>CM028351.1:7449084-7855850 GCA_016618105.1 Dendrobium huoshanense
TATGACTTAATTTGGATAAAGCTGGCTTGCCTTATATACGTAATGTTTGATATGTTTATTTGTAAGCCTGGTTTGCATCCTTCTGGATTAGTCATATCTGTTGTTTTCTCTTTAAATTGTTTTCTCTTTTTAAATTTCTGGTGGTGGATCCTTGTGGAAATGGTTCGTTTATTGCATTTTTTTGCTTGGATTTCTTTTAATTTCTGGAGGTGGATCCTGTGGAAGTGGTTGGTTTATTTCTATTTTTGCTGGATTTCGTTGAATAAGGCCTATATTAATTTATTTGGAGGTTTAACACTCATGGGATTGATAACCTGAATTTTTTTGCTACACCTGTGTTAGCTTATTATGATATTAGCTGGTAGTGCCTTTGTGGTCATAACTGGAAGTTTATTTTTGCTGTTGGTTGGGGCTTCCACTCTCAATATTTGACTGAAGATGATGGGCTATGTAAATTTATGTTGGAGGCTTAAAACTGGTGGGCTTAATAACCTGGAGTTTTTTGATGCACCGGTGTTAGCCTTTTATGAGATTAGGTGGAGGTGTCTTTTTGGTCATAACTGGAAGGTTAATTTTGCTGTTGGATGGGGTTTTCATTCTCAGTTTTGGACCGAGATGATGCTTGGGCTTGAGTGCACTATGTTGAACTACTTTCTCTTTTTAGTGTATTTTCCTACTAACCACCATGACACGTTGGGGATTTTATTGGGTTATAATCTAGAGAGAAAGCTGTTCTTTTTGTTGAATGTCCAGACTATCGTTGATCATAAGGGTTCTGATAGTTGCTTGGTTCTTGGTTTTGACTAGGTCAACAGGTTCTGTAAAAGCAGATCTATGGCTTTATCAAATGGTATTTATTGGTTTTATTTTATTTGCAATCTTACTCTTTTGTTCTGTAGGTTTTTCTTATGTAGGTATTTTGGGTGGAATTTTATTTCTGCTGGGTCATCGGACGCACAAGCCGATTTTGCTATATATGGCTCGGTCCGCATTTTTTACAGGAAGTTCGTGCTGAATATTGATCCTATGTTCTTCCTTTTTTGGGTGTTGTCTCCTTGTAGCCCTAGTATGTTCTTAGGTATTTTTGTAACTATTAGTATAAAGAACCACAGGCTTTTAAGTTTTATTTTGCTTTATTTTGTAGCTCCTTTGAGCATTAGTGAGCTAGAGGTTCCTTTTAAGGACCTTGTAATCCTTTTTTTATATTAACGCATATGCCCCACCGTGGGTTTTAACAAAAAAAAAATTCACCACAAGTTCCGGCGGATTCCCGACAGAATATTTCCTGTGAATTTCCGACGAATTTTTGATGGAATTTTTTACTAGATTTCCAACAAATTTATTTCCGACAGAATATCCGATGGAAATTAAAAAATTATGTAATAATTCAAAAACTTATTGTTATATTAAATTATTTAAATAAAATTTTTATATTTATAAAAATAACTTAAGTTATTTAAAATAATAACTAATTTAATAGCTTAGATTATAATAAAATAAATTGAATTATAATTTAATTATTTAATAACCTAAAATTAAATTATTTAAATTAAAACTTAAATTATAATAAATTTATATAATTATTTATTTTGTTAAATTAAGTTAAACAATTTAATAGCTGATTATCAAATTAAATTATTTAAATTTAATTAACTAATTTAATAATTCATTGTTAAATTAAATTAATTATTTTTATCTTTAAAAAAATATTTTAACTTCTAAAATAATAATTACTTTTAATATTTACAAGTTATAATTAAAATAAAAAAACATGATGTATTAGCAGATTTTCCTTAATGGCCAGATGGCAAGTAGCTTGTGCAAGTTGAGGGGTGGGATTCGAACCCCATCGTAGGCACTAAGCTTGGGCTTGCAGGAGGGCTAGCATACGGGTTGCTGGGCTAGGGATTGTGGGTAGACTAGGGTGTGCAACACTGGCTTGGGTTGGTCAGTCGTGTAGCTTACTGACTGGCTAGGGGCAATGGTCAGCAGTCTAAATGTTTAGGGCGGGCCAGTCGGATAGCTCAGAACCAGTATTAATTTTTTTAAATGTTTTGATGCAAAAATAAGGTGCCAAAAAAATTTTAAATGTTACGGTGCAAAAATAATCTGTTGAGAAAAAATCCGCCAGAAATGTTTATGGCGGATTATTTTGCGCCAAAATGACTTTTCCAATGCGTGTTTTACCCTAAAAAATTTTTTCGTCGAATTTATTTTTGATGGATTTTGGCCATTTTTCTCGCAAAATGGGCACCGAAAATGATGTTTTTCCTGTACTGGTACGAACCATATTCATATGGTACGATCTACACAACTGAGCATATCTTCACCATATTTGATTTCAACAATTCTTATTTGACCAATTATTGATGATTGTTATGTACGATCCACCTATTCGTGAGATATAATCCACATGCTAGTAACAGTTGAACGAATTAAATCGTCTAATACAATAACCAAAACATCTTCACACTATACAAACACATGCTCGTATTGTGCGAACATTTTAGTTAAGGGTCGTACTGATGACTCCTCAGGATGATCACTTTTAACGAAGATCATCCAGTACGATGCTAATCACATTGTATGATTTGACCACCTTTTTTTACATGCAGATTATCCAAATGAACTGAATTATTCTGATTGTATTCTACAAACCTCGATCGTTTTGTATGATCTGTATGCTGAAAATCTATAAGGAGGGATTTCAAAATTTTCATTCACTTTATTTCTCTTAGGGCTGCAAGCGAACCAAACGTTCAACGTGCTACTCGTTGCTTGGTTCGATTAAAGCTCATTTGTGATCGTTTAACTATCTAAACAAAAAACTTGAACAACATTTTTAATACTCGATCCTTAAATAAATAAGCTTGAACACTAATGTTTTCAGTTCATTTATGTTCATGAACAACATCATTTGAAGCTCGTGAATAAGATCGAATTAAGCTCGATAAGAAGCTCGATTCATTATTGATTTAGGACTCATGAATAAACTCCATAAATTCATTCACATAGATTAATCATATTATCATTTTAAATAGATAACTGCTTTTATTATAAATTTAATTTCATTTTATTTTATACCTTCAATAGAATGAATTTATTCATGAACAAGAGACATTTCAGATTTGTCAATATTTGTTAGATTATTTGTTTAAGATGTTCATGAACAAATATAAGATGAATCATAGATCGTTTGTTCATGAACGAGCTCATTTGATAGCTCAAAAATACTAGTTATGTATTTATTCAAGACCTTACTTATTTGATAGCTCAAGAATACTCATTAGAATTGTTCATGAACGTATTTGTTTGATAGTGTGTAAAAATTTGCTAAATATGTTCACGATCATAGCTCGTTAAGACTTTTAATTTAAAGCTCGATAAGCACTAAATGAACCAAACATGAACAACATGAACCAAACATGAACACCATTAATTTAAATGAACCAAATATGAACACAAACAATAAGGCTCGAATCAAACACGAATCAAACTTTAACAAGCTAATAATAAATGAACTCAAACATGAACACTCATATACTCGGCTCAGTTCGGTTCATTTGCAGGCCTAATTTCTTTATTCCTATTTTCAACTTGTTTCATACTTTCAATCATCTTAGTGGTTGATGGAAAATGAGCTCGTCAATCGCTCTAAGGTAGTTTTTTTCTTCATCATCCTACTAACAACCATTTCCAGACAGCGGATGATGAAACAACCTATCATAGATATAAGGAAGCTCAAATTACCCCATCCTTCATTCTTGACCACTCAAGTCATAGTTATCGAGTAATAAATCTCTTCACTACTTGCACTCTTCACTTTCTACTCACCCTAGCCTTCCCTTTTAATTTTGAACTTCTTTATGAATTTTTTTATAGTCTATGAGTATATATAAATTTCTCCTCCATGACTTCATATGTCTGTAGATGACATGTAGAAATTATTAAATAAGATCTAGTTGAATACCTCATCATATCCACTAAAGAGGTTTAACCCCATACTATATCATCTAGGGGAGAATACGATTGTACCACTATCAATATAGTTATTAGGAATACTCCTCTAAATCAACATCAGCCACTTGTCTAATCCCTAAATCAAATGATCGTAAAATCCAACATGTTCTCCAAACTTTTGTTCTTCCTAAAGCTGGAGATAAGGTAAATAATACTCCTCTCTTATATATGGTCACCTAATTAATCATGTATGACACTAATTTTTATGAATACCAAATTATTATTTCTTATCTACAAAATCTCACTTCACTTTGCTCACGCTCAACCCGTCGTAAGCACAAACATGCACTAGGTTACCCCTATGTTTTGAACCAAAATTATTAGCTTACGTATCCCACACTAGTAGATAAATTTTTTATTTTCTACTCTGATGGCTCTTTTCATGTCTTATTTTTGAAAGTTCGATGGGGATGTTAAGCCCTATGAACTTAGTCCCAAACTAACCAAGAGGGATTGGTATTTTAAAAACAAACAAAGAAATAAAATCACATAAACCAAATCACACCACAAAATAATGCGGAATTTAAAAGTGCGGAAGCAAGAAAAAGAACACAGAAATTTATAGTGGTTCGGTCGACTCGACCTACGTCCACTCCTTGGAGGCACCCTCCAAGTATTGCACTACACAAAAAGTGACTCTCCTTTAGCCCCCACGGCTAGGTGGAGAAACCCTCACAAGAACCTCCTTTTTGCCACCCCGGCAAGGCAGAGAACCTATCTCCTTTTGCTTCCTCCTGAAGCTGGCAGAGAACCAGAACCAAAAGCAAAACTCCTTACGGTAGACGAAGACGACGCAGAGAGATCCTTGAAGCAACCCTTGTGAAACCCCTCACAAGCTCCCCCTCACAAGTAAGGCTAGCAAGGCACAGCCAAAGGTTTTTAAAAACGTTGAACAAGAGCTAAATAGAAGAGCTTCAAAAGCACCAGTACCAACACCTACACCAGCATTGAAGAGCTGGATAAAAATAGCCCACCATATTACGATCGTCCTGGCCGACTAGGTTTTGCCCTGAATACAATTGATCGCTGAAGTTGATATATTAAGGACGATATGGGATTTCCTGAACGGCACTAGATAGCCATATTTAGCAGCAGCTACTTCTTTCTGTTTTGACATGAGACCAACATGGCAAGAATCCTTAATTAGACTTTCTGTTTTAAGCTGAGTAGGCCGATTTGATATGAGTAAAAATAGAAAATCACGATTCACCCCTATTTACCAAAAGGTAAAAAACAAAAGTACAGATTGACTCAACCCTAAACCTACCACTTTATTGTCCGATCGTCGAGGGTTGTCCAAGAAAAGCAGTACTTCTAGGACTTTTATCATCACCAAGGGGATCATTGTTTGGTTGGAGTCTTAGCACTAGCACCAGTTTTGAGATTTATGCTGAAGTCTTCGTTTCTTTTGTCTTTCTCTTCTTTTGTTTGGTGATGTTAAAGTCTTCGTTTCTTTTGTCTTTCTCTTCTTTTTGGTGGTGTTAAAAGGAGGAGTTATTAGTTGGTTATATTTTATGTTTTTTTATGTAAACCTTATATATATATATCTTTAGTTATAATGGATCTAGTGGGGGATTATGACTTTGGGCAATCAAGTCATTAAAAAGAGTACATGTTTATGATATCTTAAGTCTGTTATTCAAAGTGATGGTGATATAAATGAAGATATTATTAGTAGAATTCAAGCTGGATAATTGAAGTGGAGGAATGCATCATGCCCGTTATGTGATAGAAAAGTACCCATCAACCTTAAGGGAGAATTCTATAAGACATTGGCAAGATCTGCACTACTTTATGGTACATAATGTTGACCATTAAAAGAAAAGCAAAAAAAAGTTAAGTGTTGTAGAGACTAGGATGCTTAGGTGAATAAGTGGCTTTAATCTTACACTACAGGAAAATCTTCTATTACCATCAGACTTTCTGTCGGATTAAAATGCACCAGTAAAAGTTGCGGATGAACCGACGGATATTTTGCAAGTAGTTTATGGTAGAATTTACATCATTTTTTCTGTCATTATCTTACCAGCGCATATTCTGCTGGATAATTTAATAGTTTTTATAATATTATGGCACATGTTCCATGATAAAAAATCATGGGTGAAATGTCTAACGTAAATTGTGTCGGCTTACTTAAACCCGACAAAATGTTTCCAGCATATTGTCCACCAATCATGTTACCATCGGAACCTCCGCCATAAAATCTAAAAGAGAAAGCCCTCTTTCACCCCTCTGTCATCTTTATTCTCATTTTCTTTCCACCTCATTTCGGTTCTCTTTTCTCGCATCAAACACCTGCGTCGAATGCCACCACCATCAAGACTGATATGTTTCTAACATTTACTAGTGAAGTTTATCGCTGACTTTGTAGATGTTTGTAGCCTCCATTGCTGACATTGAAATATGCCATAAGTTTTTTATCATGGATGTTCTCGATAGACATTTACAAGAGATTGTACCATGGTGTATGGATTTTATTGATTATATTTTCTTGTTGATGAGTCTAGAGAGGGAGTAGATTTATACATTATTAATAGAATTCAGATGGTATGGTTTAAGTAGAGGAATGCATTGGGGAGAATACTAAAAAAAAAAAAAGAACAAGTGGTGAGACTTGCAATGTATGATAGAAAATTTCCCTCATACTTAGGGGAAAGTTCTATAAGATGTAATGAGACTTGGAATGATTTATGGTATAAAATATAAGACATTAAAAGAGAAATATAATATTAAGTTTTGTTTTTGTAGAGATTAGAATACTCATGAGTGACTTTACTTTTAGAGATATGATACAAAATGGCATATACATGAAAATGTTGGAGAAGCTCCTATCAAAGATAAGATTAAAGAGAGTGAAAGAGATGCCTTAGATGGTTTTGTCATGTAAACTACATTTTTACACGGCAAGAAAATCAATAAATCCATCAAAAATATCTTTGGCGCAAACTGCATGTTCAAACAAGTACCCCCCTGAAGACCTATACACGCCTTTCTTGGTGTAGTAAGATTGAAGGCCACGATCGCGGTGTCACTCGACATCGACCGTACACGTCTTTCTTGATTTGGACAGTTTAAGAATCTTGTATTTTCCCTAAATGGGAGCTAGAGACGTCGGGAGGCTGGTAGATTTTTCATTGATAGGGGTACCTGTATGAAATAACACCATTCGATTTACAAATAAAATTAAAATAAGTATATTTACTTTCAAAAGAATTTCCAGTAATATCTGATATTTTCATATTATATATAGGCTATATTATGGATATTAGAAATTAAAGAAGTTGGATGTACAACCGACTAGCACAAGTATGGAAAACATTAATAAATGAGTTTATTAATGGGGTAAACTTTTTCATTTAGATAACAAAATAACTGCTCAACTTCTTCTAGATGAAAAATTTCGATGTCCATATTTTAAACATAAAAATCAAGTGCACCAAAGACTATATAACGTAATCATTCATCTATACTGTAGAGGGTTCATGTCATAATATTATTATTAGACTTCTCATGGTGAGTACAAGCCAATGCGGACTATCTATAAGTTCTAATATAAATGAGGAAGAAAATATATTACCAGATCTTAAGGGCTTAGTTCATGATGTAATAGGAGCACAATTTAAATAATATACAGAAGAGTTACCAAATAACGAGTCACAAAATTTTTATGGTGAGGGCAACATTACTTTGGAAAATTGGTGACTTTCCTATGTATGGTATGATCTTAGGTTGAAACACTTCCGACAAGTTATCTTGTTCATAGATCTTGCCGTCTCCCGTGCTCTGGCAATTTTCTTGCGATTCTTGCTTTCTTGTTTTCATATACAGTTTCATCTTCAGATTGAGCCCCTATTTTCTGATCTTTGGTTTGGATCTCTTCTCCTTCCGGCCTTCTCTGGGGGGCTTCGGCCTTCTGGGGGGCTTCGGCCTCCGCTCTCTCCTCCGTCTAGGATGGGTTCGTCCTCAGCTATCCCCAACATTTGGGGTGCTCCGCTATCTGGATCTACTGCTCCATCGAAAGGTTTACTGATTGATGGTAAAATCGTTTCTTCCTCTCGATCATTTCGTGATGTTTTAGCTGGCTCAGCTACTACGTAGAACCCTAGTTTATCTTTCATTAAAATGACAGTTAAAAGGTGTTCCCGCTATACTTATGACCGATGATGACATCCTTAAACTTACTTTACCTTATCAGTTTACTCTTGTTGGAAAGTTAACTGTCCATAGGCCTAATCTAGATGCTATTCGGTTATTTTTTGCTAAGCTTAAATTGTCTGGTAATTTCTCTATTGGAATGTTAGATGCTTGGCATGTTTCGATCCAACTCTCTAATGATCTTGACTACAGTAGAGTTTTTGCTAGACACTCTTATTACATACTTAATTGCCAAATGAGACTTCTTAAATGGACTCCTTCTTTTGATGTTAAGGAAGAGTCTCCTATTGTTCCCATATGGATCTCATTTCTGAATTTGCGACTTCACTTTTTTAATGCTCATGTGTTACATGCTATTGGCTCGATCTTTGGTAGACCTCTTCAAACCGATCAAGCTACAGCATCTCGATCCCGTCCTTATGTAGTTAGAATTTTGGTTGAAATTGACATAACCAAAAAACATCCCAAAGAGGTCTAGATCGGGTCTGAAAATGCAAGTTATCTGCAAAAAGTTGATTTTGAGAATGTTCTGGATTTCTGTTTACACTGTAAAATTCATGGCCATGCGATCACTGATTGCTTTGTTGTGCATCCCCATCTTAAGGATAACTCTAAAGTTTCAAAAAAATTGGTGGAACCTAACTTACCCGAGCAAGTTGTGCATGTTTCCTGGATCTATTCCTCCTACGAAAAATGGCCCTATTAAACATGTGGAGGGCCAATACTTGGGAAAGATGACATAGATGGTATTTCTCTAAATTCTTCCATAAGAATTTGTGGTGAAGTGAATAAGGATGAGTCTCTAGGAGACCAAAGGAATGGTATGGAACCTATGGAGATCAATGGTGGAGATAAAATGGAGGAAGTGTTAGATACTTTAAACATGACTGTCAATCAAGAAAGGGCTCTAATCAATAATGGGGAAATTGATGTGGAAAATTTGGAGATCGAGGAAGACAATAATAAACATATAAAGGGTAACTATCCTAGTGGAATGAAAGTACTTCTTCTAAACAAATGCATAACACCAAGTGTAGAAATGAGGAGTTGGAGGAAGGAGAAGTGGGTAACAATGAAATTTGCATTCTTATGGAAGATTTTAAGGATCCTACCAAATCTATGTCATCGAACAAGGGAAAGAATAAATTCATTGAAGTGGGAAATAATTCCAACTCCAAAAAGAAAGGTAGGAATACTAAAGGTATTTCAAGTAGTACCCCAAGAATCACTAGATCGGCAATCCAATCTGCCAATGGTTAAAGCTCTCTTATGGAATATTAGGGGGGTGGGTTGTTCTCTATCTAAGAATAGAATTAAGAATCTGTGTAGGATTCACGGTATTCAATTACTTGTTTTAAATGAACCTTTGATTGCTACTACCAAGATGGAATCTGTTAAAGTTTACTTGGGCTTCGATTTTTGTTTTAGTAATTGCACTAATAAAATTTGGCTCTTATGGAACCATATGGTCTCTTTAAGTATTATATTAGATTTACCCAAGTTGTTCATATTAATTTTTATTTGAATCACGTTTCTTGTTTTGCTTCCTTCATTTATGCTTCTTGCTCTATAGTTGGGAGGAAGACTCTTTGGGGTCAACTCAATGATTTCTCTTCCATGGTGAATGCCACTTGGCTTGTTGGGGGTGACTTTAACTATATCTCTAATTCAAATGAGCGGGTTGGAGGTAACCCCACTAATTTTTACTATATGGAGGATTTTAATGATATGATAAGGAATTATAATTTACATGACATTGACTTTTTTGATAGAAACTTTACTTGGAACAAGGGGAATATGTGGCAAATACTTGATCGTATTCTTTTCAATAATCTTTGGATCCATAAATTTTCCAACACTCATATTACTCATCTTACTCACACATTATCCGATCATTCTCATCTTTTTTTTAAGTGTTTGTAACACCAATACTTATAGTTTTTCTCCCTTTAGATTTCAAAACATGTGGCTTCTTGACGATTCTTTTGTTCATAATGTAAAAGAGAATTGGGAGGTGCCTCTTGTCCCTTCGGATAATGTGCATGGGATGGTTAGATTTTGGTTCAAACTTAAGAGACTTAAGCAAAAGCTTGCTTGGTGGAATAAATGCATATTTAAAAATATTTTTACTAATATCTTGAAAGCTGAAGATGATGTGGATAAAGCTGAGATGGTTTTTATGCATAACTCTTCTTCGGATAACTTGACTCTTCTTAACAATGCTAAAACCGTTTTAATATGATGCAGGAAAAGGAAGAAGCTTTTTGGAGGCAAAAGGCTTCTTCTAAATTCCTTGTTGAAGATGATCGTAATACTTCCTTTTTTCATAATATTGATAATCATAATAAAATCAGTAGGCATATTCATATGATCACTTTGCCAGAAGGTGATGACATTGAGGACCCGGATTTGATTACTTCTTCGGGAATAGATTTTTTCTATAAACTCTTTAATTCTAATTTTGTTCCTAAACTTGATAATGATTACTCTTTTATCGAGGCTCTTGTGTCTGAAGAGGACAATTATTTGCTCACTAAAACTTTAGATGTTAAGGAGATTTGGGATAATTTAAATAGTATGAACTCTGATTCTATTGCTGGTCCCGACGGATTTACTAATAAATTTTTTCAAAAAACTTAGGAAATTATTAAGGAGGATCTTATTAATGTTGTTGTTAATTTCTTTAATGGTTCTTAATATCCTAAATTTTTCAGTACGACTTCTATTGCTCTTATTCCTAAGGTTCATAATATTAATTTTTGGAATGATTATAGGCATATTAGTTTTTGTTCCTTTTCCAATAAAATGATTTCTAAAATTTTAATGGGGAGACTTGATTTAATTCTTCCCAAAATTATTTCTCTGGAGCAGTGGTTTTGTTAAAGATAGATCTATATTTGATAATATTTCACTTGCTCAGGAATTAAATCATGCTTTGGATAAGAAGGTTGTTGGTTGGAATATTGTGTTTAAAATGGACATATCCAAAGCTTATGATAATCTTAATTGGAAATTTCTTTATGTCATTTTAAAGTTGTTTGGGTTTAATTCTCAATTTTTTAGGTTGATAAAAAATAGCATTGAATTTTGTAACTTTTTTGTTATTATTAGTGGCTAACCTCATGATTTTTTTCATTCTTCTCATGGGCTTAGGCAAGGAGATCCCTTATCTCCTGCTCTTTTTATTATTGCTATGAAATTTTTATCTCGTGGTCTCAACCAATTTTTCAGAATGCATCCTAAATTGTATTTTCGGACAGGTGGTTCTTTGCCTCTAACCCATTTGAGCTTTGCGGATGATTTCATTATATTTACCAACTATTAAAATGGTTCAAATGCTTTTCAGTTTTCTTGAAAATTTTCAGAACACTAGTGGTTTAACTTTCAACAAAGCTAAAAGCTCATTTATTATGGCTAAATCGATTACTGTTTCTCGCATTCATAGCATTGAAAGGAAAATTGGCTTAATTAACAAGTTCCATCTTATGAAATATTTTGGTATTCCTCTGTTTAAAGGTAGGAAAAACTCATTCCTTTTTGATGATATCTTCTCTACCATTCAAAGAAATTTACTATGTGGGCCTTCAATTACTTATCTTATGGTGGTAGACTTGTTCTGATTAAACATGTTCTAAGTTCTACTCCTATTTATTTGCTCCACACTTTGGCCCTGACTGAATATTTCGAGAAGGTTAGAGGTTCTTTTTAACAAATTCCTTTGGGGTTCCAAGGTTGGATCTAATGCTATTATTTGGGGCTCTTGGAAAAATTGTTCTGGAACAATGGAAGAGGGAAAACTTGGGTTTAAAACCATAAAAGACATGGCTAAAACTTTTAATCATAAATTGTGGTATAATTTTAGAGCCAACAAGAGTCTTTGGGCTAAGTTTATGGTTACTAAATATTGTGGCATCAAGCATCCTTTAAATTTCTGTTTAAAATTGGTGATTCCAATAACAAGAAAAGATTATGCAATGTAAAATGGGAAGCTGAGGAGTTAATTCAATGGGGTTTAAGTATTGGTAATATTCATTTTTGGCAAGATAAATGGTTGGGTAATTTTTCTATTGATAATCTTTTATATACGCGTTCTATTTCCCATTGTAAAGTTAAGGAGTTCTTTACTAATGGGAGCTGGAACCTTGATTTACTTTCTACTATGGTGCCGAATTTCATTATCAATTTAATTTTGAAGATTTCTATTCATGCTGAGATGGAGGATTGTATTTTGTCTATTTGTTCCAATGATGGTAAATTTAGTTCTAAACAAGTTTGGAAATTAATTAAATATTCTTATCCGGCTAATTTTATTAATGTTGTTTTGTGGCATACTAGTATTCTTCCTACTTACTCTTTTCTGATTTGGAGAATTTTACATAGTTATGTTCTTGTGGACTCGATGCTTATCAAGAAAGGTCTTTATATTGTTTCCAAGTGTCAATGTTGCTATCACACTGAAAATTTACTCCATTTTTTTTCAAGGCCCTATTGCGATGAAAGTTTGGATTCACTTTGAAAAATTGTTTAAAGTTTTCTCTACCTTTCATTTTACTTCTATCATTAAGGTGCTAAGTGAATGGTTTACTAAAATGAAATTCCACATTCCTAATATTATTCCTGTGTTGATATGTTGGTATATCTGGGATAGTATAAATGCTTCTAAACATGAGAATGTCAAAATGGATGCGAGCACAATTATTTCCAAAATTAAGCTTAAAATTTATCAACTGTTTGCTGTGAAGCTTTTAAAACTTGACTCATTCAAAGGTTAACATCATCTTTATGAGGAATTTGGTTTAAACTTCTCTGCTACTATTACTGTCTCTAACAACAGAATTATTTACTAGACAAAACCTAGGTGGGGTGCTTCAAACTTAATATGGATGGTGCTAAAAATATTACTGAGGCTGGGTGTGGTGGCATTATTAGAGATTCTAGGGGTTTTGTCATTAAAGCATATGCGGATCCCTCTAATGCTATTCATGCTATTCAAGCTGAGTTGGACAGCCTATTGTATGGGATTCATCTTTGCAATTCTATTGTGATTAATAATCTGTGGGTGGAAGTGGATGCGATGTTCATTATTCACTACATTAAAGGTCAATCTTCTGCTAATTCAGATAACTTCTATAGGCTTAGAGATATTAAACATCTCCTATCTCTTAATTTCTTTAAAATTTCACATATTTTAAGAGAAGGGAATGCAGTGGCCGATTTTCTTGCGAAAAGGGATTGCAAACTAGTTAATTTTGTGGAGTATGCAGAACACAATCTTCTTAAAGAAGCTAAAGGGCTTGCTAGATTAGACTGTTTGGGTCTTCCTTATATCCGATTACATTAATGTTGTTTTAGTTTCTACTATTATTCCTTTCTTGTTTTGCTTCTTTTATGCTCGGCTTTACCTGCTCGTCTTGGCTTTTGTTTCTTGGTTTGATTGATGTTTTTTTTATATTAGTATTTTTGGTTTGGTCTGGATTGTTCTCTCTGTTTTCTTGGGATTTTCTATTTCCTATTTAACATAATGGAGTTATGTTTTGGTTTGGTGTTGCTTCATTCCTCTCGGATTGAACTACTCCTCCTGGAGTCTGTTACAAGATTGGTTTGTTGATGATTTTTATTCAGTTATTTCAGTTTTTTGTGGGTTGGGCTGTTACGACTATTGTTCTCTAGTTTCATGGAGGTTCATCCTGCTATACTAACATTTTGGAGTTTTGTATTGGTTTGGGTGTAATATTTTGGAGTTTTGTTGGTTACCAGATTTGGAGGAATCTGTTTTTATTTTGCTGCTCTTTTAGAGCTGTTTTATGGATTTTCTATCTAAATGTTGACTGCATGATTGCTGGGATCATTGGTATGGAGGTTCGGTATGGCAGGCTTGGGATAACCAAATTTCCTGTTGCTTCCCATTTTGTTTTGCTGTGTGTGGAGTATGGGGTCAGTTCTATTCAATTTTTTAGTTTATATTATCCGGTATACTTATTCCTTGAAAGGTGGTGATACTCTGAATTTTTCGTGGCTTGTGTCTGGTTCCTTCATATTACTTTCCATGAGACTTTTGCTTCATCTCTTGCCTACTGCTCACCGTTTCGGGTATTCTTCTGGCATTTCTGCTATGGGTAGGATTCGGTTGTAGTTACTGCATAGGTGCATTGGCTCCTTACTTAATCTTAATGAGGTTATTTTTGTTAGCTTCAGGGAAGTTTTACTACCGTTATATCCTTTACCACATGTGTTATGTAAGAATTTGCATCTCTTATTTCAATACACCTGTCACCTAATTTATTTTTTGTTGGAGTTTCATTTTTGTACAGAACGGCTGCCAAGACTTGTGGTGTTACAAAGCTTGCAGAGGGAGTTTCTCCACCATTTTTTGGACCTTTTGGAAGGTGAATTACAATTTTTGCATGAAGTTCGTGCTGACCGCTTTAATTTCCTTCTTCCTTTTTTGGGTGCTTTCTTTTTACAGCACTAGATTGTTATTAGGCTTTTTTGTATATCTTAGTACAAGGAACCACTGGCTCTCAGGTTTTATTTTGATTTTTTGTAGCTCTTATGAGCATTAGTGAGCTGAAGGTTCCTTTTAAAGATCTTGTAACCGATTTTTTGATATTAACGCATAGGCCCCTTTATGGGTTTTAACAAAAAAAAGTTAGCTTATTCATATTGTATGGAATATACAAAGTCATTCACTTTAAATCATGGAGGGAAGAATACTTTATTCGACTATCACCACATGTTCTTAACTATATGTCATCCTTTTAGGTGAAATAAGGATATATTTACTAAAAATAAAATTATGATGTTGCAGCCTCCTCGTACATTAACTAGTGAAGAGATATTTGAAAGAGTAAGATTCATGTGCATAATAATGGATTCTTGAATATTAACTAATTATAAATTGCTAGGTTATGGTTTCAACCACAATTGAATCAAGAAAATTATTTTTTGATCATTTCCATATTGGAGGAAAAACCTAATAAGAAATAACTTGCAAGTGATGAATATAGATAAAGATAAATACAAAGATAATATAAAAGCAAGGATAAACTTAAAGGAGATTTTTAGGAGGAAAGTTTTAGAGTTGAAGGATGGTGGAAATAGAAAACTTCTCAAACCAAAAGCTCCATTCGCCTTTAGAGCAGAGATAATCTATTTGTGAATGAGTGAAGACTCTATAGTATTTTAATGGATATTCTTCTAATTTAAGTATATATGTTGACATAAGATCTAGGAGATTATTTAGATTAAAAATTCATGACTGTTATATCTTCATGCAATGTCTACTATCAACTACCTTTATTTTTTGACATATCAAATTTTAAAGTCATTGATTGAGCTAAGTTTATTCTTTAAGGATTTATGCTCTTCAAAACTAAATGCAGAGCGCTTGATTCTTATGGAGCAGCATATCTCTTTCATTTTGTGTAAACTTAAGAAGATATTTCCTCCGGCATTTTTTGACTCTATGGAGCACCTACGTGTGTAATTAACATATTAGGCTACAATAGGTGGATCTGTTCAAAATAGTTGTATGTATCCTTTTGAGAGGTATTTAAATAAACTTAAGAAAACTATTAAGAATAAGACACATCGTGAAGGCTCAATTTATGAAGTATATTTAATGTATAAGACAACCTAATTTTGCTCATATTATTTTGACACAACATCAAAATCTAAGTAGGAGTACTATACCTCAAAATATGGGTCATACAGATTCATGTAAATCCTCAAATTTATCTGTATTCAATGGAGGTGGTGAACCCGCAGGTGCTAGTACCATATGGTATTTAAGGAGTTGAGAACTACCACATTGTATGTCTTGCTTAACTGTGATGAATTTTAGTCATATCTCGAGTCAGTATGATTGAGCTTATTCATACATTTATTACTCACAAATCCTAAATCTTAAATTTTACTGGAGCTTCATTAACGATTTGAGCGCATCAATACTATTAGAAGTCTAATAAATAGTGGAAAAAGAATTCCCTAATTGGTTCAAAAAATATGATATATATTTTGACTATTCATTTCTACTAATTTTTCTTAATTAGTTAGTATTATTTTCAATAAATATGATAATATAATACTTAATCTACCAATTAGATGCACACTCAAGACAATGATTTACAGTATCTTGAGCTACTGGATCTAGCTTGGGGACCAAATAGATTAGTGAAATGTTTGTCAATTTTTTGGTTAATGGCTATAAATTTCAAACCACTTGGTGTGAAGGTAGAAAGATAAATAATTATGGTGTTTGTGTAAGAGGGAACACCCATACATATTATGATTCTGAGTAATACAAGGTATTACAATAAATACTACATTTGGAATATTCGGTCATAAGAATAATATGTATCTATTTAATTGTGACTGGTTTGATCCAGTATAGAACAGAGGTGCAAGAATTTATATGCTTTATGGTATAACAGAAGTAAAGCGAGGTAGGATATATATAAAGTTTGACTCATTCATCATTGCTAGCCATGGCAATTCAAGTATATTTTACTAATTATCTGAGTAGATTACGATTTAAACATGATTGGAGCATAGTTATGAAGACAAAACATAGGGGAGTAATTGAGAAAATCACATCAATACCACCACTACATCAAGAAGAGCTCATGTTAAACTTAAAAAATCTTACTAATGATATGGACGATCAAATTACAACTAATGAGAGTAAGTTGTAGTTAGAGGAAATAGATTTAAACATAGAGGAAAGTCATGAGGAATTTGATAGTGGTGCAAATATTTCATCATATGAAAGTGAATCAACAAATAATGAGTAAATATAAGAAAAATAATTTTTAACAATCAATTATAAATCAATAATTTATATTAACAGTTGGATTTATTTAAAGGCATGTTAATAGTGAGTTTATTTATTTTATTATTACTCTACTTTATTTATTTAATTGTTGCACTATTTTATATTAAATTTTTTAAATAATTTATATTGTTAATATTTTTTAAATTTTGTTTTGTAGATAGCTTCAAGTGATGAGCGTCATAGAGGATTGATCAAAATATTTTTGGTAAATGCAACAAGAAGACGACTGGTTGCCCACTCAGTAGGTCTGTACGTACTAAGGGGACCTCTTCATCTTTGCCTCCCACTCAAAGGTAGCCTAACCTTCCTGTATCTATTCATAAAGCCAGAAGCCTATAGTTCTACTCACCAAACCCCCATTTCCCTTTGCCATAAGACTGTAGTTCTACTCACCAAACCCCCATTTCCCTTTGTCAGACGCCATACATGGTACTCCCTTCTACCCTTACTACCCACCCCCACCTTCTCATGGAGGCCCTCCCACTTATCCATATGTCCTTCCATATTATCACGTCCCCAATCTCCTCAGGCCGCTACATGGTCCTTCCACCCCAACTACAACAGATCTAGAGAAAATGATAGAGGGCGCATGTTACTTGAACCTGACGGTGACATGTACGCACTAAATATGCAACTAAAATTGAATAAAAATTTTCTCACCTAATATATTTTATGTAGGTTTCACCCGTCAAAATAACCAAAGCATAAAATATAAGACATAATACGGAACATATATGATGCTCCTTATATTTATTGGAAGAAAGTCCTGAAAGAAATAAGAGAAATGTGGTTCATAGAGTTTGAGATTAGTTATTATATAAATATATTTTATATTATATCTATTTTACTTAAACTAACAAAAATATATATTCTATGCTATATGCTTTTAAATGTAGACAGATTTTCTTTTGTTGTTGCAACACAATGATAAAATTAGAAAGAATTTTGAGAGGCGTGTGTCGACTCGTATACAAGACATGTTTACAAATATTAGAAAGTCAGATGAGTGACCACTCTGGAATGGAGAGTGTATGGGTTAAGCTAACCAGTGATTGGGATAGCCCAGATTATACTAGGAGGAGTGACCATAATAGACAGAACAAAACTTCTGATGTTAGGGGCATTAGTAGTTCCCTTCATACTAGGGCCTCAGTTCCACATACTGAGCATATGTGATGTCTGGAAAGAAATTTTAAAATTTTTGAATAATTTACGTAGATATGAATATTAATGTAAGTCTATTATAGAAAGATGTGCTATGTAGAGAGCCGGTCATTGTTGAGTTGCTTAGTCATGCCCACAGCGACAAAAGGACCAACAATAAAATGATGAGTGAGCAAAGAGTGCCTATATAAGTATATGAGTTTAATATTTTTTTATTTCAAGTGTAAATTGCTTAATTTTTTATTAAATTTTATAAGACGAGTATAGACAACTTCGAGAGAGCCAGATAGGAGCAGGTGAGGGTTGTTCTGGTGGATCAGTAAAATATTCTAACTACCGCACCTGGTTGCAAGTGATAGGAGGAATGCAATATGGTAGGGTTTATTATTTAGGCTTGCAAGCCTAAGCATACGAGAGGTAGACATCTGGTGGCTCCAGCTTCTCAGTTAGTACCCATGAGTCATTATATAACACACAGGTAGCTAGCTGGCAAGTGTAGATGTAGACGCAGATGCTAATGCAAATGTAATACACTCAGTTGTTAGATGAACTACTAAAAATGAGGGAGCAGCTTACTGGAAAGTGGTTAGCTTCATCGGGCAAGGAGATTAATTCTGATGCAGCTGCAGACTGATTCTAGATATTTGTGTAGTTTTAAACGAACAAACTTTACATTTAATTTTGAACTATTTAGTGAATTGTCAATTAATCTAGAATGTATATTTATGTTTAATGTTTGATAATGATTCTGATGTTATGTTTATGTAGATGTTTAAGTTTGAATGAATATAGTTTTGGAATGTTTTTTATTCAAATTGTATTGTAAAAATTATTTTATTGAATTGAGAAGGCTGTTTTTATTTATGCTATATATTTCTGGTGGATTTTTTGTCGAAAATAGACATACGAACTGGTATCATCTTTCTGTCAAAAAGTTTTCATATGTGTATATGGAAGATAATCTACCGGATGTTTTCGTTGGTACCTGTCCAACGAAATTATCAGGTGGATTATCCTCCAGCATTTACAGTGAAAACTTTCCACCAGAATTTTTGATGAATAAAGCTTAAAAATTCCTTCCATGAAAATGGCATTTTTGTATTGGTTTTTGCCTTCATTTTGCTGGTAAGTCTGCTGGAAGTATTTTCGACATATTTTTTCAATTGAACAAAATTTTTTACGCACAAATTACCATCAAAAACTTTTATCCGGAAAACACATTTTAACTACCGAATTTCATGTTTATCGAAGGATTTCATTTGCCGGTAAAGAACAATTTTCCTGTAGGGTTAGAGACCAAATGTGAAACTAGTATATACGTGAAAAGATTAGAGTAGCTCCAGTGGCTGATAAGATCAAAGAACATCGCCTTAGATGGTTCAAACACATAAAATGTCTGCTTTCCGAAGCCTCAATTAGGATAGTATATTTATTAGATTTTGCCCATGTTAAGAAAGGTAGAGATAGACCTAAAAGGACTTGGTTATAAAGTATTACAAATGATCTTTTTTATTTGATTTAAATGAGAATTTGAACACAGCTCACCTTGTCTTGTTATTTGAGAGCTTAGGCTACCAACTAAGAGGTCTTGAGTTCAAGTCCATGTGTATGAGATGTCTGTGTGAGTTTGCCTTAATTAGCCTAAATGTCTAAAAAAATGAGAATTTGACTCTTAATAGGACATAATAGGAAAAAAATTTATTCATGTAGCAAACCCCACGTAGTAGGATAAGGCTTAATGATGCTATTTTTATCGTTTTAAACTCACTCATAATGTTGAAAATATATAACAAGCATTATATAATTATAAATATATTTTTTATTCGTTACAAGTATATTAGCATTATATCCATGTAGAGAAAATCCTTTACATAAATAATAACATCAAATTGTGTTGTTAAACTGATTGTTTATATTTGTTTGTACAGCTTTGAATACAATAATTAATTGTGTGGCTGACGTAAAATAAGTAGTGTAATATAGCAGTGTCATTATATTTTCATTTAATATATTTTTATATTTTTTCTATCAATTACTCAGCTTGATGATGTATCATTTAACCTAAGATTCTATTTTGGATTCAAAACTAGCTATATTAGTTTAACCTCATGAAAGTATAGTGAAAAGTATTGAAAAACAACAATGAATGATGGGTGTACGCTAGAGGTGTAAACGAGTTGAGCCGAGCTCGAGTTATCCCTATTTGAAACTTGAGCTTGATTAAGTTTTTGAGTTTGAGCCAGCTTGTTTATCATGAAGAGAGAAAATAATTATGATTTAAATAATTATTATAATAAAATGATAAAAAATAAGAAATTAGAAATAAATAAATAAATAATAACTTAATATAAGAATATAAGAAAGTGAGATGTAATTTTTAAACTTTTTAATAATTTTAGCCCAATTAAGATAAATTCAGACATATCTCATATACGCAATATTCAAATCCAAAATCTCTTTTGTTGGTGGCCAAGGACATGTTTTTGTTATGAATGTGATCCCTGACAAATTGATGGTCAATCTCTATATATTTATTTCTCGCGTAGAATACCGAATTATTAGTTAGGGCAATAGCAGATGAATTATCAAAATATAAGTCCATAGGCAGAGAGGGAGGAAACTCGAAGTCATTTAGTAGTTGTCGAAGCCACAAAATGTCTGCAGTGGCAGTGGCAAGACCTATATACTCTGACTTTATCAAGGAGCGAGCGATTGTGTGTTGCTTCTTAACACTCCATGATATGAGTGTGCTGCCAAGAAATGAACAGTATCCGAAAGTAAATTTTATGGATATAGGGTTACTGGCCCAGTCGGCGTCACAAAATGATGCAAGGGATAGAGAGCTGTTTGTGACAGGTATGCCGTGAGATAATGCACCTTTGATATATCTGAGAGTATGTTTGAGTAGATAGATGTCAAACTTTTAAGGGTCATGCAAATGTTGGGATAGGAGATTTAGAGCATATGATATATCTGGGCGGGTTAAGGTGAGGTATTGCAATGAGTTTGTGAGCTAGCAGTATAGTGGAGGATCTGAGAGCGAAGGGTCCATCGGTTCGTATGTGGGTAATTTAGTGAAGGTCAAGTTGGAGAGAGGATTGCAAGATGTAAAATTGGCTTGATGCAGGATGGATAGAGCATAAGCTTGTTGGGAGAGAAAGTATTTAATGTCGTGATCAGTGATCTTGATGCCCAAAAAGTTATGTACCAGACCAAGGTGTTTCATGTTGAAGCTGTCATTGAGTTAAGCAATGAGAGTTGTAATGGAGGAAGGTTTGTTTCCTGTGAGCAAAATATTATCCGCATATAAAAGCAAATAAATTTGTGTGTCCTATTGATTGAAGATGAGAAGGGAATAGTTGGATTTGCTATGGCTGAAATTGAGAGACACGAGGTGTGTAGCAAACATGTTATACCACTGTCGAGTGGCCTACTTCAAGACATATACAGATTTCTAAAAAAGGCAAACATGATCTTGAATTGTATCATCATCCTCAAAGTCCTTCGATTGTGCCATGTAAATAGTTTAGGTGAGGTTTCCATGTAGAAACACATTGGCAACATCCAGTTGTTGTATTCGCCAGTCATGACGCAAGGAAACTGTAAGTAGGACACGAATGGTTGGAAGTTTAGCTACAGGATTAAATGTTTCTATGTAATCGATGCCATGTTGTTGGTGATTCCCTTGCAAGACCAGTCTTTCTTTGAACGGAGCTATGGACCCATCTAAATGAAGTTTGGTGCGGTATGTCCAACGGCATCCGAAAACATAGGTGTTTTAAAGAGGAGGAACTAGCACCCACATACCGTGTTTCTATAAGGACAGGCATGGCTTTTCTCTATTCTATATGTTTTATGGCATCAAAATAAGAGGATGGGTTAGATGGGCGAATACGTGAATCTTGATGATGAAGCAAATTGAGACAATTTGGAGGTTTTAGTAAACCCATTTGAAACTGGTGATCATCGGATGGTGAATGGCTGGTGGAGGTGGAGCTGGGTTGAGTGGAGATATAGAGTGTGTGGGGGATATTTGATTGGAGATAGACAATTGGAAAGAAGATGTGGAGCTAACGGGTGGTGAATGATTTATGGGCAGAGGTAGCTGAGTTGTGGTATAGTTGATATTGGAGTAAGAAGAGGGATATGTATGATCGATCTGTGGGTGGAGATGTTGTGGAGAGGAGAGAATTGTCTGATAGAAATTGTTATGCAAAAGGAAATGAATGTTCAATGAAGGTTATGTGTCTTGAAATATAAACATGATTTGTTAGAGGTTCTAAGCATTTATAGCCCTTGTAAGATTCTTGGTATCTCTGTGGATTCTGCTTTAGGTTGTAGTTTATGACGAAGAGGAGGTGGAATTAGTGGAAAACATTCACATCCGAAGGTGCAAAGATGGGAGTAAGAGGGTAGGGTATTGTAGAAGAGTTGGTATAGTGACCAATTTTTAGTGGTTGGAGAGGGCATTCGGTTTATTAGATAGGTTGCAGTGACAGCTCCATCAAGCTATATTTGTAAAGAGTGGATGCTATTTGGAGTAGTGTGAAAGTGGTGTTGATAATATGCCTATGTTTCCTTTCGGCTAAATCATTTTGTTCCAGTGTGCAGGGACAAGAAATCTGATGTAAAATGCCTTGTTGTTCAAGAAATTGGGATAGTGGATGATTAAGGTATTCTTTGCCTCTGTTAGTGTGCATACACTTGATTTTATAAGGAGTTGCATTTTTTATTAGATTTTTGAAGTTTATAAATATTTTGTTAACATTAGATTTATGATGCATAGGGAATAGCCATGTAAAACATGAGAAATTGTTGATAAAAGTCACATAGTACTTGTATCCTTGATTAGAAGAGATTGGGGAAGGTCCCTATACATCCGAATGAATTACATCCAGTGGTTTAGTTTGACGATTAAAGGAATTATCAAAGGCTAGTTTATGACCTTTTGAGGTCTAACAAGAAACACAAGCAGATAAAAAAACTAGGTATTTTAAGTAGGGGATTGAGTTTTGATATGGTGGCTATGACACGTTGATGAGGATGGACAATACAATTGTGCCACAAAGTCGCATGCGAGCTTGTAGTGGTGAAGAAAGTTGGGCTGATGACGAAGGAAAGTGGAGAGGGGGTAGAGTCTGTCACAGCATGGGCCCTTGAGTATAATCTAATTTGTGTGGAGATCCTTGAAGATAAAACTAGATGAATCAAAGGTGATAGAGATGTCATTATCTCTGATTAGATTTGAAATAGATGGTAAGTTGTGTGTAATAGATGGGATATGAAGAAGAGGAGACAATTTAAGGTTACGAAGCGGGGTAGGAAGGAAGCCATCGCCAGAATTAGCTATAGAAATGGAGCTGCCATAACCAATAATAATGTTGTCGGTGCCTGAATAGGAGGAATACTACAACATATTACTGAGTGAGTTGATGAGGTAAGATGAGGCACGAGAGTTGGGTGCAGCGACCAGAGCTCTATTCTATATGGAAGCAGAAGTATGAATGTAGTTAATGTTTAGTCGATGCCAACATGTGGGGGCAGTGTATACCTTCTTGTTAGAGATCTAACATATTGTAGGAGAAGCAGAGCTAGATCGATTGGCATTGCTGAAATTTTGAGGTGAACGACCCTCTGGATCGACGATCGTGACCTCTGTATGAGTATAGAGCTGTATGAGGATCAGAGATAGAGATGGTCCGAGCTGCCTCTGCTGTAAGATTAATTTCTTCACTAAGAAGAAGTGAGTATATGTTATCAAGACTAATACGAGTGAGCATAGTTCTTATTGAAGTCTTGAATGCCTGATAGGGAGGTGGAAGACGATGTAAAGGATGAAATTTCAATGTCAAACACTGATCCTGCTACGGCAATATGGTCAACGAGAGTTTTGATCTCAAATAGATATTAGGTCATAGTCAGATTTTTCATGAAAATGTTATGAAGATCATTTTTTAGCTGGATTACTCTAGAGCAATTTGATGATTGAAATTTGTGCCCAAGAGTAGACCAAATGGTAGTTGTAGAGTCTAGATTAAGATTATATGGTAACACATAAGCGGTAATGGTAGAACAAATGACTGTAGCGAGGTTCTGATCGGTAAACAACCATTGTGTATAAGAGGGATTGGGAAGAGAAGTGCCATCTGCTTGTGGAGACAGATGAGGAAGTGTAGATGTAGAGTCCAGGAAGGAGAGACCCCATTAGCATGGAGAAGTTTGCTCATCTGAGATCACCATAGCAAATAGTTATCGTTGGATAACTGGGTGGGAACTAGGTTTTTAATGTTGGAGATGACAAATTTTTTGGAGGGAAAAGTGATGAAGGCATCAGTTTGACTGGTAGCTGAAGGTTCTCCGATTTGAGAGGTTGTTTATTGTGCCATGGGTTTCATTATGTTTCATGCCTGAGCTCTGATACAATGTAGAAACCTTTGGACCTGCATAAGAATCTTAAACAACAAGAATAAAGTAATAGAAGAGACACCCAGAGTAAAGGACATCAATATTGGTTAATGATGCAAAAGCTTCATTCCTTTTTACTGAGCCACTGTACAATATATATAGAGGTAGGCTATTGTAGAGTTACACGTGTAGGCTTGATAGATAGCGTTTTTGTTATTGATGAGAGGCTGAGATTATTTAAGGCATGTGCTGATTTGTTACATTGTCAGATTTTGTTACTTTGTGCTTTATTATTACCTGATAAAATTTCTCCCACTAAATATAGAAACAAAGTTTATTCTTGTCCTTCTGAAGATGAAGATGTTGTTCAAGAAGCCAAAGGTCTCATCTTTCAGTAGAAGCGGTGATCATGGCATTATCAATTCTCCATTTCTTGAACTTGGAAAGAGAAGTTTATCAAAGAAATGTGATAATGAATATGGAACATACAAATCTCGCAAGAGAAACAAGTACGTATGCATAATATGCAATAAGGCTTCCCTTCGTATCAAGCTCTTGGCGACCACCGCAAAAGCCACAGGAACGTGAAAGGACATTACCAGGAATTGATTAATCAGAACTGTGATTTGCAAACTGTTGGAAAATTGCCAGATAATTTTGAAAGCCATAAGTGCTCAGTTCCTGGTAAGACTTCTCCAACTGGGCAAGCTTTAGGTGGTCACAAGAGATCGCATTTGGTTGCAGGAAATAGTTCTGTAGCTTCTGCTTCTGCTGTTGTTGTTTCTACTACTGGTATTAATGGTGCTCATCGCCAAACAACACGCTAATAGACAGAGCAAAAATTTTCTAAGTTGAATCTGATAAAAACTATAAGGAAATTTCTAATACAGTATTGGGTTTGTGACCTGTACATTTTCTCCGATAAAGTTGCAATCTTTCAACATTTTTATTTCATTTGTTGATCCAATTAAAAGAGGCTGGCTATTCTTTTCACCCCTTTTTCAAGTTTTTTTGAGGGGTTTCTGAGAACAATTATATTTTGATAAAGCTGCATTCATGAACTGATTGGCAATTTCGATGCAAATCGTAAATTTCTATAGCTAATTCTTTTTTCAAGTTTATTTGATATGAATTTTTCTCGTCTTATTAGCTGCAACATTTGATATATATGGTTAATAATATGATAAATTTCTTAAGTTTTAAGGCACTGTGGTAGTTATATAAACTGCGTTTAAGCGTGTATTTTTCTTTTTTTAATGAAAGAAATCAAATTCTTTTAAGATTCCGTTTGGAACAGCTTGATTACTGCTTTTTAAAGCAGATTTTCAGTACAAATTTTTTACTAGAAAACTGTTTTAAAAAATAATAAAAACGATATCCTAAACAAAGCCTAAATTGTCTGAGATATAACTACGGGCAGCTCACAGCTTTCTGTTCCTTCAAATTTCGCAAGTTTCAAATAAACAGTAAAAAAACCTTTTGATGTCTAAAGAGTGGGTGCCAATTTATCCCAGAAATTTGTATCACTAAGTATTCTCATGGACATTCATGTTTGTATTAATCTTGTGCCAGCCTCCAAAGAGTTTCTTTTTCTCTAATTAATTTGCAAGCAACTTCAATTTTTCTTTTATTTTAAATAATACTAAGTTTTACGTTCTCATAAATGTACACTGGTATATACTTTTTGCTGATGATATTATTCTTGTTGATAAGACTAGAGGTTAAAATTAGCATTTAAAGGTTTTCATTTGAGCAAATCTAAAATCGAATACAAGGAATACAATTTTAATAATAATAGATCTAGTAGGGGATTGTGACTTTGGGCGATCAAGTCATTAAAAAGAGTACATATTATAGATATCTAAGGTCTATCATTCAAAGTGAGAGTGAATTAGATGGGGATATTATTAATAGTTTTTGAGTTGGATGGTTGAAGTAGAGGAATGCTTTAGACCTGTTGTGTGATAGAAAAGTACCCCTCAAAGTTAAATAGAAATTCTATAAGATGATGGTGAGACCTTTCATGCTTTATATGGCACAAAATATTACCCATTAAAAGAGAAGTGTAAAATTAAATTAAGTGTTGCAGAGATGAGGATGCTTAGAATGATGTATAAAATTTAGTTTTAAAGACAAAATGTGAAACAAGTATATACATGAAAAGTTTGGAGTAGCTCCTGTGGTAGATAAAATTAGAAAGAGTCTCCCTAGATGGTTTGGTCATATAAAATATTGGTCTTCCGATGTTCCAATTAGGAGAGTTGATATATTAAATCTAGCCTATGTTTAGGTCCTTCAGGAAGGTAAAGATAGACCTAAAAAGACTTGTTTAGAAAGCATTAGAAATAATCTTTTTTATTATATTTAAATGAGAATTTGATTCTTAATAAGACACAATAGTAAAAAAAGTATTCATGTAGCCGATCCCAAATAGTGGGATAAATGGCTTTTTGTTGTTGTTGTAAGTTTTACCTCCTCATTGATGCAGTGGATCGTTGGACGAATCAGATCTACTAGAAGGAATTTTCAATCCGGAAAGCAAACACAAACACTATGCTTCAAAAGAGTATATATTTCATCAATACATTTTCCTACTACAATAATTATATTTATAAGCTATGAAGAACATTATAGAATGCATATAACAAATATGTAACAAACTTTGATAAGCTATTTCTAAGGACTTATTTAGCTAATGATGTTCCACATTACTCATGAGGTGGGACTATATTTCTAATGGCATGATTGCATATTTGAATGTTAGGCCTAAACAATTTCATTAAAAAAAAATGTTGAAAGCATTTGGGCAAAGTTTTTATGTCAGAAATTTAATTAAATTTTACATATTTTAATACTATATAATGAACTAAGCTTTTTATTATACAATATATATTATTTATTTTAAATAATAAGTCTTCCCATATTTATATATAAAATATATAATATAGTTGATATATTAATATTCTCTTCAAAATAATGAAATTATATTTCTATTAATTCAACTTAAATTCCATTATTGTACAAGTAAATAATAAATTGTAAGCACGCTATATTATCTAATGCTTCCGACCTCCATCATGAGTTATAGACATGCAAAAAATTATCTAGTTATAAGTGCATTTACTACTTTTATTTGAAATATAAGAAAATTTTAATATGGCAGTTGAATGCTTATCATAATTCTCTACTTGGTCTTTTAAAGTTGAACTGTCATCCTGAGGAAAAATTATTCCGTAAGGTTACCTGACGTAGAGCTACATCAGGTAGCCTATAATATGTCGCCACGTGCACTTACACTTTACCATGCGGCCCGACGACCCGACCCGGAATGGACTCGGGAGTTTGCGTAGCTCGGTATCGCTAGGTATTGGTATTGCTCAACAAAAACGAAAAATACTATTATGTGAAGACTAATACCGAGCAATACCGAGTTCAATACCGAGCAATACCGAGTTCTATTAGGTATTACTCGGTATTGCTCGGTATTGCTCGATATTGCTCGGTATTGGTCTTCACATAGCGATATTTCTCGTTATTGTCAAGCAATACCGAGTAATACCTAGCAATACCAAGCAAATACCGAGCAATACGCGAACATAGTAATCCCGGATTCGGTCCGAGTCGGGTCGTCGGGCCGCGCGGTAAAGAGTAAGTGCACGTGGCGACATATTATAAGCTACCTGATGTAGCTCTACGTCAGGTAACCTGACGGAATAATTTTTCCATTCTGAGACATTTCACTTGATCCAAGCGGCCAGAAGATGATCTGTTTGATAGTTACCTTCTTCTATCAATGAAGAGATGAGCAACCCCAATTGGTTAACAGAAATTGAGATGTAGGCTGATGAATGGCACAGTAAACCCACCCGATATTATGCCTCAGTTGATATTCAAAGAGCAAGAAAGATGAATGTAGAATTTAGGGGGGAAATGTGACTATTATAGAAGTGATATAGGTTCGCTAGTAGACAAATAAGAACAGACTGAATATAATATCACAATGATTTCAAATTGCAGAAGAGTTACGATATTGAAGAAATTTATAAGCCTGACAACGTTGCGTTAAAAAAAGTTGCAGAGGTTTTGAAAGGTTATTTAATAAAAAGGCCTGGAGAAGGCCAGTGTTATTGCTAGTGATGGCGGTTTAGAGTAGTGAGGTTTCTCATTTATGGTCAAACATAACGTACTTTCTAAATAGATGTTAAAGGATTAGATCATCACCATATCCCAACAATTTGGTGGCAGCTTTAGAGTCCTCATTCTTCATTAGTTCCTACTGATCAAATCTTTTGCCACTTCTATCAATGTTAGCTTAGCTTTCTCTTTTTTCTCCTTAATCCTTGGACAATCAAGTCATTAAAAAGAGTACATATTATAGATATCTAAGGTTATCATTCAAAGTGATAGTGAATTAGATGGGGATATTATTAATAATTTTTGAGTTGGATGGTTGAAGTAGAGGAATGCTTTAGACCTGTTGTGTGATAGAAAAGTACCCCTCAAAGTTAAATAGAAATTCTATAAGATGATGGTGAGACCTTTCATACTTTACATGGCACAAAATATTACCCATTAAAAGAGAAGTGTAAAATTAAGTTAAGTATTGCAGAGATGAAGATGCTTAGAATGATGTATAAAATTTAGTTTTAAAGACAAAATGTGAAACAAGTATATACATGAAAAGTTTGGAGTAGCTCCTGTGGTAGATAAAATTAGAAAGAGTCTCCTTAGATGGTTTGGTCATATAAAATATTGGTCTTCCGATGTTCCAATTAGGAGAGTTGATATATTAAATCTAGCCTATGTTCAGGTCCTTCAGGAAGGTAAAGATAGACCTAAAAAGACTTGTTTATAAAGCATTAGAAATAATTTTTTATTATATTTAAATGAGAATTTGATTCTTAATAAGACACAATGGTAAAAAAAGTATTCATGTAGCCGACCCCAAATAGTGGGATAAATGGCTTTTTGTTGTTGTTGTAAGTTTTACCTCCTCATTGATGCAGTGGATCGTTGGAAGAATCGGATCTACTAGAAGGAATTTTCAATCCAGAAAGCAAACACAAACACTATGCTTCAAAAGAGTATATATTTCATCAATACATTTTCCTACTACAATAATTATATTTATAAGCTATGAAGAACATTATAGAATGCATATAACAAATATGTAACAAACTTAGATGAGCTATTTCTAAGGGCTTATTTAGCTAATGATGTTCCACATTACTTATGAGGTGGGACTATATTTCTAATAGCATGATTGCATATTTGAATGTTAGGCCTAAACAATTTCATACAAAAAAAATGTTGAAAGCATTTGGGCAAATTTTTTATGGCAGAAATTTAATTAAATTTTACATATTTTAATACTATATAATGAACTAAGCTTTTTATTATACAATATATATTATTTATTTTAAATAATAAGTCTTCCCATATTTATATATAAAATATATAATATAGTTGATATATTAATATTCTCTTCAAAATAATGAAATTATATTTCTATTAATTCAACTTAAATTCCATTATTGTACAAGTAAATAATAAATTGTAAGCACGCTATATTATCTAATGCTTCCGACCTCCTCCATCATGAGTTATAGACATGCAAAAAATTATCTAGTTATAAGTGCATTTACTACTTTTCTATGAAATATAAGAAAATTTTAATATGGCAGTTGAATGCTTATCATAATTCTCTACTTGGTCTTTTAAAGTTGAACTGTCATCCTGAGGAAAAATTATTCCGTCAGGTTACCTGACGTAGAGCTACATCAGGTAGCCTATAATATGTCGCCACGTGCACTTACACTTTACCGTGCAGCCCGACGACCCGACCCGGAATGGACTCGGGAGTTTGCGTAGCTCGGTATTGGTATTGCTCGACAAAAACGAAAAATACTATTATGTGAAGACTAATACCGAGCAATACTGAGCAATACCGAGTTCAATACCGAGCAATACCGAGTTCTATTAGGTATTACTCGGTATTGCTCGGTATTACTCGGTATTGCTCGGTATTGGTCTTCACATAGCGATATTTCTCGTTATTGCCAAGCAATACCGAGTAATACCTAGCAATACCGAGCAAATACCGAGCAATACGCGAACATAGTAATCCCGGATTCGGTCCGAGTCGGGTCGTCGGGCCGCGCGGTAAAGAGTAAGTGCACATGGCAACATATTATAAGCTACCTGATATAGCTCTACGTCAGGTAACCTGACGGAATAATTTTTCCATTCTGAGACATTTCACTTGATCCAAGCGGCCAGAAGATGATCTTTTTGATAGTAACCTTCTTCCATCAATGAAGAGATGAGCAACCCCAATTGGTTAACAGAAATTGAGATGTAGGCTGATGAATGGCACAGTAAACCCACCCGATATTATGCCTCAGTTGATATTCAAAGAGCAAGAAAGATGAATGTAGAATTTAGGGGGGAAATGTGACTATTATAGAAGTGATATAGGTTCGCTAGTAGACAAAAAAGAACAGACTGAATATAATATCACAATGATTTCAAATTGCAGAAGAGTTACGATATTGAAGAAATTTATAAGCCTGACAACGTTGCGTTAAAAAAAGTTGCAGAGGTTTTGAAAGGTTATTTAATAAAAAGGCCTGGAGAAGGCCAGTGTTATTGCTAGTGATGGCGGTTCAGAGTAGTGAGGTTTCTCATTTATGTTCAAACATAACGTACTTTCTAAATAGATGTTAAAGGATTAGATCATCACCATATCCCAACAATTTGATGGCAGCTTTAGAGTCATCATTCTTCATTAGTTCCTACTGATCAAATCTTTTGCCACTTCTATCAATGTTAGCTTAGCTTTCTCTTTTTTCTCCTTAATCCTTGGACAATAATTTTATCTACCCAACTAATAAATGCATTTTTTGGCCTTCGTTATACATATCCAAATTTTGTAAGTTTAATTTACACTATATTATCTTCAGCAAAATTTGTTCCCATTATTCAAACAATAAAATTATTCAACAATCCAAAAGTTCTAGTTTTGTTACACATCCATGCAAACATTCTAATTTTTTTCAAATTCAACTTAACAATAAGAAATACTGAACGCCCAGTTCGAATCTATGAAACACTACTTTAAGAAAATTTGCAGGAGATTGCAGTTTAAATTGATTCATTTAAACTACTTCTGTTGCTTCTTTATTGTTTTGTTTGTTAAAAACACTGAACGCCCAGTTCGAGTATAATAGAAGAATGTTTTAATAAAGAGGTAAGTAAATTTATAGAACTTTACAAGAAAACACATTTGCAGCCGATTAGATGATTAAATAGACTCATTTCAACTTGTAGAACTTAAAAATTAAACTTCAAAATTATGTTCTCGCATTATACAAAGAAAAAAAAAACTTTTGGATGAAGGGGTAAGTAAAGAAAGGTTAAAGTGGTCATACTAAGCATTCAATCTTGAGAGAATTGATCTGGTCACCAAAGTACTTGTCTTCTCAGTTGCATCCCTTAGATGAACCTTATAAGCGTTCACAGCATAGCTGCATTTTGTCACAAAACATAACAAGAAGTTGCCAAACTTCAGTGAATTTGAAAACTTACTTGCCATCTCATCAATAACAGAAACAAGCTTATCATTTGTGTCAGGAGTGAAGTAAACTTCTAGATTCATGATATTCTGGAAGAGATGGAATGATGACTCGGTCCAAACAACTTGCTCTGATATCAAGCCTTGGTGACCAGGCAAGAATACAAGCTTCCTGCCCTTTCCTTCCCCACAGAGTAATCTCTGACAAAAGGCAGAAACATGAGATGGGTGCAAACATTCTTTAATTAACCTCACAAGCACATCACAGAGCATAGCATTGATCCCTTCCTTGTGAAGCATAAGCGGAAAAATGAGACCTTCCACTGCCGCAGTCTGGTGCTGCTTGCAAAAGCAAATGGTAGCCGAAAGCAGAGCTCGAGAAGCCGGGCTTTGTAAAGTTAGGAGCTTGGGAAGGGCCATCGAGCATAGAACATAACTCGGCCAGCTTTTGGACAACAAACCACCATCATTAACGAGATGCAATAGCAAAACAGACAAGGTCTCATCAGTTGCCTCCCATGGTTCAATCAGTTCCAACACCTTGAGCTCATTTCCTACTCCTGATTCCAAGCAAAGCTGCCTGATTTTATCAGCCAAGTGCAGGGAATCCGCCGTGCAGTCTATAGCCAAAAGTTCAGCTTTCAAAGCATTAGCCTTTCGGATGGACTGGGAAAGAAGAGGAGGTGGAGAATTGTCATTGTCTTCCGATTCAGATAAAGGTTTGACTTTTCCGTTTTTGCTAACCAGTTCCGTGCTTCTGGATTTCTTCGCAAACTCAAAGGCGGCTGCTTTTTGAAGGTGGCTTACATTGACAGGAAGCCAAGGGAGAAGAGGAGTGTTAGTTTTGGCAACATTTTCAAGCCAATGCGGCAAAGAATCGAACTCATTTTCGCTTGCCGGTTGCTCTGATTCAAGAACTGACCCAGGCAAAGCGTCGAACAGGTTGCAGGCAGCTCGCCGGACCCAGAAAGCGGGATGGTCAGCGGAGAAAGGAAGATCAGAGTTCATTATATGGCATGCGAGGGATTGAAGCCGGCGAGGGCAGAATCTGCGGCTCTCGGCTGCGAGGAGTGAGAGAATGCGGGTTTGGATTGAAAAAGGAAGGGTTTGGAACCAAATGAGTGGGTTTGAAGAGGAAGGAGAAGCGGTAAGAGAGGAGAGAGAGTGCAAGGGGGAGGGGGAGAGAAGGAGAGATAGGAAGGCAGATGTAGCAGGAGAATGGAGCTCGTGGTGTTGTTCTAGGAGCCAGAACGAGGCTTCTCCCTCGGGAGAGGGAGAGTCGAGTAGGATTTGGAAGAGGGGAAGCCATTGCTCCATCACCAATCTAATGGCATCCAACGATCATTTACTGGGCGAGTGAAACAGCAGCCGTTTACAATGCAGTAGACTGAGCGCAATTCGAGAAAATTAATTTTATATTCTAAGAAATATTAGCAATGCAGAACACAGAATGCTGTCAATGAAAAAATGCTCAAAGAGTTTGATATAAACATTTTTATCAGATAGTTTTTCAGAATAAATTTTTTTTAGACAGACGCTAGAAGAACTGGTAAATATGTTGCTAATAGCAACTAGGTGTCTAAATGAGTTGAGTTGTTTCAAGCCTAATTTGCTACTGAGCTCATGAGTGAAGTTTATTGAGCAACGAGTTCGACCTCGAGCTTGTACTCGAGCACAGCCTGACTCAATTCATAAACTTGTTGAGTTGCTCGACAAACTTAAAATATATTTAATAATTAATTTAAATTAGCATTATATAATATATTTTAAACTTTTTAAATTAATGCTATATTAATAATATCATATGGTGGATTTAATGAATTGTAATATACTAGCAAAAGATAAAAGCTTTTATTTCCAACTACCAAGATAAGATTTTTTTTTCTTTTTCGGTGTGTCATTTAGGCCAATTAAGACAAACTCTCATGCACATCCCAAACGAAAGACTTGAACCTAAGACATATTAGTTTGTGGCTAAAGCTCTCAACCAACTGGCCAAGATGAGCTGCATAGTCAAGAATAAATTTATACATCATTGTAGAGCTATCCATGATGTTGAGTTTAGAGGGGAGTATAATACCTGAATATTTTCATAGCATGGGAGAGTAGTTAATCTCAATCAAAGATGAGAGATAAATTTTAAGATCATAATCCACATTTTGAAGAAGCAAATATTTGATTTTGTTGTAATAATCCTCTCGCCAGTGCGTTCAACAAAATCCTTATGTATCTTTAAGAAAATTTGTGATAGAGATATCATATTTATCAAAGATGAGGATGTTATTAACATAAATGAAATCAGATTTAGAATCATTTTTGTAATGTATGATTTTATACTTCATGGTATTACATTGAGCTTCAAGTATGGAAGAAGATATATCCATAATTAAATCAAAGAAAAAGCCTAAGAGTGGGCACCCTAGCTTCAAATCATTAGAGGCTTCAATTAACTATCCCCTAAGTTCTCCATTCATGACAAGAGAGAAAGATGTACTTTCCACACAGTTGTTAATCTATTTGATAATTTTCTTAGGAATAATTTTTTGAATCAATCTTTGAGAGAGTGTGTGTAGATTAACACAATTGAAGGATTTATGTCGATCAAGGTTGGCACAAAATGTTTTAGAGCATTATAAATATCGATCCTCTATTCAATTTAGTAGCAATAAAAATGTTATAGCAATATCGCTACCCTTCATGAAAACAAATTGAGCATTGTGATAAGAGTAGGGAAGCTTTGCAAAAGTTTTGTAGAGCATCTTATAAAGGGAAAAAGGGATGATAATGTCACTTTTTGAGGACGAGGGAAATCATAGAATGCTTGAACTATTTAGGTAGCTTAGCTATTGCAAGGAAATATTAAGTAGATGGAATGAAATCTTGACCAATACCATCACATGCCTCCATTAATTAAAAATGGAAGGCAATGCATCAAAGCTAGGATATTCATTCTTCCAAATAGAAAATAAGGCCTCTTTAATATCAATAGTTTTTTGAACCACACATTAGATATTCATGATAAAATTGGTGATAAATGCCAATCATGGATTATATGGATACAAATGAAATGTGGATCCTAGTACTTTGATATTGAAATATTCTAGGATAATAATGATGGAGAATCAAAGAGAGATAATAATGATAAATGTAATAATGGTGTTTATAATAGGCCAAAAAGTAACAACTATAAAATACCTAAAAGATGTTAATTATGATAAATCATGAGTCATGCAATACAACAAACTAAAAGGTGATGCTTGCATTGAACCTATTGTTATAGAAGATTTGTGCGTAGTGACATTATTTGTAGGACAAAAGTTGTAGATAACAATAAGCTTAAGGGTTATGGTTGTGACCAATCAAGAAATAGTAATTGCAACTAATCTACATATAACAACTATGATAAACACCAAAGTAGTGATACTAAAATACTTATAGGTCATTCTTACTATGAACCTATGTGGCATTGGTAGGATTGTCGTAAACTATGAGTATTAAAACTCAACCCTTTTTAATCAATCAGATAGGCCCCCATACAATAATTCTTGAAGATAGCTTATTATGTAGTGGTAATGATATTAACGTAGGAAATCCTTCGATGGAGATAATGAGAGTCACATGGAAGCAATAATAAATGTTTATCATGAATGATATGAATATAATTGAAGTGTTAGATTTTCATACATTGATAACAGCATATGCTAAAACTATTATATTTAAGGTTGGAAAAAAGGTCTATAATATGCCTAAAAGTGGTATCTACAAAGTAGATAAAGGTCATCAATTATGATTGACCTAAATATTGAGATTGTGTCAAACATAAAGGTTATGCTTTACATTTAAAAAAAAAAAATCTAAAAAAATAAAAATAAAGGTTATGATTTACATTGAACCTTTGGCTTTAGAATGGTCTAAGGTTATAATAATGGTAAGGCCTAAAAATATTGGCAACATAAAGCTTAAGGGTAGTGATTATGACTAATCAAAGGGTAGTGGTGGCTACTAACATAATCATAATCTTTAGGATAGACATTAAAGTGGCAAAATTGAAAAACATAAAGGTAATACTTTTGACAATCCTAAGAAAGATATTTTAGCTTCATGGTTTTGGAAAATCTTAATGCTACAATTAGCAAGCTAAAGAAAGGCTTGTGTATTGGTTGTAATAGACATGTATATACAATGGATCTTTTGGGAATAATTAGAATAAGCAATGATAAATCTAGTTGGATGCTTACAAATAATGGATGATGCCTTTGACAATGACTCCAAATGAAATAGTATATATCGTTGACTCTAATGCTACAACTAATAGAGGTTTCCTATCGTACAACAAAGACAAGCAATGAGATGGATGATGGTGTCTATAAGATGCATTAGCATAAACAATAAGATATTTGAGTGATGAAAATGAGTAATACATAACTAATAACTTATTTCATGAAATAATAAATAGAGTTAACATATGAAAATTAACAATCTTGGGTGGCACCATGCATTATTATAAACAAATTGAAATTTTGATTTATTTATAGACTTGAAGAGGGTTAGATTAGTCAAATATAGTTCAAAACTTCAACTTATCGTGAATGATTATAAAAGATTGCATCCATCTTATAATAACATATTATACAAAGTTGGAACGAATGGATCTTAACCCAATGCCTACACTTGGCCCGCCCAAACATAAGGCATTATTGCTTAAAAGACTCTACGTATGGGCTTCAACGCACATATTAAAAATATGTTAGTATGGTTAAGCCAAAGAAGTTTGATCAAATTTTATTTTATCTGGCTCTAACTAATTATATTGATTTGGATCCATCTAGGCCTACCTTTGAGCAATTCAAGAATTCATGTACTCAACTCAGTCTTCTAGAAACTATCCCAAGGTTGATCACACCATTCTAAGCTCTTTTGAATATTGATCACACCATTCAATCAAATAAATTCTAATGACTCTCATTTCATCATTAGGAATTAGGCGATGACTTATAATTATTTTGTTTGCATATAAATTAGAAAATATAATTTTAATAATCCTAATAAATCCTCATGATGCAGCCCAGTATTTAGTATGTATTAATAAGAAATCTTGTAATTACTAAACTTTTTCTTCAATAGGATATAATAATCTCAAATTAGAAACCACTTCCCCTTCTTCCCCATATATATGATATTAATTCTTTAAGGAAAAATTATGTAAGGATATCTTAATGCATGACTTTGAAACTCATTTTAATACAAAAATATATATTATCTTGCATAATCTTTTTTCATTCTTTTTGTTGCCCACCTTCATAGCAACTTGGATTCATAAAATTCTTAAGCCATATTTTCTTAGGTTCAACTTTTTTTCATTTCTAATGATTAATACATAAAAAATAAATAAGTAGATTTATTACATTTATTTATTATGTCATTCAATTTAATTTAGATGATTATGATTAAATGTATGAAATTTAGAATAATATTATGGATGCTCAAGATTATTCGGAGTATGAAATCAATAAAGTTTTTTATAAAAATTATTGTGAATTTCATATACCAGATTATGATCATCTAAATGATTGAAATGCCATGATGTATAGTGTATTGATTGAAAAATTATAGGAACCTAAATCTCTTAATCATGTATCCATTAATAGCTTGAAATCCTCTTAAATTGTTATATTTGTACATTATCATTTTTTGGCGATTCAGTTTAATAATAATGATTATTATTAATCTTTTCAAAAAATAAGCAATATAAAAAAGGGTACAATTAATTCAAATCATCAAAAAATAAATGATATGTTTGAAATTAAAGGTAGTTATGACTATAATTAGAGTAAGCATGAATCCAAAGAACTTTTGCTAAGTTTAACCCTTATAGTATACCTTATATCATTTATTTTTAGTGTATTCCAAAATTGCCCAATTTAAGTGAATTCATAATATGCCAACTCTTGCAATGCTAAAGACCCTCATAAATGGACCCCTTTGATGCTGTGCACAACCTTGCAAAATGCTAACATACGATGTGAATTTGCCTACCCTTTTCCTCATGTGTGACTTCATGACTCACCTTTATCACGCTCAGGGATCTAAAATGGAAAATTTTCTTTTATTTTCTCTTTTCATGTATTTATTTCTTTCACATTTTCAATAACAATCAATATTCATTTACAAACATATAAACTTTACATCTGGAGTTGATTAATTGTATTAAGAAAATGCATAAATAATAGAGCATATAATTCATATTACTATAATCTATATTTCAATTTTGTCTCTAGAGTCCAAAATAGTATATACAATAGTCTTTATAGGCTACAAAAAATACACATAAACTAAAGAAACTGAAATAAAACTAAGCTAGCATTGCTAAAAGAAAAATATGCATGGTGTCAGTGTATCATGTCATAGGGTCCTTACTCTTTCCTATAAATGTATAAAAATCATGGGTAAATAGCTCAATAAGTACCAAAATCTTATAACTGAAATCAATACAATGAAAATAGAAATAATATACTTTGAATCATAAAAAAGATCTATATTACTTTAATATATGTTAATTATACCAGTTATCAATATCAGTTTATCCTTTTATAATACATCACATCTCATTCTATTATATTATCAGTCACAGTATCAGTAACACTAAACGATGCCAAGATTCTATATAAATATTTCATTCTATTATATTATCAGTCACAGTATCAATAACACAAAATGATGCCAAGATTCTATATAAATATTCAATATCAATATCAATAATTAGTAATAGTTCATATTAGTGTTAATTATAGTATCAGTATAGCATTAGTATCAGTATTAGTATCAATAATAAGTGATTAATTATAATGACCAGTGTCAATATAGTCAGAGTACAATAACAACATTCATATATTCAAAGAGGGTATCTTGATCTTACTCTTGGACTTATGACTCATAATCAATCGCCCCTTATTACTCATAATTAGTGTATTCCCTATAACTCCCCTTTAATCACTTGAATCAGTCACCTAGACTCTTTATAACTCTTAATCAGTTTTCAACTTCTTATGACTCCCATTAGTGAATCAGTAAATCTAGAGGGTACGTATCAGGTGGGGTCATTATATATATATATATATATATATATATATATATATATATATATATATATATATATATATATATATATATATATATGATTGCTTTATGAATTTTTTTTATTCATGTATCAACTGTTGATTCATTAAAATAAATTCTTATTTTATAATTGATCATTTTGAGCCTTACGAATGATAGATAATCATTGATTCGATTAAAAGATACTAATTATATTGATTGAAGTGAACATGCATATTGATTCTTAAAATCATGCATTGGAAGCTTTAGTAAATTTGAGTTATTATTGGACTTTTTAGCTTAATAGGTAATTTTAATGATTTCAGATCAGGGAAGGGATTTGGATCATGTGGAGTGAACTTATTAGAGAACCCTCAAATTTTCCTTTTGATTTTATTTAATATTTTCTTTTATTCTTTTGTAGTCAAGAGCTATGGATAGATTATTAGTTTCTTTGATCTCCAAACTATTGTGTATGATTTTGACAGAAAGAATATAATGAGATATTATGATGTATATAATTTTAGTTTTTTTTCTATTGGAGTGATTTATATTGACGAATTCATAGAAGCTTTGATTATTTACTTAAGCAATTAATACTATATAAATCTTCTAAATTTGATCTTGGGGCATGAAAATTTGTATTAGAGTAGTTGTTAGAAGAATTGAATAGTAACTAGAGGTATAAGAATTGATTATGAACGGGGTAGAAGTTAGATAATATAGATTTTTCATCTCTACATTTGATATATATATATATATATATATATATATATATATATATATATATATATATATATATATATATATATATATATATATATATATATATATATATATATATATATATATATATATATATATATATATATATATATATATATATATATATATATTGTATATGTTAAATTATTTGGAAATAGAATTTTATTAATGGATAGATGAACCCTATTGATCAGGATACAAAGAATGGACAAAAGTGCAATAGTAGTTCTAATATGTTATAATAATTTGATGCAACTTGCTAATAAGCTTGCATAGTCAATGAGTGATGCACATAGTAGATAGACTGGGAGAAAGGATACTTAAGAGGATAGCCATTTGTAAATGTTCCATAAGTTGAAGCCTCCATTATTTAAAGGATCTGTAGAGCCCCAAATAGTAAAAGACTAACTGTTGAGGATCAATAAAATATTTGATAGTATATAGTGTCTAGAGGACATGAAAGCACATATTATAGTATTTTTATTTGAATGAGAGGTTGTGATATGATGGATAAAATAATAGATGGAGAAATTTTAGGATAAAATGAATAAAGATATTAATTTGGTTGAATTCATTATTATTTTTCATAGATTGGTTTGTAGATCCTTTAGCTCGATAGCAAATGCAGTTGGCTTTTATGAGATTAGAGTAAGGGGACATAATAGTGATGTAGTAAGAAGCCAAATTCATTGCTCTAGCAATGTATGATCCATAATTGATTAGTAAAATAAATGAAAATATGTTATAAATTTTTGAAGGGATTGTAAGATGAGTTGAGAAATCCACTTGTACGGATTAAAAAAATTTTTAAGTCGGTAGAGAGAGCAAGATTGTTGGAGAATAACTTGGCTATCTAACGATTTAAATAATACATGAGCAGGAAGAGATCAGGAGATGACGTGAGTAGAAGAGATACACTACAGGAAAAACGTCAAAAACCGGTGGTTTTTTCCAGCGGTTAGGAAGGCAAAACCGGCGGTTTTAAATTTTACCGGCAGTTTTTACGCCGCCAGTATAATTTGCGTAGAAAACTTTTACCGACGGCTTATTACCGGCAGTTCTGTTTGGCGGCGGTTTTCCGACGGCGTATACCGCCGGTGACTACCGGATTTGTAACCGGCGGTTTTCCGGCCGTTCCGCCGCTGGTTATATTACCAACGGCTAACCGGCGGTCACTTTACTGACGATAATCCGGCAGTTAAAGAGGCTGTCGTGTGTTCGCTTAACCGCCGGCTATCATCGGTACACCGCCGGTTATTTTACCGACGGCGCCCGGCGGTCAAAGCCGACGGTATTACCAGCGGCATACACCGTCGGGCTTTCACCGGATACCCGCCGGTAGCCATCGGTAATCGCCGGTATAGTACCGGCAGTTTAAGGGAATTACCGGAGGCATAGCTTAAACCGTCCGGTATCATAGTTACTGGCGGCCAAACCGCCGGAAACCTGTAGCACCTGAAAAAAAAAATTGACAGCATTCCCTCTATTTGAGGGAGGTTCACCCTAAATTCTAAACCTACAAAAATAACAATACATAATAAGATATTTTGGGCAACACGCCGCTACACTCATCACAATTATATACATAACCACAAATTAAATAAACAAGTTTACAATCAAACATTAAGAAGTTCTAAATAAGTTCATCAAACATAAAACAAGTTCACCAAGTTCTAAATTCAATAAGGTTACAATCACAAGTTCTAAATACAATCGTCAAACATAAAAAAGATCTAATTCTCAGCTGTATCCTCACTATTTGGAGATGGCTGCTCCTCTTGCTCCTTCTTCCTTTGATTTTCAACTCTATATGATTGCAGCTCTGCTTGCATTTCATTTTGAACTTTTCTCATTTCTTCAATCTCTCTAGATTGAACCCTTCTCATCTCTTCAATCTCTCTAGTCAGCGCTGCAACCCTCTCCCTTACAGATTCTTCAGCTCCACTTGGATCATGAAATGCATAGGTGGATGAACTGCCCTCAATAGCATAAGCCCGTAAACCCATGCCATATACCCTCCCCCTCTATTTTCCACCAACAACTTCTGACCATGTTTGATACTCAGAAATGTGGGCCGATCCAGAAGATGATCCCTCGCTAGTCGACTGCCAACTTTCTCTAGCTCGTACAAAATCATCCTGCGAATTACAATTAGTTTTATTAAAATAAATTTTTATTCTAAAACTCCAAAAAATTTTACTCACATGAGCCTTCTTATACTTCTCATCAACCCACTGATGGTCAGCTTGATGTTGGTGAGTTCTTCTATGCAACTCCAATGGTGTTGGCGCCCGACCAAGGTGCTCTTTCTAAAAATTTGATGCTTAGTTGTAATAACATAAATATATGTAATAAATTAATTCAAAACACTTACCAGTCACCGCCTATGTTCCGTATGAGGTACAGATCCACCAGTATGAAGAGAGCTTCCTAAACCACCATAGTTAGAGGCTCTGTTCTGTTTATTCAGCTCTCTCATTTTTATAAACTCAGCGGTCGCCCAAGCACTACTCAAATCAGCCCAAACGCCCTCTCCAATCCAATTAGGACGCTGCCCAGACTTTTTAATGTCCGTGAACATGTCCCTGAGACTCCTCTCCTCTCAAAATTTATTCTGATCCTCGTGCTGTACTCAGGCAACCACCTAAATTTTTTATGTAAAAATTTAGGTAATACCGAAAAGATTAGTACAAATTAAATCACATATTTGAAATCATAACAAAAAAATATACTTGAAATTCTCCAAACCACATATCTCTAACCGGCTTTGGGATCTTCTTATAGGATAAGTAAGGAGCATCATATTTATTCTTTATAATATCCCGGATCATATGTATAGGTGGTCTTGAAGGATTGAAGTTGCATGTTACTTTTTTGGTCAATAACATGTAATATATCAAAATACAAACAACTAATTAATAACATAAACTAACGTACTTATCACCCTCAGGCTCAATGTATTGACGCTTATCTGTTACAGCTGCATGATCGCTAGCGCCAACCTCTGGTGGTCTAGATGGTCCACCCTGTTCATTCTGCACCGGATAGGGGTAGTAATATGGGTAAGGGTAAGGAGGGTGGGGACCAGTGGAAGGACCAGGTGCCTATGATGATGGTGGGGGGTAATATGGATAGAATGGAGAAGTATGTGTCTGATCTGGAGAGGGAAAGTGAGGACTCGTCGAGGGAGGAGGGTAGTGGCCAGGGAAGTATGGAGGTACAATAGGGGGTGAATCTAAATATCCCTGACCCTGCTCACTCGGGGACTGCTGCTGACCCCTAGGTGGTGGTGGTGGTGTAGGTATATCAGTAGGTGGAACTGAAGGTCCCTCACCTTCATCAGGCTGTGTGGCTCTACTAACAGTAAACTTCTTCCGCCGGAACTTTGAGGTAAATGATTTACGAGGAGGATCATCGCCTGAAGCCATCTGCATTAAAAGAAATAATTAGTAAAGCATTGTAATACAAAAAAAGTACAAATAAAAGAAGCAATTAATAAACATATACAATTCTATAATTCTAAATATAACAGAATACAAATACAAGAAGCAAATAAAAAAGCAGTTAATGAATTATAAAAATAAAGAATGCTAGAATACAAGTTGAAAATTAACATTTTCATTTCTTAGATTTCAAAAGTGCTTTTTAAAATATTACAAAAAAGTAAAATTCTACAATACTAAATTACAACAACTACTCAGAATCATCAAAACTATTTTCATTGCTCTCAAGGGTATCTTCACTTTCATCTTCATTCTCATCTTCGCTTGAGCTAGTTAAATTATTCACATCTTCTAACTCCATTTCAATACTAGAGGTTGTAGTTGGCATCTCCTCAATTTCAACAGGCCTACAACTTGACATATCATTCTCTTGATGTGCAGTTGCTACAATGTATTATTGATCAATTATTCCCCGTGCTTTTGTTTTTATGATAGCTAGCCAATCTTGTTTGTCTCTACGACCACTGAGATATTTGCTGAAATAAACTTGAATAGCTTTACTTGCTAATACAAATGGATCAAACTTCTCGTATCTTCTACTATGTTTTACATCTACTAAACCATACGCAGGATGAATTCTTGTGCCTCTATTCTGTACTGGATCATACCTTTTGACAGTTAAACAAGCATACAAAGTTCTCATCTTCGCCTGGGTACTCCAGGTCAAGAACCTCATTCAAAATACTGTAATAATCATACTCATCTTCTTCATGAGTATTCCCTCTAACACATACTCCACAATTTTCAGTCTTTCTTCCTTCACTCCATGACTTGGTATGAAATCTGAACTCATTCACTATATATATTGGCCAAGTTCTTACGTTTCGCATTGGATCCTATGCTAGTGCTTGCAAACCTTTATCAAAACATTTGTTATCAGGGTTTTGTACCTAGAAACATTTTCAAATATTAGTATTTTTTATAATAAATAAGATCTAAATTTTTAAAATATATGTGCTCACATATGAACCAAGTTGGAAATTCTTTTGCAACTGTTAGCTCAATATCCAACGAATCTGTCAAAGACAAATTGCTTACGAAATACCTGGTAATAAATAATACTTTAGTATTTTAAATTAATAAACATTACTCATTATTAACATTATGCAAGAACTTACTCTAAGATTGGCTCAACTTCTTCACAGTTCAGTAGCACATATAAATTTGTTGTATTTATTTCTAAATTATTAAGAAATCTTTCAACACATTTACCGCTGGGCTTTCCTGGCCTTCTAAATACTGATAGTGCAGCATGTGATTATTCTTCTACATCGAACTCCATGTTAAGACCAATATTTGTTCTTGTACTACTTACATGGGGCTCGAAGTAGTATGAGCAAAAGTGAGATGTTTCTTGAGACAAGTAGGCTTCACATATTGATCCTTCTGATCGTGCTTTATTCTTAACATATTTTTTCAACTCGTTCAAATATCTGTTAAACAATTACAATCAATAAGTAAATAAAATTATGTTATCTCAACTTATTCAAAAATATTTGAGACTTACTAAAAATCAAAAACCATTTACCTTTCGAAAGGATACATCCAACGATATTGTACAGGTCCACCAACTCTAGTTTCATAAGGTAGATGTATTGGAAGATGTTCCATAGAATCAAAAAAACCAGAGGGAAATATCTTTTCTAACTTGTAGAGGATGATTGGTACGTTATCCTCGTACCTCCGTAAAGAATCTTCGCTTAGTTTAGATGAACATAGGTCTTTGAAGAAAATGCTAAGCTCAATCAACGAATTTGATATATACTCGGATAATATACATATTATGCTTGGAAGAAGAACCTCCATAATTTTGTGACAATCATGACTTTTGAGTCCAAATAATCTTGCATATTTCATGTCAACACATCAGCTTATAATTGATCCATAGCCATCAGGCATTTTTAAACCTTTAAACCACTGACATATCGATCTTTTTGGCTTTAACGTGAAAGAGTAAGGAGCTTTGGGCTTCATTATTTTACCGTCGATTATTGTTACTAACTCCAGATTTTTTCACCGGCAATACTCTTTAATGTCCATCCTTGCTTTGACATTATCTTTACTTTTACCTTTAACATCTATAATTGTATTAAAAATATTGTCCATAAAGTTCTTCTCAATGTGCATAACATATAGATTATGCCTTATCAAATTAGTTCTCCAATATGATAATGTCCAGAAAATACTTTTCTTAATCCAATTATGTTCAACACCATAACCCGAAAATTTAGACTCTGATAGCATTGGAAAATTAATAATTGTTGGAATGTCAGAAAGTCTCTATAAGACATCATCACCACTTAATATGGGTGGAGGAGGCGACCGCTCAATTTTGTTTTTAACAAATGCTTCCTTATTTCTCCGAAACTGATGATTAGTAGGTAGAAACATACGATGATAATTAAACCAAGTATTTTTTTCCTCCATGTTTTAGTGTGAAAGCTTTGCTATTCTCCATGCAGTAAGGACATGCTAATTTTCCTGTTGTGCTCCAACCAGACAACATACCATAGACTGGAAAATCACCAATGGTCCACAACAATGCAGCTCGAAGGAGAAAATTTTATTTTATTGATATGTCATATGTGAGCACTCTTTCTCATAATAACTTGAGGTCATCAATTAATGGTTGCAAAAAAATATCAATTTTTTCTTTTAGATTATGTGGTCCAGGCATTATAAGAGTTAAGAACATGTACGGAGTAGTCATACACATCTCTGGTGGAAGGTTGTATGGTGTTAATATAATTAGCCAACAAGAGTACGGTGTAGCTGTTTGACTATAGGATGTAAAACCATCAGCACATAATCTCAATCTTATGTTGCGAGGCTCAGCAGCAAATGAAGCATGCACTTGATCAAAATGTTTCCACGCTTCAGCATCTGATGGATGAGAAAAAATACCACTTTTTGTTATTTTCTCCTTATGCCATCTCATATGACCTGCTGAACTCATTGATGCATAGAGTCGCTGAAGTCTTGGAATGATTGGTAAATAAAATAAACGAGAATATGACACATCTTTCTTTGGACGACGTTGTTTTCCCTAATTTGGCTTAAACCGAGGAGCATTGCATGTGCGACAAATAACTTCTGCAGCATCATCCTTGTAGTATAACATACATCCATTGATACAATAATCAATTTTTGTAGCAGTGAGACCAGCTTGGATACTAATTTTTTTACTCGGTACAAATTTGAGGGAATTAAATTGCCCGCTAGATTAGTTTTTTTCATAAGACCAACAAAGTCATTAAAATAATCACGGGGAATATTATACTCAATTTTAATACTTAGCATCCTCACTGTAATGGATAATTCTGAATGTGTACCACAACCATCCCAAATTGGCTTTTGAGGTCAATGTAATAACTCAAAGAATTTTTGTGTTTTTGCATTTGGTGGCTCTTCCACACTAGACCTTAAATTATGACCTGCTACATCAAAAATAAGATCTTCATAGGGTCTACTCATTTGATCTTCATCAAATGTTTCATAAGCTGTAGATGAACCGGCATGAGCATCTCTGTGTTGCTCGTACTCTCCATGTGATGTCCAAATCCAGTCATTTGGAAAAAATCCTCTACGAGCTAATTCAAGCTTCACATCATCGGGCTTCAGGAATGCTAGATTTTTATGCTTCGAACACAGACATCTAAACATTTTATCAAACTAAAAGGAAGGCAGTTGAGATGCAACTTGAATGAAAGTTTTAACTCCCTGTATAAATTCAATTGTCAATCCTTTTCGACCCGGCAATGATCTGTTATACATTCAATATCTCTCTTCTTAGATAGTCATTTGGACGTTGAAGCAAAAGTCCCCCTACATAGTTATGAAAACATTTATTAGAACACATGTGCAGGATCTCCATATCTGTTACGAATTCCAGGATCTCCATATCATTTGATTCTGACAACACATCCACTCAAATATTAGATAAATGATATATTTAAGTGAGTCAATAGAATTGTTGATGCAATGTTTTAGATTCCAATTAAATTTATCAAAAATACCCCTATAAAAAAAGTTTAAAATAGAATCTCATTTTCTTTGTGAAGGAGGTACATTAGCTGAAGGAGTTGAAAAACTCTAATGTATAACATGACACTCACTATTGACAACCATCATTGACAATAAAACTATAGTCAAATCATCATCACTCGACTAGAATCATTGAATTATCATTGCTTGACAACAATCCTTGAATCATCGTCACCCGACTATTATACGGACCTTTGATCACCCGTGCCTAACTATAATCTTTTGACTTACGTCGTTGTACTATAATCTTTTGACCACTATTACAAATGATCACCGACTTTGTTGCAACCAACATCGATGCGTGACATTGTCTATAACGTTGATGCATGACACTAACATCAACTTTGACTCTCAATGTCAACACTAATATTTATGCCAAGCTTCTTAGCACGGTCTCCTCTCTTTATAGAATGATCAAACATACAACATGTAAACAATAATATTTATGCCAAGCTTCTTGGCCCAGTCTCCTCTCTTTATAGAATGATCAAACATGCAACAAATGATTTTTTGATGATAGCACTTATGTCATAAAAATCTTCTAAGTTTCATCATGAAATGTATAATATACATATATTTACTATATTGTATCAACACTTTCTCCAATCACAGGGAATGACATAATTTAAATCTGATGATAAATATTGCTGGAATTTTTTAACTAGGTCATACTCCATGATTATTTTTCTTTTCAGATTTTTCATATAAAAAACCCAATGTCCTTTGCAACCTTTTTTTTATCCTTATGTGTGCTAGATATTAGTACAAGAAGCAACAATATCATTACAAACCGAAATCATGGAAATTTAAATCTAACCCTAAGACATAATCAATAACAAAATAAATTACAAACTCTTGCAAATGTCTAGTGAGAACACATAATCACAAAAAAATATTAAAGAATACCTTCAAATCCCGGTTTTTCTTCAACTCACACAAAAAATAGGGTAGCCGGTGTGAGATTGATGGCGGCAAGATGGCAGACATTGATCGTGCGATAGGCGGCCGGTGTGGGGTTGGCGGTCGGACTGAGTTCGTCGGCGGTCGGAGAACGGTCGTCGGCGGTAAGACAGTGCGCACGATCGAGCGAGTTGGGCGGAGGCGACGGGAGAGCTTGTCCGAACAGAGAGAAGGAAAGATTAGAAATGAAATGCAAGGCTCGGGCTCGTTCATTTTAGGGCATTTACCGGCGGTCTTTCTGCGGTCATGACCGTCGGTAATTTCATCACTTATCAACGGTGGTATATGCCGCCAGTACACCGTCGGTAATATTGAAGACCGGCGATCGAACCGGCGGTTACAAGACCGTCGCTAATACCGGCGGTCCAATGTTACGAAACCCCCGAGTAGGCCGCCAGTACAAGCCGACGGCCACACCGCCGGATGAACCGCCGGTAATACCGGCGGTCCTTTAACCGCCGGTAAGCGGCATTTTTCCTGTAGTGATAGTAGAGAAAAGAGAAGTAAGTTTATGGATATAAGGAAAAGATCTGAGCGAAGTGTGAGTAGTGTATCTAAGTGCGCTCGATTTGGTAAGAGATATATTGGATAGTATTTTTATGACTGGATAGTCTTTCATATATGGGAAGTGAGGGCACCAGATAGTTAATTATCCATTATAACAATAGGGGGAAGGATATGGAATTATATGAGAATAAGCCAAATAAGGCTATAGATAAAGGACCATGGATATAGAGAATATATTGAAGGGTCTGTAGCATGACATGCGACAGAGGAGTTACTAAAAATCAAAGCGAGCCTACATAGTCTGGCATGCCAATATTGAAACCAGTAAGACCTAAAGTTTACAGTTTTACCCAGCAATATGATATAGATGCACCTGGATGCCATGACATGAATAATATATATATATATATATATATATATATATATATATATATATATATATATATATATATATATATATATATATATATATATATATATATATATATATATATATATATATATATATATATATATATATATATATATATATATATATATATATATATATATATATATATAGCCCTACCTCACCCCATCGTCTCCTCACTTGGTTGCTTGGCTAGGAAGAAAATGAAAGAGAGGAAGAAGATAGAAGAGAGAGAAAGGTCTTCGCATCATATTTGTTAGTCTTTCCTATTACAGATTTTATTCTATTCATTATAAGTAACTAATCTCTTACTTTTGTTCTTAATTATTTTGATTTCTATAAGTTTATTTCTCATAAATCTATAAAAATTATATTATCTCCTGATTTCATAAGCTTTCATAATACAAGTTTTGATATGTTATAAATTTAATCATTCTAAACAATTTGATATAATTTTATTACATTTTAAATCAAATAATGAATGATATCAGATAGGAGTACATAAATTTTAATAAATAATTTGATTTCTAAAAATTTGATCATTCTAATATGATAGCTCCACATGATATCCTACTAATCCACGTGATTCATTGAATATGAGTCATAAGGAGTTGGTGATTAATTGTGACTTATAAGGAGTCGAGTTGACTTATTCACATAATTCTAGAAGAGTTATAAGGAGTACATTAATTGGGAGTTATAAAAGGCAACTGATTGGAAGTCATAAGTGTAAGAGCATGATATCCTTAAAATACACTCATTGAATATTTGAATACTGATATTGACACTGCTACAAATGTTATACTTATATTATGACTAACACTAATATTATTTATTATCATTAACACTATTTAATGTTATTGATCATGATACTAATATTAATACTAGTATTAATACTATTAACTATTATTGATATTATGACTAATGATGTAATTAATTCATATATGATGAATTATAGAGCAATAAATTGGTAAATATAATCAATATAGAAATTGATGCATATATTTTTTAAGATTTATAACATATTGTTCTCTTTTATCTTGCATTGATTTCAGTTGTAAGATTTTAATTGCTTGTTGGCTATGATAAGGATCTTATGATATGAGGATATGGACTAGACATAAATACAATCATGTTTCTTTCTGATGTTTATTGATAAGCTCTAATTAAATTGTTAAAATAAAATACAGATATGATTCTCCCAATATAGATCTTGAAGTGTGTCATTTTCATCCATCAATTTTATTTAGAGATTTTTATAATCGTGTTAAGTAATACAAATCTTATTTTATTTTTTAATGATTTTGAGTTTGACAGATTTATTCTCTTCTAAATTGATAAAAATTCATTTTCTCCTAATTTATTGTACTTTCATCATGTAACTTTCCATATAAGATATATATGGATTTTATGGATATTTAACTATAATATTATTGAATTTTGTATAATAAATTTAGAGTTGTGATTTTTTGAATCTATAGACTAATATAGATTTATTATATTTCATATTACATTTTATATAAATGAGTGTGACATATAAGCAAGGAATGCTGACTGTCAACACTATAAATTAATACAGGCTAGTACCCTACATAGGAGGGTAAGCTGATGGAATTTCCTTTAAAGATGGTTAATGATGCTATCTCGGTAAATGATGAACGATTAAGAACTAACAGATACTGATGACTCTTAATGATTTATTGAAAGCCACTTGATATGATAAAATGATAATGATGTTGAATGATAATGATAATGATGAATATATATGAATGAATGAAAATACCACATTAAAGCTGGATGTCATGATGTCGGAGCATCTACTTACAAAGTTTAATTCCTCTGTTGCTATGCTTGTGTGCCGGCGGTGTAGCCTGGCTTTAGTTCTGTCTTTCTCTTATTTGTATAAATAGTCCCTCTTAGAGGGAATAGGGGATTGATTTTTTGGAGATCCTAATTCGAGAATAAGAATTATGCTTTTGGTATTTCTCTATGTTTTTTTTTGTATCCAGACGTGATTGTATAGGTGGTGAAGAACAAGAGATTTAGCAGTCTGCGTGAGCGTGAGTCATCCAAGGCTAGATTGTGGTAGCTGAGTCCGACGCCTACGCCAGACATCCTTTTTTTCAGGTACGAGCATTTAAGTGGCGACTCTGGCCTCAATTGGTATCAGAGCAAGATGCCTCCCCGCCAAAATCCTCGACGTCCAGTCCATGAAGTAGTGATCGAAGAATTACGGTGAGAGATTCATCATGTTATGGATTTAGTCCCTGGAGTTACATTACCCAATCGTCCTCCCTACTGACTTCGGCTTGAAGAGCATGAAGAATTAATTAAAGCAGCAAGTCGAAGGATTAATGGCTAGGGGATTCATAAGACCAAACGTAAGTCCATGTGTGGTTCCTGCTTTGCTCGTACCAAAGAAAGATGGAACTTATAGGGTGTATATTGATAGTAAAGTAGTGAATAAAATCACTATCCACTATCAATTCCCTATTCCTTGGATCGATGACCTCTTTGATCAATTGCAAGGGGCGAAGATTTTTTCCAAAATAAATCTGTGTAGTGGCTATCACCAAATTCAAATCCGAGAGGGTAATGAATGGAAGACAACTTTTAAGGTCATAGATGGTCTATTTGAATGATTGGTGATGCCGTTCGGCCACTCTAATGCCCCGAGTACTTTCATGTTGTTAATGAATCAAATATTAAAACCTTTCCTATTCAAGTTTGTGATCATCTACTTTAAAGATATCCTTGTCTACAACAACAACCTTTATAGCCATTTATAACACTTAAGACAAGTGCTCGAGGTGTTAAGGAAACAAAAGCTGTAATGCAATCCTCAGAAGTGTAAATTCCAAGACAAACACATTAAATTATTGGGGTTTATACTATCTGAAGCTGGAATTGAAGTTAATATGGAGAAGATCAAAACTATTGTGAGCCTACACCATAATCCTTCACTGATGTGTGGAGGCTCCATGTCCTGACCTCATTTTATCATCGGTTCATTTAGAATTTTAGCACCCTTGCTGCTCCACTCACAAGAGTGTTAAAGGCAGACAAGTTCCCCTTGACAAAGAAAGTTGAAAGTAGTTTTGAACGTTTAAAGGAGTAAGTTACCACGACATCAGTGTTTTGACTACCTGATTTTGATAAGCTGTTCCAAGTCAACTGTGATGCATCTAATGTGGGGATTGGAGACATCCTAAGCCAAGAAGACCAACCCATAGATTATTTCAATGAAAAGTTGAATGACTCGCGGTAGAAATATTCTACCTATGACAAGGAGTTTTATGCTATTGTGTGGGCTCTCCATCACTAGAGCATCTATATTATAAGTAAAGAGTTTGTTCTCTTTACCGATCATGCCGCTTTGAAGTTCCTCAGTAGGAAGAAGAAACTTTGTGGTAGACACGCAACATGGTATGAATCCTTAGTCGCATTCCACTTTATGTTAAAGCACAAGTCGGGCAAGCTGAATCAAGTGGCGGATGCCTTAAGTAGGCGGTATGTATTAGTTTAGGAAATGCAAGCTAAGCTCATGGGGTTTGACTCCATCCAAGAACTGTATGCACAAGACATGGATTTTACGAATATTTGGGAGAAATGTCAAAATAATGTACATCAATTTTTTCAAATCCGAGATGAGTACTTATTCTCCCACAATTACATATATGTACCTAGGTGTTCCCTTAGAATTATTTTGATTTCAGAATGCCATGATGGCGGCTTGGCCGACCATTTAAGTCACAATAAACCTTAGATTTGGTCAAAGAGAAGTTCTATTATCTTGCTCTACCTAAGGATGTAGGCAAATATGTGAAAGGGTGCATAATCTGCCGACAAGCAAATACTACAGGAACCAATGTAGGGCTGTATTTTCTTTTGCCCGTTCCTCAAGGACCATGGGAAGATGTCTCAATGGATTTTGTGATGGGACTACCCAAAACTCAAAGAAATAAAGATTCTATCATGCTAGTCATAGACCGATTCTCAAAGACGGCCCACGTTGTGTCTTGCAACAAGACCCTTGACACCACTCAGATTGATGATATCTATTTCAGAGAAATAGTTTATTTTCATGGAATTCCCAGAACCATCACCTCGGATTGTGATATCAAAACTTTAAGTCATGTTTGGAAAACTTTATGGGGAAAAATGGGAACCTGACTGCAATTTAGCTCGGTCGCACATCCCTAGAAGGATGGCCAAACCGAAAACGTTAATCAGAGTTAGGGAAATTTTATACGCTACTTTGTAGGAAAGAATCTTTAACAATGAGATTTAATTCTGGCTCAAGTCAAGTTTGCATTCAATTGGTCCCCTAACAATACTACTCGACACAGTCCCTTCGAAATTGTCTGTGGAAGTAATCCCTTAACACATCTTGACTTAATTCCTATTTTTCCCGCTCAACCTATAGTTCCAAAGGTGAACAGAGGAGCATTGAAATAAAGAAATTACACCAGCAAGTCCAGGTCAAGATTCTCAAACAAAATATCAAATACCAAGCAAAATCCAATAAACACCAGAAAACCATCCAGTTCCAAGAAGGAGACCTCGTCTGGATCAGATTGAGAAATAAATGATTTCCTCCCGGACCCTTCGGGAAGCTTAAGCCAATGGCCCACTGACCTTTTATAGTCATCAAAAAGATAAATGACAATGCACATCAAATTGATTTGCCGGGTGATTACAACGTTTTAGCTGTGTTTAATGTAGCTAACTTAACCCCTCATATTGAACTTGAGTCTTCTCCCACCCCGGTAGAATGATGTTAGAGCATCTACTTACGAAGTTTAATTCCTGTGTTGCTATGTTGTGTGTCGGCGGTGTAGCCTGGCCTTAGTTTTATCTTTCTCTTATTTGTATAAATAGTCCCTCTTATAAAGAATAGGGGATTGATCTTGGAGATCCTCATTCGAGAATAAGAATTCTACTTTTGGTATTTATCTGTGTTTCTTTCTATATCATGACGTGACTATACAGGTGGTGAAGAACAAGAGATTTAGCAATCTGCATGAGCGTGGGTCATTTAAGGCCAGGCGGTGGTAGCTGAGTCTGGCGCCTACACTAGATGTCCTTTTTTTCCCAGGTACGAGCATTTCAGTGGCTACTCAGGCCTCATGTCATGTCTTACTAAACCCTATATTGAATCATATACTAATGTAATTTATATATTAATAGCATTGATAGTATTGATAAGACTGAGAGAGAGAGAGAGAGAGAGAGAGAGAGAGAGAGAGAGAGAGAGAGAGAGAGAGAGAGAGAGAGAGAGAGAGAGAGAGAGAGAGAGAGAGAGAGAGAGAGAGAGAGAGAGAGAGAGAGAGAGAGAGAGAGAGAGAGAGAGAGAGAAATGTGTGTGCATTATATGTATTGATTTCATATAATTGATGAGATGAGCAACATTACTGATATTAACACCTGTACGTCATGATTTTTTTACTGATTTATGAATGTTTTCAGTACGATTGCTTTATAAATTCCTACATCAACTATTGATTCATTAAAATGATTTCTTGTTTTGTTATTGATCATTTTTACCCTTATGAATGATAGCTAATCATCGATGCAATTGAATGTTGTTGATTATTTTGACTGTATTGCTACTGCATATTGATTCTTAAAGCCTTGCATTAGAAGCTTTGATGAATTTGAGTTAGTAATTGACTTTTCAGCTCATTATATGAATTTTAATGGTTTCAAGTCAGTGAAGGGATCATGACCACGTGAAGTGAGGTTGTCAGATATCCTCAGATTTTTCTTTTGATTTTATTTTATATTTTATTTTATTCTTTTGTAGTGAGGAGCTATGAATAGATTATTGATTTCACTGATCTCCTAACTATTGTATATGATTTTAGAAGAATTTATATAATGAAATATTATGATGCATATGATTTTAGTTGTTTTCAAAAGACGTGACAATGAGGGTAGCAGAGATATTTATAATTTAATATATATAAAAATACTATTAGTAGTGTAGTCCAACGCTTAGACCTAATGTCACAGTGCTGCATGTCAAATCCAAAACTACTATAGAAAAAAGTCTCAAACGCCACAGCAGCGATTTCTGACACCACTGTGCTTTCAAGCATAGTGCTATTATGCTTTCAAATAAAATGCCGCAGTGCTATCAATCACAACGCCCAAGCACTCTAATTCAAAAAAAAAATTAATTTTTTTAACTACTTTCATATTTTCATATTTTTATGTTATTACAGTCTCTACCTTCTGGGGACTCCACCTTCTGCCCCTATGCCCATGAACTTTTATTAGGTCCGGTGTAAGGACGAAGAGGAATGTCCGGTCAGAGGCAAAATCTCCCCAAAAAACTCGGTATTTGCTTGGTATTGCTAGGTATTATTTGAACGAGTAATACCGCTCTGTGAAGACCAATACCGAGTTATACTGAGCTATACCGAGCAATATCGAGTTGTACCGAGTTTTTTCCAGGAAAAACTCGGTACAACTTTTGTATAACTCGGTATTGCTCGGTATAACTCGGTATAACTCGATATTGGATCTTCACGTGATGGTATTCCTCGTTATTGTTTGGTATTGGTCGGTATTTCCCATTTTTTGAAGCGATTTGGCCTCTGACCGGAAGTCGGAGGACGTAATAATTGATCCTATGCCCATTGCACGATTTCCCTCAACCTTGTAACTCGCCAAAAAGCCCCCAGTCAAACCTCATTCTCTGCCCTCACGATTTCATATAGAGCTTGCGTCTCTGCCTGGCCTCTACCGACCTTATAGCTTTTACATGACCAGCCACCCCTACCCCTCCATCAAAAGTGAGTTCTCTGTCATTTTAAATTTCATAAAATAAATACAAAATTTTATTTTATTGTATTTTGAATAAGTTTAACCAAAAGTTAACTAAATTTCAAAATACAAGAGAGAGATGCAATGATTGATGTTACACGTCAGAACTTTTATTCTATCTAGTGAACGTACGTAAATGAAGGTTCGATTTTAGGCACAAAAGCGCCTGTACTCAATTTTTTGAAAAAAATACTGTACCGACGCGAATTTTTTTTCCTAAAACAGAACCTACGTTGAACTGGATAGAATAAAATTTCTACACGCGGCGGGACCTCTTCGCTCTGTCCTCTTTCCCTCTTCGTTAAAACTAAACAGACTAAACTCCAACTCTCTATCTCACCTTCTCAGTCCCTCCCAGTTCCTCCTCCAGTAAATGGACGTAGAGAAAGTAAGCCTCTCCAAACATAAACTAAAACTCTTCCCTTTACAACTATTTACTGCAGTAAAGCAAGTGTCGGCGCTGCCGACGCGCTCGGTTGCCGCCGTTCTCACTCTGGCGGCGGTGGTCATGATATCGACGGTGTGGTTCCTGCCGCAAGGCACCGCCCCTGTCTCTTACGACCGCAAGGCCATCATCATCGAAGGACAGCGTCGAATCCTCTTCTCCGGCTCCATCCATTACCCTCGAAGCACACCCGAGGTGGGCTTTCAAGAAAACTACCTTGTTGCTTCGTCTCCAAAAATCCAAATCTTCCGTGATTTTTTGTGCTCCAGATGTGGCCGGGCCTTGTCAAGAAGGCAAAAGATGGTGGCTTGGATGTGATTCAGACTTATGTATTCTGGAATGGCCACGAGCTTTCACCTGGAAAGGTAATTTGGTGCCTAAAGGAGCCTTATTTTTATTTTTCATTGGAATTTAATCGAACATTTTACAGACGTGAACTTGTAAGATTTTTTTTTTCTTTTGTAGTATTACTTCGAGGGAAGATACGACTTGGTTCGATTCATCAAGGTGGTGAAGGATGCTGAGCTTTATGTGAATCTTCGTATTGGGCCTTACATCTGTGCTGAGTGGAATTTTGGGTATTTTTCTAATTGATTTTTCTAATGTGAGAGAAGAAGTTTATTTTATTTTATTTTATTTTTTGAAGTTTGTTCTGATGAGTTCTCTTATTGTTCCATTGAAAGGGGATTCCCTGTCTGGCTCAAGTATGTTCCTGGCATTAGTTTCAGAACTGACAATAAGCCTTTTAAGGTATACTTAGTTGAAGTGAAAAAAATAGTGTCCCCGAAAAAAAAAAAAAAATTGTCGGATATTCTGATAAAAAATTGGTCATAATGGATCACAATATTGTTGAATTTGATTTAAGATTATTTTTTCCTTTATTTCATGCCTCAATTATTTATTCAATTCATTAAACTGATTGCCTTTTCGGGTCGACAATTTTGATGGCGAAAAGGTAGCAATGCAAAGATTTGTTGAGAAGATTGTCTCCATGATGAAGTCTGAAAAGCTATTTGAGTGGCAAGGTGGGCCAATCATACTTACTCAGGTATGTCCTATCTTTTCCTCCTGAGGAAAAAACTCAAAAGTATCAATTGAAAAAACTAATTAAACTTTCATTTCCATGTGAAGATTGAGAACGAGTTTGGGCCAGTTGCAGAATATGGAGGAGCAGATGATCTGTCTTATGCACAATGGAGTGCGAAAATGGCAGTTTCACTTAACACTGGTGTGCCATGGATTATGTGCAAAGAAGATGATGCTCCTGATCCGATTGTATGGCTATATTCAGTTCATCTGCTTTTATCTTTATCTACTGTGTTGTTGGAAATATAAATAGTAATGCAAATTCTGTAAAGATGAGAAGAAGTATTATAAAGATAGGTTTAATCATTGTTTATGGAGCTTTGTAGCTATTTAGTTAATTAAAAAATAGTTTCTTTTGTACTTTCTCTACTACTAATAATTAACTTTCTAAAGAATGCCCCACTTGTGTTGTTGTTGATTTTTTCTCCTTTCATGGAGATTCTTGTACTGCATTCATTTATTTACATTTTCTTTTTGACATTATTTTTTTTTTTTAAGATCTTGGTTGTTTAAATTGACTGGGTCTTTTTTGTTTCCTTTTCTTTCAATTCAATATGTTTTTCTTGGATCTTTGGTGGCAGGTTAACACCTGCAACGGGTTCTTCTGTGATGGATTCTCTCCTAATAAACCATACAAACCTGCTATGTGGACTGAAGCTTGGACTGGCTGGTAATTGATCACTTCTTTCAGCTTGAATTTGTAGTTTAATATAGTCTTATGAATGAAATATTTATGTAGCATCTCATTGTAAACTTTGTAATGGAGGTTCACTTCGTATGGTGATCCCCTTCCCCACAGACCTGTAGAAAATTTGGCTTTTGCAGTTGCGAACTTTATCCAGAAAGGTGGATCATTTGTTAACTACTACATGGTAAGAAATTCTGGCATTTGATTGATGTAATGATTTTTTAATGAATCTTATGGTTTTCATTGTATTTTGTCTGTCCTTGTAGTACCATGGAGGAACAAACTTTGGTCGCACATCCAGTGGTCTATTTGTTGCAGCAAGCTATGACTATGATGCTCCAATTGATGAATATGGTATACTGAAAATTTTTACTATATGAAATCTATGAAGTTAATAAAATAGATCTGTTGCTTCTTGTTCATATTTTCTTTATCTTATTAGCTTCTTATGAGATTGGTGGTTCTTTATCAATAAAAAAAAGATGCTTTTTAAGAACTTTGTGGCATATAGTTATTGAAATACTAAATTTTTTTGTTAGTTGACATCTCTGAATTTACTTAATCTTGTTATTGTTTACTTCCATCTGGTTATTTGAAAATTATATTTGATTACTATTAGACATTCAGTAATAACCATATATAAGGAAGCAATAAGTTCATTAATCTGCGTTATGCTATAATAAATATTTCTTTTTCTTTACACATAGCCTTCAGAGTTTACCCTTGAATATCAAAATTATATCATTATTATTTAATTCATATTTTAATGTAATCAAACTGAAACTAAATATCAATCATTCTTTCATGCATTAGTGACAATTTTCTTGCATTGTAACAAGAAATGGTTTTATCTAGAATTTATTAATTTTTCATTCAAAATGTTTTTTGAAAAGAACAAGTGGGAAAACTTCATAAAAATTTGACAAAGAGAAGAACATCTTGACATGTTGATGTGGGCCATCTCTGCCATCAACCAAACGCTACACCTCAGCCTAAGCACCTCACCACTCCTTCTACCTCCTACTACTGCTTATAGTTTTAATACCTGAATATAGAATATAGTACAAAACTCACTTTTTAGAGAATGGCGGATAGCAGCAGGCAACAGGCGGCCAATGGCGATCGGAGTATGGAGGTCTTGTGGGCGGCGCAAGCCAATCTCACACGACAGGTTGAAAACTTATGACAGACGTTGCAAAACTATATGCTAAAATGCGACGCAAACTGCATCAAATCAAGATAGGGGGTCATCTTCATCCAGTAGTTCCAGCACACACACCGAATCTCCAGACGACTAATATGAGGGAACAAACTTTCAATCAACCCACAAACCTGCTACTAGAAGATTTGAATTCCGAGTGAGAAGAAAGACGCGAGCGGCAACAATATTTTGAAATATCAGAGTCTACAGATAGGGTGTTGCCGCAGTATTATAACCCCGACAGAAGGTTTGAAGGACCACCACAACAATAAGGAGAATTTCGTGTCAAACTGGATATATTGTTCTTCGATGGGCAGTTGCACATTGAAGATTATTTGGATTGGGAGAGAGCTGTTGAAACCTTCTTCGAGTATATGGAGATATCACCGAGAAACAAGTTAAGTATGTGGCTTGCAGATTGATAGGAGGTGCCAGTGCTTGGTGGCAGCAACTTCTACAATCCCATTGCTAAGAAGGAAAGGACGGAGTTCGGAGCTGGTACTAGATGAAGCAAATGCTACAAGGTCATTTTCTGCCCACAAATTTTGAGCAAATGTTGTACTTACAGTATTAACACTACACTCAAGGAAATAGGAGTGTTAGCGATTATAGAGGAATTTTACAGACTCAGTTCCCTCAATAATCTGAATGAATCCAACAATCAAATGGTAGCAAGATATATTGGGGGTTTAAGAGAGGCTATCCAGGATAAGCTTGAATTAAGCTCTATTAGGTCTGTGTCACAAGCTGTGAACTTTGCCTTAAAGGTGGAACTCTTGCTCAACCGGCATTTACATAGCCACAACAGAAGAGGCTATGGGGAAAACTCAACGAACCCTCAGAAAATGCCTGTTTCTGCTTAGACTAGCATGCCCATAAGAAATATGGTGAGTACGCCTGCCGCCATGCCACCCCAAAGTGCTGAAAACAGAATTCCTAATAGAGCAAAGGCACATGTGAGGGAAAATCCATATGCTAAACCATCAAATTTAAAATGTTTTAGATGTTTCTTGCCAAGTCACAAATCTAAAGAATGCCCAAATTGGCATTAGGTGCAAGTGTTTGAAGGGGAACACCAAGAAAACAAGTTTGATGACGCTGCTGATAATGAATTGGAGACAGAGGAATTGGTGGGTGATGAAGGTGAACCAGTCATCTGTGTGCTTCAAAAGCTATTGTTAGCTCCCAAACGGCCAATTAATCCTCAACGAAATGCTATTTTCTGAACTCAGTGCACAATTAGTAGCAACGTTTGCGATTTATTGATTGATAATGAATGAACTTAAAACATAGTATCCAGAGCTGTTGTCCAAGCCTTGCGTCTCAAGACGACAAAACACCCCTATTCATACAAAATCAGTTGGGTTAAGAAAAATATGGACATCATTGTCTCCAAAATGTGCAAAGTGACGTTTCTATCGCAAGCACTATGTCTGTGAAGTCGTATGTGATGTCCTCGACATGGATGTGTCACCTTATTCTTGGTCGACCATGACAATTTGACACCGGGGTAGTTTATGACGGTAGAACCAATGTTTATTCATTTGAATGGGAAGGCAAGAAGCTCAACCTAATCCTTGACCTGTCTAGCAACTCATCTGCTAGCCACAGAGCATAGCTTGCACTCATTATTGTTTCGGGTAACTCCATTCTTCACTCTTGGCGTGACTATACATCTCTCTTGGCAGTAATTATGATGGACGATAACCTTGCAGCAGGCGATCGACCTATGTCTTATGATATACATCAATTTTTAGCTAAATATTCTGATATAGCACCCATAGAATTACCTGCTTTTTTACTTCCACTTCGCTCACTACAACATCAAATAGGCTTACACCCCGGTGCATCACTATGAAACCTCCCACACTATAGAATGAGTTCCAAGGAACATGTTGCCTTATAGAACATAGTCGATGAACTACTACAAAAACAACTGATACAACCCAATTGAAGCCCATGTGCTGTTCTGGCACTATTGGTATCAAAAAAAGATTGGTGTTGGCGGATGTGCATTGATAGCCGAGTTATCAACGAGATCACAATCAAGACCGATTTCTAGTTCCTCAATTTGAAGACATGTTGAATGTTGTAGCAAGTGCCGAAGTATTATCCAAGTTAGGTTTACGCAGCGGATACCATCAAATCCGCATCCGGCCCGACAACAAATTGAAAACCGCCTTCAAGACCCGTGAAGAACTGTATGAGTGGAAGGTCATGCTCTTCGGCTTATGTAATGTCCCCCGACCTTCATGAGGCTAATGAACGAACTGTTAAAGCCACTCCTCAGCATGACATGCATGATTTACTTCGATGATATCCTAGTGTTCAGTAGCTCTATCAGTGAACACTTGAAACATTTTGTTGAAATTTTTGAGTTGCTAAGGACCCATAAGTTGTACCTAAACCGAATAAATGCGAGTTTGCAACAACCTTTGTTCATTTTTCCGGGTTTTATTATAACTAAGAACGACATAAATATGGATCAGAACAAGGTGTCAGCCATTCAAAATTGGCCCACCCCGAAGTTCTTAACGGAGGTTCGCAGCTTCCATGGTCTTGCAAACTTTTACCATCGATTTATATGTGGTTTCAGTATACTCATGGCACCAATAATTGACTGTATGAAATTCCCTTCCTTTAAATGGTCCACGGAACAGGAAAACAACTTTGAAGCTATTAAAGCTGCCATAATTGCTGCTCCTGTATTGGTCTTGCCCGACTTCAACAAACCATTTATGTGGACATCAATGCCTATACAACAGGCATTGGTGCCGTGTTGTCTCAAGGGGACAGGCCAATCACATTTTTAGTGAGAAATTGGGTCCCCAAAGGCAACAATGGTTAGTCTAAGAACAAGAGTTGTACGCCGTCGTTCGTGCGCTAAAACAGTGGATATCTACTCCATCAAGACTTCATCTTGTGTAGTGACCATCGAGCCCTATAGTTTCTCAACACTCAGAAAAACATCAATTGAATGCACGCAAGGTGGGTAATTTTCTTACACTAGTTCACTTTTGTTTTGAAATATAAAACAGGTGCACAAAATATGTTAGTTGATGCACTAAGCAAGAGGTTGACTATGCTGATGCAACTACAATATGAAATTACTAGTTTAGCTTGCCTTATAGAATTATACTATTAAGATAGAGATTTCATGGAATTGCGGCAAAGGTGTTCAGAGGGCAAGCCGTATGGTGACTTCACCATTCGGCATGGATTTCTCTTCAAAGGCAACTCTCTCTGCATTTCGGATTCTTCTTAGCATCAACATTTAATTAAAGACTTGCATTGTGGTGGCCTAGCAGCTGACCTTGGGCGTGAAAAGACACATGAACAATTACAACAACGATTTTACTGGCCTTAAGAAGAGATGTAACGAGGTTCATGGAAACATGCCCCATTTGTCAAGTCTACAAAGGGAATATCCAAAACTCAAGTCTATATATGCCACTGCCGGTCCCAGCAACAATCTGGGAGAACCTGAGTATGGATTTCGTACTCAGCCTTCCACGAACAAAGAAAGGAGCCGATTCTATAATGGTGGACCGATTCTCCAAAATGGCTCATTTTTTTCGTCAGTAAGAAGAGGTTCGATGTGTAAGAAAGAACAAGAAGAGGAAGAGAGAGCAGAACAGAGAAATGGAAAAGGAAAATATAATCTCACGTGTGTTCCGAATGAAGATACAACATCCTTAATATAGGCTTAGTTGGGTACAACAGTAAATAGAATGGGTGCCGGATAACTCTAAGTAGTATATGCGCTAACATCCTCCCGCAAACTATGCATTCGTGTCATGAATGGATAGTTTGGAGCGTAGAATGTTGAAGCGAGAAGGCGAGAATGCCATAGTGAATATATATGCTACTTGTTCGGCGGAGGGTATATGATGTATTACAATGTTTCGTGTAGCGATGTGTTGTCGTATAAACTGATAATCAATCTCTATGTGTTTCGTCCGGGCATGAAATACCGGATTCTTTGCTATTGCGATCGCCGATATGTTATCGCAGTAGATTGGGGTTGGTGAGTTTTGTTCGAGCTGAAGTTCGGCGGCCAGTCTTCGTAGCCAGAGAACGTCCGAGGAGGCCGCTGATAGGGCTCGGTACTCAGCTTCTGTGGAGGATTTGGCCACCGTGACTGTTTCTTTACGGACCATGAGATGAGGTTGGGACCTGTGCAGAAACCGGATATGGACTTCTGGTCGGAGCTGTCTGAGGCCCAGTCTGCGTCTGTGTAAGTGTGTAATTGAAGATTGCCGGAGGTGAGTGGTAGTCCAAAGGTGATTGATCCTTTGATGTAGCAAAGCAGTCTGGTGAGGTTCTTGTAGTCTTGGATGGTTGGGTTTGACATGTGCTGACATGCTCGATTCGTTGCGTAGGCGATGTCCGGCCTTGTGATTGAGAGGTATTGAAGTGAACATGCTATGCGACGATAAAGAGAGGGATTAAAAAATGGTGTATTGTCTTGAGAGATTTGTTTCGGTGTCAGCGTGATCGGAGTCGGAGCAGCCTTGCAGTTCGCAAAACCGGCTTCTTGTAGGATTTTGCGGGCGTAATGTGTCTGGGACAGTAGGAAACCATGTTCGGTTTTCTGAATTTGAATGCTGAGAAAGAGAGAGATCTCTCCTAGTTGTTTGAGAGCGAAGTGAGAATGTAAGACGCGAAGCAGATCTTGAATTACTGTTTGGTCGTTTCCTGTGATCAAGATATCATCGACATAAATTAGTAAGTAGATCTGAATATGAGATTTATTAAAAATAAGTAAGGATGTGTCGGATCGACTAAATTGAAATTCTCTTTCATGTAAGAAGTTTGTAAGTTTTTGAAACCACTGTCGGGGAGCTTGTTTGAGTCCATAGAGTGATTTTGAGCAGTTTGCTGACGGCGTTGTGATTGTTTGTGTCGATGAAACCCTGTGGTTGCCGCATATAGATATCGTCAGGTAGATCGCCGTGTAGGAAAGCATTGGACACGTCGAGTTGGAGGACCGGCCATTTCCGATTGATGGCAAAAGCAAGAAGTAATCGGATGGTTGGCATCTTTGCTACCGGACTGAATGTTTCACTGTAGATTTCACCATACCGTTGTTCGTTGCCTAAGGCGACAAGCCGAGCCTTGTAACGGTCGATTTGACCGTTGGGAAGAGTCTTGGTTTTGAAGGTCCACTTGCATCCTAGTATACGTTTGTTGGCGGGTGCGGGGACTAGAGTCCATGTCTTCTGTTGCTGAAGCGCTTTGAATTCGGCTTCCATAGCCGATTGCCAGTGTTTCTGCGTACAAGCCTGTTTCAATGTGATAGGGGTGTCATTGGCAACTATTTTGCTAAGAAGAGAATAGTGCGGATTCGGTTTGATTATCCCTGATTTAGGGCGAGTCTGCATATGATGAGTGGGGCGAAGGTTGTCATTGTTCTGAGCGGAGGCTACGGTTGAATTATTGGAGGAGTTATCATTGTTTGTAGGTGGCTCGGGTTGACTGAGTTGGGCGAGATGAGGTTGAGGTCTCGGTGGTAGTTGAACAGGTTTGGGTTGGTGTGTTATGGTGGATGTGGGTATAAGTAGAAGAGGATTAGTTTGAGCCGATGTAGTTGAGGAACTGATCTGGGTGCTGGAAGTCTTCTGGTGATAGGGAAAGACCGTTTCTTGGAACACCACGTGACGTGATATCTGTATCTTTTGAGTGGCTGGATTGTAACACCTATAGCCTTTGTGCGTGGGAGAGTAGCCAAGAAATACGCTGTCGTGAGAGCGGGGTGAGAACTTATCTGGGCTGTAAGGTTGTGACCACGGGTGGCATAAGCATCTGAATACACGGAGGTGATCATAGCTGGGTTCTTTTTGATATAAACGTTGGTAGGGTGATTGAAGACTCATGGATGTCGAAGGAAGGCGATTAATAAGGTAAGTTGCGGTTGAGACGATTTCGGGCCAGAACTGGTTTGGTACGTTGGATGAATGGAACAATGTTCTTGTGAGCTCCAGTACATGGCGATGCTTGCGCTCTGCTATTCCGTTCTGTTCCGGAGTGTGCGGGCAGGTGAGACGCTGTTGAATTCCTTGTTCTTGAAGGTATAGTTTGAAGGCATTGCTAGTGTATTCACCTCCTCCGTCGGATTGGAGTTGTTTTGGAACTTGACCGAATTAGGTTTTGAGAAGACTGCATAGTAGTTTAAATTTAGAGAAAGTTTCTTGTTTTGATTGCATAAAACAAATCCATGCGAATCTTGTAAAATCATCTATGAAGATGACGTAATAGCGGAACCCTGTTGTTGAGGTGGTCGGTGCCGGACCCCATACGTCCGTGTGCAGTAATTCAAACGGGAAACAAGAAACAGATGTTCTTTTATTAAAACTGAGCTTGTGGCTCTTTGCTACATTGCAAGAATTACAAGAAAATTTCTTATGAGAGAAATGGGAAATTGGAATATTTTGAGCTAAGGTGGCAATAATCCGATTGTTGGGGTGTCCTAGCCTTGCGTGCCAGAGGTTTGAGGTTGAGACGGTGGTGTTGAGTGCAGCGAAATGACCGGCTGGTGCAGTAGTAATGTGATACAGTCCCTTATGAAGACGACCATGAAGTAGCAGGCGATGATCCTGAGAATTCTTCATTTCAAAGCCATTAGCATCAAATGTGATTGAGATAGAATTGTCAGTCGTTAGTTTAGAAACAGAAATTAAATTATGTGTAAGGGACGGAACATGAAGAAGATTGCATAAGCGTAGCTTACGAGGCGTGTCTGGTAGCGGGAGTAGTCCTTGCCCGGAGTTATGAATGGGCATGGAGGATCCTTTAGCTACCGAGACAGTATCTGTACCGTGGTAGGCGTGGGGTTGTTGAATGTTGTTGGTGTCCGGAGTTAGGTGTGTGGAAGCTCCCGTGTCAAGAACCCAATCCTGAATGTTTGGCCCGGTGGTTTGAGCTAGCATAGCTCGCGGAGGAGGTGCAGTAGTTGGTGCGTACTTAAAATTACATCGATGCCAGCAGTTGATGGCCAGATGACCGATCTTTCCGCAGATTTGGCAGGTTGGGCGTGCGTTTCCTGTGCTGCTTACGGGAGTAGCGTTGTGGGCCGGTTGGTTTTGAGTGAAGCTTTGGTTCTTGGTGTTCTTGGGAGGGCGACGTTGTGCCCGTCCTCTGTTCTGGTTGTGAGAGGAGGCGTACAATGCCGAGTGTTCGTTGGACGACTCTTTGAGGAGTTCTTGGTTCACATGTATCTCTTCGCTGCAGAGGAGCGAGTAGAGAGAGTCGAGGTCCGCCGGTAGGGGGGAGTTGCGAATATATGTCTTAAAGGAGTTGTAGGATGATGGTAGGCCGTTGAGTATGTAGAGGATGATGTCCTCTGGATCGACTTGAGATCCTGATGCAGCTATGTTGTCAACTATGGTCTTAACTTGAGTGAGGTATTGCTGCATCGTTGAATTCTTCATTTGTATGTGGTGAAGCTCGTTCTTGAGCTGAATTACGCGCGAGCGGCTAGCGGGCTGAAGACGGCGTTCGAGCGTAGTCCAAACGTCTTTTGCAGTGGTTGCCGTGATGACATACGGCAATATGGTAGGCGAGATCGTCGAGAACAGCGCTGAAATCAGCGTGCTGTCAATGAGCATCCAGGAACCGTGAGCCGGAGATGTGGTATCTTGCGATGGCTGGATTGTGCCATTGAGATGGCCAACGTAGCCGGTAGCTGTGAATTGTTGTAGAATTTGAATTCTCCAAATTGCATAGTTATCAGTTGTGAGAGGGTGAGGTAGGAGGGTTTTGATGTTTGAGATAAGGAATTTGAGTGGAGCTGGGATGGATGGCTCAGCGGTATTGGTGCCGGTGAGGTTAGTGGAGGTGGGTGGGAGAGAAGAAGATGATTCTTGATCCCCCATAGATGGCTCTTGATTCCATGTAAGAAAGAACAAGAACAGGAAGAGAGAGCATAACAGAGAAATGGAAAAGGAAAATATAATCTCACGTGTGTTCCGAATGAAGATACATCAGCCTTAATATAGGCTTAGTTGGGTACAACAATAAATAGAATGGGTGCCGGATAACTCTAAGTAGTATATGCGCTAACACGATGCACTTCAAGTCGCAAAGCTATTCTTTCATGAAATTGTTAGACTCCATGGGGTACCTTGTAGCATCATATCGGACAGAGACGTCAAATTCATTAGCCATTTCTGGTGAGAGTTGTGTAAGCAGTTTCAAAAGGAAATCCGCCTAAGCTCGACATACCATCCGCAATCCGATGGACAAACGGAAGTAGTTAATCGGACACTAGGAAAAATGATATGTTGTCTAGTCTAAAATATTCCTAGGCAATGGGATGAGTCCTTGAGTCAAGTTGAATTCGCCTTCAATTCTATGTCCAACAGATCGACCGGAAGATCTCCATTCAACATAGTTTACACCAAGAACCCTAGTCATATAATCGACTTATCTATTCTTCCCCACTGCCAAAACAAATCTTCCAATAAAATGGCCGAGCAGTTCATGTCAATGATAGAATATGTCTGAGCCCAGTTAGAAGCTTCAAACATCCAATATAAACAAGATGCAGATATGCACAGGCGACTCAAAGTTTTTCAACCAGGTGATCTTGTTAGGGTTCGATTACGGAAAGAAAGATTCCCAACTGGCACATATTCCAAGTTGAGTCCGCAAAAGCTTGGACCTGTTCCAATCAAATAGCACATTAACGATAATGCTTACACTGTTATCCTCCCAAATGATATCCTCACCTCCTCAAATTTTAACGTCTCAGACATCTCCAAATATCATCCACCAGATGAAGCTCATACCTCGTTGGAAACTAAGCACAACAACTATTCTGAAGCAGGGGAGGAATGATATGGGCCATCTCTGCCATCAACCAAACGCTACACCTCAGCCTAAGCACCTCACCACTCCCACCTACTGCTACTGCTTATAGTTTTAATACCTAAATATAGAATATTGTACAGAGCTCACCTTTTCTTGTGTTTTGCTTGATATATTATACACTTAAAACAATCTGTAGTTGAAGATATCTCATGAAAATATTTTCAGTTATCCCTTTCGTTGTTTTTCCCTAGTCTTGCTGTGATCTTAATCTGCTACCACGCCACATGTGGCTCTAATTACATAACTCTATGAAATTGAAACGTGCAAAATAGAATTGTAATATCGATCAATGAAATTGATAATAAATTACTAATTAATCTCATAATTATTTTTGAATATTTTAGTCATTGCCATTTAGGTATTGTGTTTTGGTATTATAGATATAAGATATTTCATTATTACTATCCCCTTTAGTTGAAAGAAAATTGCATTTATTTTAAAAATAAAAATTACTATCCCTTTTCTTAATTTTGATATACAAGATATTTAATAAATTACTAATTAATCTATAAATTTTTTTTTCACCATTTAGATTTGTTATGCTATTATTTTTCATAATTCATTCAAATTTGATGAAAAAACCAAAATAAAAAAGTTTACTGTTAGCAGTTCCTTCTACTTCTAACCAATTATAGCATCTTTGAAATACAACAACTCGTAGTACCCAAAGTCTAAAGAGATCATTTGAAGGATTATTATATAAAAGCCGGTCTAATTAATAGTTTTAATTTATATTGTTTGATTATGTCTGAAACTAAACTGGTTAAAAATAGGAGAAGGCTCTTCTCTGAAGGAAAACAACTTAAAGAAGGGTGGTGGGCTAAATTGCAAAAAATGTACAGTTGATAATTATATGAATTTTAGCTTTTTCAAATCTTGTAAGGCTTCATTTGGGACGGCTTTCTTACTACTTTCTAAAAAAGCTTTTTAGTACAAAAAATTTTCTACTAAAAAACTGCTTTAAGAATAGTAAGCAAAGCTGTCCCAAATGAAGCCTAAGAAAAGAGATGCCTTTAGCTTAGTGAGAAAAAACAATAATATGTTTGCAAATAATTTATCTTATAAAGAGTTAAAGCAATTACATAAAAATATTTATGTGCTTATTTATTAAGTTTCTATTGCACATTTATGTAACTTGCATTTGTTGCGCAATTGTTATATTCTGCTTTGAAATTTATGTTGTGAAATTTAGGCCTTCTTAGGCAGCCAAAATGGGGTCATTTGAAGGGACTCCATCAAACAATAAAGTCTTGTGAGAAGGCTTTGGTCTCTAGTGATCCCAATGTAACTTCACAAGGACTTAATCAACAGGTCTAGCTTCTGCATGACACAGCTTCTTTTGATGAGGTTATAGATGCATAAAAATTTTCTCAAGTAAATCTTACACATGGAGTATTTCCAATGCAGTTATATGTATTTAGATCAAAATCTGGAGATTGCGCAGCTTTTCTTACCAACAATGACACTGAATCTAATGCCACAATAATATTCAATGGACTGAAATATGATCTTCCTCCTTGGTCCATCAGCATCCTTCCTAACTGTACAACTGAAGCTTATAACTCTGCTAAGGTAATCAAAATCTCTGAGAAGTTCATATTTCACATTCTATTTGTGTCCTACAAATATAATTCCATGTTATTAAGCTTTAATTAAGATGGTTCCAACTTTTCTTCTCGTATGACCAATTACATTTAAGTCGTAACATAGCAATGTTTTATGCACATTTCCTTATATTCTACCTTAATCAAAGTAATATTATACTTTATTTCACCTATAAATAGAACATAACTCATCTTCGTCTCTTCCACAATGCACATTGATAGGCTGGTTCATCTTGAACCTATTAGACAATGAGAGTCTAGAAGCATCCAAAATCAAGAAAGTACAAATACACACCAAAGGCCAATAATTACTGTACACGTGTAAATACAGTTAGGGGACTTTAACTCTGTATTCAATACCCTATAAATAGGGATGATGTACTCATATCTCATATAATGAATCACATTACTATGCATTCTTCTTTGTTATCATACTGTTGGCTTAACAGCTAAAACAGTTTATCATGGTATCAGAGCTTCGTCACTAAGAACGAATTTTTTTTTCCGTTCTTTTCCTCTCTTCAACGACTGATTCCCAATGGCGGGATCGTCAACCTCTCTTCCCACAGTGGATTCGACGTCGACAAACCCGCAACTCAGTTTTTCTCCTCAGCTCAAATTCTTGATGAGTCACATCAAGAATCTGGTATCCAGTCCGCTAACAGAGACAAATTACCCGATCTGGAAATCTCAGGTGCTCAAGATCTTCTGTGCAAATGGCTTTAAAGGGTTCTTGGATGGTTCAATCCCTGCTCCGAACCCCTCCGATCAATCCTCATCTTCCAGCGATTGCTCAGCTCAAGCGCAATGGGATTTGATCTATCAAAACCTAGCCTCTGCATTATATTCGGTAATTTCACCAACTATCCTCCCGTACGTGCTTTTGTTAACACATACTGCAGAAATCTGGGTTACACTTCAACTACTATTGCAATCTACGACGAGATCCCGTGTTCTTCAATTGAAAAATGAACTTCATCATGTTGTCAAGGGTGATAAATCAATGGTTGCATATCTACTTGAAATAAAGTCCAAAGTAGATTCAATTGCTGCTGCAGGCAGTAAAGTCGAACCTGAAGATGTTATACTGCACACCTTTAATGGCCTCCCAGCATCTTACCAGTCATTCAAAACAGCTCTTCGAACAAATTTACAGCCTATAACTCTCGATGACTTGTACAGTCTTCTGTGCACAGAAGAACAGAGCTTAGTTCAAGATACGACCAAAGATCTTCAAAACTTACAGATGACAGATCCTACCATGGCGCTAGCGGCTTACCGGGGTCGTGGTCGCGGTCGTAGTAATGCAGATCGTGGACGACGAGGCCGTGGACAGCGATCTTCACAACCGCAATCCGACAGACCTCCAACAAAGACTGTATGTCAGATTTGTATGAAAACAGGGCATTCAGCAATAAAATGCTGGTATCGTGCAGACTTCTCATACAATGAAGATTCACAAAAGACTGTATTATTCAGCCCATCCGAACCACAAAATAGTGCTGAGTGGTATCTTGACAGTGGCGCCTCTGCACATCTCACTGCTGATACAACTCATCTGACGAATACCGATCCATACATGGGATCTTCTCACATTGTACTGGGAAACGGCCAACAAATGCCGATCCAGCATACCGGTAAAGGCGTTCTCCCAACACCATCAGGTACTCTCATACTCAAAAACATTCATCACGTACCAAATCTCTCGTTTAATTTACTCTCTGTTCACCAATTAACTCATGACAATAACAGCATCGTTTCTTTCTCGCCTACTGGATACCAAATCAAGGATACGAAGAGCAATCGGGTTATTCTTCAAGGTCCATTCCATAACGGACTTTACTCGGTTCGTTCGACTAAACCACCTGATCTTGTTCTCCTATCCATTCAAACTGTACCGAACAATGGCACTTCAGACTTGAACATCCAGCTAGCGCTACCCTCAAACGCTTGTCTACTGTTGTTCCTGTCATACATACCACGTCTCATACTAGTTCTTGTACCACTTGTCATCTTGCTAAAAGCAAGCAATTATCATTTCCTATTTCAGTTTCTTTTACAAATAAGTTGTTTGAGCTTGTACATTCAGATGTATGTGGTCCTTCTCATACTACATCAATGCAAGGCTCTCGTTACTTTGTCACTTTTATTGACGACTACTCACGATTCTGTTGGGTTTTTTCTCTTGCTCACAAATCAGAAGTTTTTCAAGTGTTTAAACAGTTCCATCAATTTGTTAAATGTCAGTTCAACACCAATATATGTACAATTCGTACAGATGGCGGTGGGGAATACTTAAATAACAAACTCAAAACCTACTGTAAATCTGTTGGAATTGTCCATCAATACACTTGTCCCTATACACCGGCTCAAAATGGTGTAGCCGAGCGTAAAAATCGTCATATCCTAGAAACCATTTGAAGTCTACTAATTCATTCCAATGCACCTCATACATTATGGGTTGAAGCATTGCATACTGCTATTTATCTTATAAACCGACTTCCCACTGTTACACTTCAATATAAAACACCATTTGAAGTCCTCTACCAAAAGCCACCTTCCTACACTCATCTAAAAACATTTGGCTGTCTTTGCTTTCCTTGGTTGAAACCCTATTCCAAATCAAAACTATCCCCACTATCCATTCCATGTGTCTTTGTAGGCTATGCTTCAAATCAGAAAGGATTTCGCTGCTTTGATATCATCACTCAGCGCATATTCACTTCAAGACATGTTATCTTCAATGAAACCTAATTTCCTTTTCATAATCAAATCTCCCCATCAAATACCAGAAACAATATTCATCCGAAAAATTCAATTTCTCCTCTTCTTCTTGTACCTACCTCTACACTAGCAACATCAACCAAGGTTCCTCTGTTAACCCCTGTTACTCCACAACAACAACATAACTACCAACCCGCCTCTTCTCACACTACAATCAACCCAGCTGAATCATCTCCCATCCCAACGCCTGCCCCGTATGCTGGTAATTCTCTAGTTAACAACGTCAAGACCCATCCGATGAAAACCAGATTTCAAACTGGGAATCTCAAGCCAAAGCAAGTCTTCGACCTCACTCATCAGCTCACTAATACAGATCCTGTCTCATATAAGCAAGCATTTAAGCATGAATGTTGGAGGAAAGCCATGTCCCAAGAGTTTCAAGCCTTACAGTCTCAAGGCACATGGACACTAGTGCCTCCACCAAACAACCAAAATGTACTTGGATGTAAGTGGACTTACAAAACCAAGTATCATTCAGATGGCACCCTTGCAAGACACAAAGCAAGATTAGTAGCGTTGGGATATAACCAAGAATTCGGAATTGACTATGTTGAGACTTTTAGTCCTGTAGCCAAGATCACAACTGTTCGTGTACTACTAGTTCTGGCTCTTCATCATCATTGGCCAATACATCAACTAGATGTATCAAACGCTTTCCTGCATGGGCGGCTCTCAGAAACTGTCTACATGAAGCAACCAATTGGATTCATTGACTCTCATTTTCCAACACATGTTTGTAAACTAAACAAAGCCTTGTATGTATTAAAACAGGCTCCACGCCAGTGGTTTGAAATGCTTACAGGTTTCCTACGTCAGTTGGAATTCACTGCAAGTCACTCTGATCCTTCGTTGCTAATCCATTGGAAAGGGGACTCAAAAGTATATGTTCTAATATATGTAGATGACATTATAGTAACTGGTAGCAATCCATCTACCATCAGTCATCTACTTGAACAGCTTACTCACAGATTTAAGATGAGAACGTTGGGAACTATAAATCAATTCCTCGGTATTACAGTGGTTCCTACATCCACAGGTCTGCTACTCCAGCAAACACGGTATGCTGAAGAAATTCTGGCACGGGCTGGAATGATAAATAGCAAGCCTGTATCTACACCGAGCACCATTAAGACAGTGGCTGAAAGTTCACTTGAGCAGTTTGAAAATCCAAAGCTGTACCGCCAAATTGATGGAGCATTACAGTATTTGACAGTAACACGCCCAGACTTATCCTATGCCGTGAATCGGGCGTGTCAACAAATGCACCAACCAACTGTTAGTGATTTTGAAGCACTTAAACGAATACTACGGTATCTTCAAGGAACCACACAGCTCGGATTACCTGTCAATGGAGAATCACTAGTGCTTCAATCCTATGTTGATTCTGATTGGGCCGGAGATCAAAAAGACCGCAAATCTACTACAGGATATTGCAATTTTTTGGGCACATCACTCGTGTCATGGAGTGTTAAAAAGCAAACAACTATAGCCCGCTCATCAACGGAAGCTGAATACCGGGCAATAGCTTTAGTTACCACTGAAATTATATGGCTGTGGCAACTCCTCAATGAGTTAGGTTGCTCTCAGATAGAACCAACCAAACTATACTGTGATAACACCTCGGCGATTGCCTTGGCTAACAATCCAGTATATCATGCTCGTACTAAACATATTGAAATTGACTGCCATTTTATCAGAGATTGCATAAAGAATGGTAGCATTCAAGTTCATCATATTTCAACTCAAGATCAACTAGCAGATTTGTTCACCAAATATCTTCCCTCTACCCGATTCAAATTCCTTGTCAACCAACTAATTGCTCGTATCGATTCATCAGATTGCAGGGGGTATTAGACAATGAGAATCTAGAAGCATCCAAAATCAAGAAAGTACAAATACACACCAAAGACCAATAATTATTGTACACGTGTAAATACAGTTAGGGGACTTTAACTCTGTATTCAATACCCTATAAATAGGGATGATGTACTCATATCTCATATAATGAATCACATTACTATGCATTCTTCTTTGTTATCATACTGTTGGCTTAACAACTAAAACAGTTTATCAGAACCGGCCCAGCCGGCCTAGCGGCCAGCTCAAATATACAGGAGGCGGAGAAGATCCGCCTCCTTTGAAGCTTGCCGCCCACATGTGACGTCCTCACTTGGAGCAATTGGGAGAGAGTGATTTGGGCGGCTAGGGTGAAAATTTGAATGAGGGATGTTTGAATTAGAGAATTATTGTATTAATAGGATGGTTTGTTTAGGGTTAGGGTTATGCTTAGTTTGAGTTTCTCTTGGAGTTCCTTGGTGTTTTGGCTCTAGATTGATTTGTCTAGAGATTGGGAGAGAACGATCCTCATCTCGAATTGATGATCACTTGTATCTTGCTTCGTGTTCATTTGGCTTTGATTTCATTGTTGCAATACAACGTCTTGTGGCTGATTTTTGTCCAGATTTTACATAATTCTCGCTGTTTTCGCCCATTAGTGATAGGTTTGCTTGCAAACTCAAGTATTCCCTTTAGGGTTACTTGCGAACTCAAGTATTTCCTATCACACACCAGAACATTACATGTTCAGATTATTATGTTTCTTGTATCTTCATATACAGGTTAGAATCCAACGTTCAGAGATGAAAATGATTTCTTCCATTGGAGGCTTTTCTTGGAACTCTTATACTGAAGATATCAACTCTATCCCAAAAAGCTCATTTATGATGCAAGGTTTGTTGGAGCAGTTAAATGTTACAAGGGATAGCACAGACTACCTATGGTACACAACATTGTGAGTAGCAAACATGATAGATCTAAAATTTGAATGAACTCTAAATTCTATTTTTGTTCTGGAATGGAAACTTTCCTCTTTTTACATGTAATAGTTCTCATGTTTGCAGTGTTGACATAGGTAAAGATGAAGAATTTTTAAAAAATGGACAGTATCTGCTCCTCACTGTCGCTTCAGCTGGTCATTCATTGCATGTCTTCATTAATGGACAACTTACTGGTATCTAATTATGCTTTTGAAAACAAATGCTTTTTGGGAGATAGCCTGTTTGTTATAGTGATTTTTTTTTTTACTTTGCGACAGGAACTGCTTATGGTAGTCTACAAAGTCCGAAATTAACTTACAATGGAAATGCAAAATTGCGGGTAGGAAGGAACAGAATATCTATTTTAAGCGTTGCTGTTGGTCTCCCTGTAAGTTTATTTTGCACATAAATTTTCCATGCTACAGAAAGTGAAAGAAAATCTGATGCTTCGATTTGTTATCTCCCTTCTAATAGAATGGAGGGACACATTTTGAAACATGGAATGTTGGAATACTTGGTCCAGTTACTCTAAGTGGTCTTAATACCGGGAAACTTGATCTCACCTTCCATAACTGGACTTACCAGGTCATGATCTCTTCTTATTAGTTTATTCTTCTCTAATACTTTGCATCAGATCTTCAGCATTTTTCATGTTCACTTGCAGATTGGTCTAAAAGGTGAGGCATTGAACCTTCATTCCATTACTGGAAGTTCTTGCTTCGAGTGGGGAGAAGTTTCTCAGAAGAAGCCATTAACTTGGTACAAGGTGAAGAACTGAAAAAAACAAAGAAGTTCATGCTTTGTCCCAGAACTTTTCATAGCCCATTTTTAACTCTCTAATTCTGAAAATGTTACATCTGCATTTCATCAATTTGTCTGCATATCTTCTCTACTTGATAGGCGTTCTTCAATTCACCTGATGGAGATGAACCATTGGCTTTAGACATGAGTAGCATGGGCAAAGGACAAGCATGGATAAATGGAGAAAGCATTGGCCGTTACTGGCCTGGTTATAAAGCTTTTGGTTCTTGTAACGGTTGTGACTACAGAGGATTCCACAATGAGAAGAAGTGCTTGACTAGTTGTGGGGAGTCATCTCAAAAATTGTATGTGATCCTAACCTCACAATATCATTTTATTCATGTTACTGCAAAAAATAACTAAGTTACTTTCAATCATCATCAACCATCATCATCCTTGACCATTTTATTCGAGCACTTTGGAATTAGCTTTATGAATCATTTTTCTCCTTTCATTCATGTTGAGTATTACATGAGATGTTAAAGATGTTTAATATATTTAGCACAACTTCTTTCAAGTTTTCTTTAATCTTCAGAGTAAATCCTCATCTTTATTCCCATTTAAAGTACTTAAAGTCAAAGTCCAACTGAAATTACTTTTTATGATCTTAGGTACCATGTCCCACGCCCCTGGCTTAATCCAACAAAAAACCTGATTGTTGTTTTTGAGGAATGGGGTGGTGATCCTACTGGCATTTCTCTGGTAAAGAGAATGAGTGTTGATGTTGAATTACAGAATTAGTTTTTGTTTGGGACGGCTTCTAATTACTTCTTAAAGCAGCTTTTTAGTACAAAGATGTAAATTTTTGTACTAAAAAGTTGCTTTAAGAAGTAAGATAGCCGTCCCAAACAAAGCCTTAGTCTTATCCTTTTCTGCATCTAGATTGCATTGCACAGATAGTATTGAAGGATGAAATAGCGACATTTTGATTGATTCATCATTGACGATATAGCAAAGATTAGAAGCAATTAAGTTGTTTTATGAAGTTGTACATGTACACTGGAGATTGGCAGGGTTGTGCTGCCACTAATAAAGCAGAAACTGAAAGGATGTTGAAATTTATCAGCAAGCAAATGATATCAGAACACTCGAAGGCTGAAGATGGTAGTAGATTGTTTGGGCCATTTTTGTCTTTCTATTTAGATAATAAGTTTGCGATATGTACAAACAATAAGCTTTATATTGTTGGAAAATGAAAATGCTTCTCCTGAAAATATGTTACAGGTGCCGAAAGAGTAATTATTTGTATACTTCGTATCTAAATAACAGTGAAGTTGATTATGTTTCAATAAAAACTAAACATATGATAAAATGTTTTAGCATTATTCTTCAGAGAAGAGATAATATCTTTTTTCTAGCTTTATTTGGCTGAGTATTAAGGTTTTTATTTATTTATTTATTTATTTATTTATTTATTTTTACCTTATTTGTCTTTGGAAATGCAGTTGCAGGCTTTCTTCTGCTGAATTTGGATGTCTGCTTTCTGATTGCCTTATAAAAGGGGAATTTAATTTTGGAATGATTTATAATAGCAATAATTGGAGAAATATATCAACTACTTATTTTATTGGATTAACATATTTCAATGTTTATTTTGGTATCAAAATATCCCGTCTTTTGACTACGGACGGTTTCATTTAAGTCCAATATGAGTGACAATGATTCAAATAAGGTTGAAACATATTGGGATAAGATTCAAATCATGTTCAAATCTTTTGAACCTTATTTGAACCTTATTTGAATAGAGTTTAAATATGATATAAGCCGAGTTTACGGGTAGATGCAACAAACTGCATTTCAACAAATTTAACACAACTATAATGCTGATAATCACAATGGTTGTGGCAATATATAATAAGAAATATAGAATGGATTGTAGACAAATAGTTGTAAAACTGCAATGTTCAACAATTATATTATTATATGGAGCAAGCTAATAGTTATCATAAGGACCCAAATGATGATGTTCACTTAATGAATTTTTGATTTCCCTGATTTCCCTCGATTCTTCTCCGTCTCTGATGACGATGTAGGGTCATTGACCTCCATCTTATGGCAACGGTAATAGTCGCATCTCTACGGTGGCACCGGTGAAGATTCTCCAGCGAAGCAGTTAAGGCTTTTCTCCCCCTGCTTTCGGTAATGTTAACAAGATGTTCGATCAAGATCCCAGGTTAAGGTTTTCTGTTAGATCTTTGGTGATAAGAGAGGGAGGCTGCCACTCCCTGGTGAAGATAAAGAATGTTTTGGAAAAGGTAAAAAAGTTGTGGAAGAAGCAGCTGAGAATCGGGATGTTGGAATATATCCCGTGACTGATAAAGTTTCAATCGAATATCTTGGAAGGGGAAATCGGAGGATAATTCGTCATCTCTGAAGGTTGAAAATCTGAAGACATCAAGATGAAGACTTCGAAGGAGATATCTACGGTAGAAAAAGACATTATAGGTCCAAAATTACAAAAAGACAATCCATCTGAAGAAGCAGGAAAGCAAGCTAAAAGAGATTGGGAAAATGTTCAAGTTTGTGAATCAGCTGTTCTGGGAAACTGCAAGACTACTGATGTTTTGAATCCTGTAATACCTCAGCCAGAAAAAAGGTATTTGATATCGGCTTGGAACATGAAGCCAAATTTCAAAGTTATCAATTTCGACTATGGAGAAAATTTTGAAGAAGTAGTAGTGGTGAAACTTCATCAAGAAAGTGAAACTAGTAATACTAACAGACTTCTGAAGTCTTTGGTTGTTAAGGTATTTGGAGAGGGAGTCCCTTATCATATCATAGGATCGGAATTGAGAAGACAATGGAACCATAATGGCAGGTTTCACATGACTTTGCTAAGAGGAGGATGGGCCCTGTGTGCATTTGAGGAAATGGAGGCAATGAATTCGGTCCTTAACAATGGACCTTGGTATGTGAATGGCTGCATTATTGAACTAGATAAATGGTCCCCTGAATTCCATCCATCTTCATTGAAAGGTTTAACGGCTCCAGTCTTGATCAGATTACCCAATCTCCCTTTACGAAGCTGGGATAAAATCAATGTTTGTCGAATTGCATCTAAGGTTGGAACTCCCTTTCTGATTGATGATAACATGTTCCAGTGGGGAAGGCATGAGTTTGATAGAATCTGTGTAAAGATCAGGTTGGACAGCAAATTACCAATGGGCGTATGGGTAGAAGGAGCTACACGAAGATTCTACCATAAGATCACTTATGAAAAAATGCCAAACATATGTTACAATTGTGGTAAACTTGGGCATCTGGATAAATTATGTCCAGTATTAGAGAATGTTTCTACCACGGAGATTAAAGGGAAAAATATTAGTTCTATGGAAAATGAAGATGCAAACTCAAAGAAAGTTCAAACTTATTCAGTTTTCAAAGAAGACTCAAACAAAAGCAAAGAAGATAGCTATAGTCCATGGATACGTGTTGACTATGGGAGGAAGAGAGGGAAGAAGGTCATTTTCAGAACAAATGGGTTCAGCAACCAGAAAATGCTAAGAAGACTATGGAAGAAGTTACAGAAAAACAGAAAGAAGTTGAAGGAGTTATAAGCAATGTTAAATCAGTTCTGGACAATTCAGACACTCTCTGTGGAGAGAATATTTTGGAGGAAACTACTGAAAATAATTGCAGGAAATTAATAGATTTCAACTCTGAAATCAACAAGAAGACAGAAGAAAGGATCTTAGAGAACAATCCCTGCATGCATAACCAGTTTGAAGTTTTAAACAACATGATGGAGGAAGGTGGAATAATCAACTTCAGTGAAAAAGCTCACAATCTAAAAGACAAGTCTGGAATTATTTCTAGTAGAGGAGTTAATGAAGATGTGAAAGAATGTGAAGAATCGGAAGACAGGTCTTTGCTGCTAGAAGACAGTTCAAGTAAAGTGAAGAAGAAAGGAACTAAACAATTAAAGAGCTTAGGTCCTATAAAATTGAGTCTAAGAAGTATAAAATTGGAAGGAGAGACTAAAGGAAGGGCGGGGAACCTTTTCCCCTATGATCATTAAATGTCTTCAATTGGATTTTGGATTTGTAGAGGAGCTAAGAAATTAAAAGCTTCTCTCTATATAAGGGAGTTCTCTAAAGATTATGGTTTGTTTTTCCTTGGTTTAATAGAAACTAAGATGACTGAGGTGGACAAGAAATTAATTAATCATATGGTAGGTGAAGGTTGGGATTATTTTCTTTATCCCTCTGAAGGTCTCTCAGGGGGGGGCATTGTGGTGTTGTGGAAATAGAGATTGGCTTCTTTCAACTTGTTGGAGGCTTCTTCACAATTGATTGTTGGAGATCTTAAAGTGATCAATAAAGGAACTTGGAGAATTGCTATGACCTACGGCAACAAAGATGTCTATAAAAGAAGAAACCTATGGGAAAGGCTTGAGAGGAAAGGCTTGAGATGCATATGATCAAAGACTTCCCTATGATAATAGGGGGGGACTTTAATTGTTTATTGAATAAAGAAGAAAAAAATGGTGGTAGGAAGTTTGTTTGTAGTTTGGGGCCAATGGAGATGAAGGCTTTCATCTCAAATAATGACTTGCATGAAGTAGCTTGTGTTTGGCCAAAGTTTACTTGGAGCAGCAATAAAAAAGGGCCTGAAAAAATTCTTGAAAAGCTGGATAGGTGCCTAATTAACTCAGCAACTTTCAATACTTCTCACAGGCTTTTGGTGAGACATTTGGCTAGGTTGGCATCGGATTATTGTCCGATTTTGTTGAATTTACTGGACTTCACTCCACCAAGGAAGAGAGCTATCAAATTTGAAGAGGTTTGGACCTCATTTTCTGCCTCTACAGCAATTGTCAGAGATTCGTGGAAGAGGAAAGCTTAAGGAAATCCGCTCAAGCATTAAGCCAGAAACTGAAGAGGTCCTTAAGGGATCTTTACTATAGGAGTAAACCTAAGTTTAAAGCTTTAAACAATTCCAAAGAAGATTTAAAAAATGATATCCTGAGATTACAGGAAATGGAAGCTGAATCCGGTATTCTCAGTTTAGAAGATCAATGGAAACTGAAGGCCAAAATTGACGAACTCAATTCGATTTTGGCTAGAATCAATTCATGGTGGAAACAAAGAGAAAAGATCAAATGATTGGTGGAAGGAGATTCTAATTCCATTTTTTTTCCAAGCATATGCTAGTCCAAGGAGAAACACAAACTACATTCACAAGCTAAAAAATGAGCAAGGTATGATAATCAAAGATCAAAAGGAGGTAGAACATATTCTGTATCAGTATTTCTGCAATAAATGGGAATCCAAAAACTGCATTTTAAATGGCTAGCCAAGCCCATTGAAGGCTTTAATGGAAGATGATAAATTGTTGCTGAGCAAGGAATTCTCTTTTGAAGAGTTGGAGAAAGTAATAAAAGAGCTTGGAAGTAATATTGAACTGGGACATGATGGTATATCCTACTCCTTCAAGCATTATTGGCATATCATTAAGAATGATTTATGGAAAGCTATAAAACACTTCTTAAAACATGGGAAGATGAATGAGAATTGGAATTATAATAACATTGTCTTGATTCCCAAAATAAAAAATCCTATAACTCCTTCCAATTTTAGACCAATTAGTCTTTGTAATTCGGTCTATAAATTTGTGGCAAAGATTCTTCTTAATAGACTCTTGTTAGTAATTCCTAAATTAATAACGGAGAAGCAAGTTGCTTTCATGAAAGGAAGATCTATATCTGACCATGTACTAGTAGCTCAAGAAGTTTTTCACAAAATTAGGCATTCCAAAGCTTCCAAGGGATTAGTTTCTTTCAAAATTGACATGGAACAAGCTTATGATTCCATGGGTTGGCCTACTTTGATCGAAATCTTGGACTACTTTGAATTCCCTATACTTATGCTAATCTTATTGTGGAATGTGTTATTGGTCCTAAATTTTCTCTTCTGATTAATGGTTCCTATTCTAAATGGATAGATGCTCATTGTGGTTTTCGGCAAGGATGCCCTCTTTCTCCATTTCTGTTTGTTATGTGTGCTCAATTACTTTCTAATGCCTTTTTACAAAAGGGAAGAATGATTGGTATTGGTATTTCTTCTAATAGTCCAAAGGTTTCCCATCTATTGTATGCTGATGATATTCTGATTTTCTCTGAAGCCAACCTTAAATCTGTAAAAGATGTTAAAGAGATCCTCATGAATTATAGTGGATGGACGGGACAAAGAATAAATTTGCAAAAATCAGGGTTCCTTTTTGGGAAATCAGTGAAGACAAGAAGAAGGAAAATTTGTAAGATCATGAAATTCAAAGAAGTACAAGAATTCTCTTACTTGGGAACTAAAGTAGCCTTGAGGAGATTGAAAAAATCAGATTTTCAGTTCATTATTGATAAAGCTTTCAGCATGTTGAATGTTTGGGGTGGGAAACTTATCTCCTTAGCTGGTAGAATCACATTAGTAAAATATGTACTACTTTCTTATCCTACTTACCATTCTACACTTTCTTTGGTTCCTAAGAAGGTGCTGCGAGAAATTGACAAAATGTGAAGGATTTTCTTATGGAAAAAAAGTGACGGTTCAGCAGGTCTTCATTATGCAAATTGGGAATTATTGTGCAAACCAAGGAATCTGGGAGGACTTGGTATCAATTCCTGCAGCAAGAAGGTTGGTCCTCTAAGGGCCAAACTAGCTTGGAGATATATTCATGAGAAAGATTCTATCATGCACATAATTCTCTATCGTAAATATGGTCCTATTCCGAATGAGGTATCAGCTAGCAACAGAGGTTCTAACTCTTGGAAATTGATTTGCAATGGAGGAAAATTTTTGAATCCTATTATCAGAAAGAGAATTAGCAACGACAAATCCATTAGTGTTTTACATGACACTTGGATTTTGGATAAATGTTTGTTGAAATGGCCTACATTTATAAATCCACTTATTGAACAAGACTCCACAGTAGATAGATTCATATCCAATGAGACTTGGAACATCTCGGAGCTAAAGAAAGTATTTGGGGAAGAATTGGTGCTTCTCATTTATGCTATGGAGATTCATTCTGACAATGAAGAAGACAGAACAGAGCTCATTCACAATTTCTCTGGGAAAACGATAACAGGATTAGCTTCTGAAGCTATGGAAAATGGAAATTATGGTGATAATTCTCTGTTTTGGTTCAACAAATCAAAACTAAATCCTAGAGTTAAATTATTCTGGTGGAGAATTTTCAATAATGCAATACCAACAAACAAATTTCTATGCTATATAAGATTACTAGGATTTGATAAATTTCCTAGAGGTTGTGAGGAGGTAGAAGATCTTGAACACATTGCATATGGTTGCAGAAAATTATATGATGTGTTTGATATTCTGAACCGTTGGGGATTTGGATTCCCTGTCTTCGCTTCTATGGAAAATTGCTATAGTTGGCTTGATAAACAATGCTTATGGATGATAAATCTATTTTGTAATATGATTTATCTATCATGGAGAGCAAGAAATCAGTTTGTTCATGAGAAGAAGGCTCCCAGTCCGTTATTTACAGCTTCTGAGGCTGTTAGTTACACTGCAGTTTCCAGAAACAATATATGTTCAAATTCAGGCTTCGAGGATGTTAATCAACCATCTAGGTTATTCAATTCTTGGCACCCTCCTCCACCTAATTGGATCAAGGTCAACATAGACGCAACACTTCACAAATCCTTTAAGGCGGGCATAGGTGGAGTATTTAGAGATCATCATGGTAGACTACTTTTGGCTTTCGGTAATAATCTTATTCATTGGGATTCATGTGCTTTAGATCTTCAAGCCATCACTTCTTTAAAGCAAATAATCAAAGATTGGATGTTGGAATATAAAGGCTTGATTATTGAACGGGATAACAAAAATGTAATCAATCTCATCAAGAAAGAAATGGAGGCAGGTAACAAAAGTGCTATTGATCTCTCTTTTATTAAAAATTTCAATTATGTTATCTTTACTTGTGTTGATAGGGAGAAATAAGCTAACAAATCTTACTGCCAATTATGCTTGTTTTAAATCTTTTTTTTTTTTTTTTATGATGAAACTTGGATCTATATCCCTCATTCCTTTATTAAATTGTTAAAGGAGGAGTCGGATATTAGTAACTTGTAATTTGATTTCAGTTTTTTATATATAGTGTAAAACCCTTAAAAAGCTAATTTTTTTTAGTGCAGTTCGTCCGTACGAACTGGATTTAGTACGGGACGAACTGAAGAAATTTGTGAAGAATCTGTCATTTTTGTCTGTACGAACCAGGAAGGGTCGGTACGATTTGTCTGGACGAAATTTGTCCAGAGAGCAAGTCGTCCGGACAAATTTTAATTTCGTCTGTACGAAATTCTGCCCGAGGCAAATCGTCCCGGTACGAATTTTGGATCGTCCGGGAGGATCAGTGTTAATAAATATCGGATTTGAGATATTTTGGATCATTTTGAAGAGAGAGAAAGAGAAATCAGGAGAGAGAAAGAGAAGGAAGAAAGGAAAAGCTTGGTTTTGGAGCCCGCAGAGCGCTTTTCGTCCGTCGTCGTTGTTAGAAGATTTGTTCGTCTTGCAGTAAGGACTCCGAATCCTATTTCTGTTTTCAAAGATTTCGAGTTTTGATATTTCTGTGCTCAGTTTTGTGTTTCTGTTACCAAAAAATGCGCATAATTTTGTATTAACGAAAGTTTTACTGCACAACTTTTGATATGTTTCTGATATGATATTTCTGCGCGATTTGAGTATTTTCTGTAAAGATTTTACCGGGTATTTTGAGTTCTGTGCGATTTTTATCGAATAGATAATTATCAGGATGTTGAAAAATATTGCTTCAGTACAATGAAAGTCTTATATTGTTGTTTTACATGTTCTGTGGTAATTTGGTAAAGTTCTGAATGTGTGATTTCTGTGTAAATTCTGTATACTGCCGTTATGCCGCCGATTTCTCGTACGACCTGTAATTTTCTGAATTGATGATTTGAATGATTGAATATGCATAAAAATATGAATATATGATTGAATTATTGTTATTGTTACTGAAATACAAGTGAAGACTGGTTGAACCGTTGGTTGGAGATTGACTTGACCTGTATAGGATGGTGGGCCGACGGGCTTTCCTTTAAAAATGGGTTGGCGATATCCTCTATTGATTATTGATATAACGATTCGGAGTCATAAGGAGATCATTATACCGACAGGCGGCCGACGGGCACAGAGTGACGACTCTTATTGAGCCAACGGATAAACAACAGCACTATGGATTATCGACTCGAAAAACGCCTTAATAGCCAGTGATTGTACTTGTTCAGTAAGACTACTGTACTGAATTGCATGTGTACCATATTGACCTATTTATCGCATTATGGATTCATGGATTTATTGATATCGACGGATTTGTATTGAAATTTATTTATTGACGGATTTACGGATTTTCTGTACGATTTCATTGATATTCGCATTATTTCACTGAGCATTGATACTGCTACTGATATGGATATCGATATTGTATTGATTCATTGATACTATGGACATGGATACTATTGATTCATTGATACTGATTTATTGATATTGACACATTGATACTATCATTTCATTGATACACCGTATTGAACTGCTGCATGTGATTCATTGACTGATATGGAATAGGTTTTACTGTATTGATTTGATTTCAATCGTTCTTAAGACGTATTGGTTTGATTTTGACCATAGATGATTGATTTGATCGATTTTATTGATATAATATTGATTTAACGGTTATTATCGAGACGCGATGATTTTCTTCTATTAATTTAATTGGATTCTTGCGAGATGTATCGTATGTACTGGTTTATTGAGCTTTATGGATTTCTTCCTACTGTTTATCGATTCTTCTACCGCTGACTGTGGATTTTATCGATCATGCATTGATTACTGATTTTTCCGTATATGCATAGATTCACTGATCATGTGCAATTGACTGTTAAGGATTTGATATACTGACATGTATATTATTTCAGTACCGTGCTTTGATTTCAATTATAGGTATTAGTTGACCTGCTGGATTTTTTTGTAGCTCATTATATGTGATTAATATTTTCAGGTCAAGGCAAGGAAGCAGGAGATTGAGATTTATCTGGAATCCTCAGGTTTTTGTTTTTTTTGTTATAGTGATTCTTTTGTACTCAGGACAGGATAGATTTCATTTCATGTGATCATTGTGTAGAACCTGAGTATTGTATATGATCTTTTGGGTTATAAATAGAATTGTACATTGATGTTTTAAATTGTAGAATTTTGTTAGACTGTTTGGTATTGATTAAAGACTATAGATAGCTCTGGTAAATGATTGATGATTTTAATGGATTGATTGAAATTCTTTCCAAGTTAGATCTTGGGGCGTTACAAATTTTATGGTATCAGAGAAGTGTTATTGGAAGAATTGATTGTTACCAGAGTTATAGGATTTGATTAAGAGTTGGGTAAAATGGGTAGTTTCAAGTGCATTATGTTACATACATAGCTGTATGTGTGTATCATTTCGCTTATACTGAATTGTACAGGTGAATAGGTAAATGGATAATCCAGAGTCAAGTGTACCAAATGAGCAACACAGTGCAGCTCCAGTACCTTCAGAAAGTATGATGCAGTTGGCTACTGCTATAGCGCTGGTAATGGGAGATGCACAGAGTAAGTTGGTTGGAAGTAAAGAAGAAGAAGTAGATAAGCATTTACAGACATTTCATAAGCTGAAGCCTCCATTGTTCAAAGGAGCTGTGGGACCTCAGACTGCTGAAGATTGGATAATGAGGATAGAAAAGATCTTTGATAGCATTCAGTGTCCTGAAAGTCGAAAGGTGCCTTTGGCTGTATTTATGTTCGAAGGAGAAGCAGAGAGATGGTGGATTGGACAGCAGAGAGAGAAATTTCAGGGGAAGACAAATGCTGAGATCACTTGGGATGAGTTTACTACAGTGTTTCGGATGTGGTTTGTACCTCTGTCAGCCCAACGACAAATGCAAGAAGCTTTTATTAAGTTGGAGCAAGGACGCAAGATAGTGATGCAGTACGAGGCTGAGTTTACTTCACTTGCTCGGTATGCTTCTCACTTGATCTCTACTGCTGAAGAAAAATGCTATAGATTTTTGCAAGGATTGAATAGGGATCTGAGACATCCGCTAGTACCCTTACGGATTCATGAGTTTTCTGAGTTGGTAGAGCGGGCCAGACTGATAGAGATTGATCTGGCAACACCAGTATCAAGATATGAAGCCACCAGAAGGAGTAGGGATGAATCAAGCAGAAGAGATGAACCGAGTAGAGAAAGAGATAGAGATAAGAGAAGCAAGTATGGTGATTTGAGGGGATCTGTATCTACATTGGTAGCGTCTTCTGGAAGCTACAGTGAGTGCATTCATTATGGTCGACGACATGCAGGTCGATGTTACTTATTGATGGGACAATGTTTTCACTGCGGACAACAAGGACATAGAGAAGCTAATTGTCCTCAGAAGGAAATTGGAGGAGGAACTGATTCTGGCACAGGACAGTCTGGACGTAATGTAGGACAGAGGACTGTTGGCTCAAGAGCATCTAATGAAAGATTAATGAACAGGACAAATGATAGAGCTGTTAGTGATAGTCAGAGGGAGACCGTTGCGCCACATTCTACTGTACTTCCTCCAGTGGTGCCACGTGTATACAGTTTACAACATTATGAAGATCAACGACGACCTGAAAGTTCTACAGGTAAGATGATTTGACTAATTGATTGATTGATATAGATCATGAATATTGAATGACATGTGATTGAATGAATGGGATGTTGTACGGATTCCGATGAGTTTTGATTTTGATTTCGATTCGATTTGATTTTGATTTGAGTTTTGATTGGACGTATTTGCTTTGTATCGATTTTGCATTCGATCCCTTAAGTGAAATGTTGAGGACGACATTTTTCTTAAGGTGGGTATATTGTAAAACCCTTAAAAAGCTGATTTTTTTTTAGTGCAGTTCGTCCATACGAACTGGATTTAGTACGGGATGAACTGAAGAAATTTGTGAAGAATCTCTCATTTTCGTCTGTACGAACCTGGAAGGGTCGGGACGATTCGTCTGGACGAAATTTGTCTAGAGAGCAAGTCGTCCGGACGAATTTTAATTTCTTCTGTACGAAATTCTGCCCGAGGCAAATAGTCCCGGGATGAATTTTGGATCGTCCAGGACGATCAGTGTTAATAAATATCGAATTTGAGATATTTTGGATCATTTTGAAGAGAGACAAAGAGAAATCGGGAGAGAGAAAGAGAAGAAAGCTTGGTTTTGGAGCCCGCGGAGCGCTTTTCGTCCGTCGTCGTTATTAGAAGATTTGTTCGTCTTGCAGTAAGGACTCTGAATCCTATTTCTGTTTTCAAAGATTTTGAGTTTTGATATTTCTGTGCTCAGTTTTGTGTTTCCGTTACCGAAAAACGCGCATAATTTTGTATTGACAAAGGTTTTACCGCACAACTTTTGAAATGTTTCTGATATGATATTTCTGCGTGATTTGAGTATTTTCTGTAAAGTTTTTACCGGGTATTTTGAGTTCTGTGCGATTTTTATCGAATAGATAATTATCAGGATGTTGAAAAATGTTGCTTCAGTACAATGAAAGTCTTATATTGTTGTTTTACATGTTCTGTGGTAATTTGGTAAAGTTCTGAATCTGTGATTTATGTGTAAATTCTTTATACTGCCGTTATGCTGCCGATTTCTCGTACGACCTCTAATTTTCTGAATTGATGATTTGAATGATTGAATATGCATACGAATATAAATATATGATTGAATTATTGTTATTGTTACTGAAAGACAAGTGAAGACTGGTTGAACCGTTGGTTGGAGATTGACTTGACCTATACAGGATGGTGGGCCGACGGGCTTTCCTTTAAAAAGGGTTTGACGATATCCTCTATTGATTATTGATATAACGATTGGGAGTCATAAGGAGATTATTATGCCGACGGGCGGCCGACGGGCATAGAGTGACGACTCTTATTGAGCCAACGGATAAACAACAGCACTATAGATTATCGACTCGAAAAACGCCTTAATAGCCAGTGATTGTACTTGTTCAGTAAGACTACTGTACTGAATTGCATGTGTACCATATTCACCTATTTATCGCATTATGGATTCATGGATTTACTGATATCGACGGATTTGTATTGAAATTTATTTATTGACGGATTTATGGATTTTCTGTACGATTTCTTTGATATTTGCATTATTTCACTAAGCATTGATACTGCTACTAATATGGATATCAATATTGTATTGATTCATTGATACTATGGATATGGATACTATTGATTCATTGATACTGATTTATTGATATTGACTCATTGATACTATCATTTCATTGATACACCGTATTGAACTGCTGCATGTGATTCATTGACTGATATGGAATAGGTTTTACTGTATTGATTTGATTTCAATCGTTCATACAACGTATTGGTTTGATTTTGACCAGAGATGATTGATTTAATCGATTTTATTGATAAAATATTGATTTAGCGGTTATTATCGAGACGATGATTTTCTTCTATTAATTTGATTGGATTCTTGCGAGATGTATCGTATGTACTGGTTTATTGAGCTTTATGGATTTCTTCCTACTGTTTATCGATTCTTCTACCGCTGACTGTGGATTTTATCGATCACGCATTGATTACTGATATTTCCGTATCTGCATAGATTCACTTATCATGTGCAATTGACTGTTAAAATTTGATTGACTGACATGCATATTGTTTCAGTACCGTGCTTTGATTTCAGTTATAGGTATTAGGTGACCTGCTGGGCTTTTTTGAAGCTCATTATATGTGATTAATATTTTCAGGTCAGGGCAAGGGAGCAGGAGATTGAGATTGATCTGGAATCCTCATGTTTTTGGTCTTTTTGTTATAGTGATTCTTTTGTACTCATGGCAGGATAGATTTCATTTCATGTGATCATTGTGTAGAACCTGAGTATTGTATATGATCTTTTGGGTTATGAATAGAATTGTACATTGATGTTTTAAATTGTAGAATTTTGTTAGACTGTTTGGTATTGATTGAATACTATAGATAGCTCTGGTAAATGATTGATGATTTTAATGGTTTTATTGAAATTATTTCCAAGTTAGATCTTGGGGCGTTACATATAACATTCCTGCTTTCTTAAAAAAAAAATAGTTATCTCACATCACAACACAATTGTTATAACTTTTTTTTTAACTATGACAAATCATAGTTCAATCTACTAATTATAACACAACAAATTTGAATAGAAATGATTAGTCAAAGAATATGTTAATTTTATTATTTTTTAATAATATTATTATTTATTATATCATCTAGTTGGAATCCGTGAACCTCTCTTTCTTCCGATTAATTATCTGATCTAATTTTCATAACCTTAATTTTAACTACTAATTTAATATGCATGCATGCCTCCCAAGCATTTTTGCTATAATTTACACTTTTTAGACATGTTCATATAAGGTGTATAAAATGTGCCTCTATGTTAGATTGTTGGTTGCTAGAGGTGTCAATTTTTTACCCGACCCAAAACCAGACTAGGAAAAATCTGGGTTCGGGTCAACCCATTAGTTAAACGGGTCGGGTTCGGTTTCGGATTTCCTACCCGTTTGTTTAACGGGTCAGGTTTGGGTTTGACCCGAAAACCCACGGGTTGGCCCGAATTGACTCGTTTATATTCAGTAATCCCAAAATTTGAATTCCCGCCTGACTTTCCCGTGTATGTCCATAGCTATCAACCCATCTCATCTGTCGCGTCTGTCCATCGCGGTCAACTCATCACGCCGCGTCGCCGCCTGTCCGGGCCAGTCGGCAGTCGCATCCGCTCTTGCATGGCGTTCGTGCCACTCCGCCAAACGCCAGTCGCCGAGTAACGTCCGTCCGCGTCACTCTGCCTGTCCACCAGCCGCTCCGTCCATTTCTAACACAACCTCCGCGGCTTGCATCGCAGCAGGCCGATGTCGACCCTACTCCCGTCGTGCCGCCGATGCTTCCTAACCTGACATCGCCCAGTTTTTTAATTAAACTGGTTCGCGGGTCGGGTCGGGTCAACCCAGCAACCTGTGCGGGTCGGGTTCGGGTTTATTATATTGATCCATTTATTTAAAGGGGTCGGGTACGGGTTGAGCCGTTTACACCCAGGTCAAGTCGGGTTCGACCTGAACCCGACCTGTCGACCCGAATTGACACCCCTGTTGGTTGCACACACTAGCATGATCTGCACTTTTATTTTATTATCTCGCACACTATTCTTAATTAAGTGTATGCATGAACTTTTTAGTGCTTTATGTATAGGTCATTTGATCTAATAACTCATATTTTGACTCAGTCAAATAATTTTATATGAGTTATTATAAGTCCAATTTATAAACTGTCTTTGTTATACTATAGAAAATATTGTGCTTTAATTTTAATAATTCTCTCCAAATTTTATGGGCAGTGTAGATTTGAAAATAAGAAGTTTCTTACTTAATTGTAGTTTTTCAAGAAACTAACCCATATCAGTACAAGTCGATTTTTTAGGACCGTTAGATATCTGTTTTACAAATCGATTTCACCAGAGCATTATAGACATATTGGGCTATTCTATGAACAATTTTTAAAAGTATTAGAGCTATGATGTTGATGATATAAAAGAATTTATAAAAATTTTATACTAAAAATAAATAATTAACGTAATTACCAGTGCGTCCTTAAGATATTTTATTATAAAAATCATTTTCGACCATACGAGAACTTAAATATATGATAAATTATATAATTGACATGATTTGATTGTATAAAGACATAAGCTATAATTGATATAAGTATTTGATAAAATTGACAACGAGGCATTTAATTTGATATATATATATATATATATATATATATATATATATATATATATATATATATATATATATATATATATATATATATATATATATATATATATATATATATATATATATATATACATGAATAACATAAACATTATTTTACAGACATATGATAATGATAGGTGTACTGATGTAATAAGATGTTGTATAAACCATTTTATGCAGCTAGTTATGTGATTGACATAATTTACTAATCACTATTCACTTAGTTACTAATCATTGATTTATAAATTATATTGCTTATACTGATTTTATTATTTATATGATATGAAACTAATCATATTGAATACCACATATTTTATAGTTATATATTTATACTGATAGTGATTGAATGATTACATACATATTATTCATATTATCTTGCATTGATTTTAGTTTTAGGTTCTGATAATCTACTAAGTTGTTAGTTCACTTTGTGTTTTTATATATTTTTAAGAAAGGATCAGAATCCAATGAAGTGATGACAGATTTGGGATTTAGATTTTATTTTATTTATGTTTTTTTTTTCAGTTTTATTCTTTTATTGTTAAAAGCTAAAAGATACATTGATGAATATATTGATTGAACTATTGGCTATTGTATATGAATTTTGAGAAATGAACACAATCGATTATTTTGATGAATATGATTTATAATTTTTTTCATTGATGATTGTATTAGTTAAAAGTGATTAGTGTCTCTGGTAGATAAATTAATAGATAAATAAAAAATTCTTTCGAAATTAGATCCTAGGGTGTTATATCTAATCTCAAGTCAATTAGCCTTATGATAATGCTCATACTTTCTTTAATGTGTTGTGATGACTCACCCAAATGCCATATATGGCTAGTGCTCTAGACCAAAGTCCAATCAAAATCTACTTAACTTAGCCATGTACAACACACATTTTCCCCATTATGTACATACATTTTGTATATGGTATACATACACTTAATATATATTATACACACACATGCACTATCTACATGTTATATATAATGTGTACATGTTACATGACTACATTGTACTCTATATTATACATATGCATTACGTTGTGTGTCAACATTGCGTCATCACATCATAATATATGTCTACACATATGACACTTAGACTATCAAGCCCTAGTGATATTAAATGGGACCCATACACTACATAGCCAAATCAATATTTACAAATTGAAGCATAAACCACATATAACATATTCAATGTAGTTTGAACATTATTGATCACGTACATTACATCATATAAGTACTCTACCTTCACATCTAGGTCAACTTCCTATTAGATCAATTGAGAAAATCACATGTATTATCATTCAAATCATTCTAATAATTCTAGAATAGATTTAATTTTTCTAATAATCTAAACCCATTACATAATAATTCTTACGACACCTATATGAACCTTGACTAAGAAATCATAGCTTTCAAGCATGTTTAAATCTTCTCTAAATGATTAGGCCATATCATACCACTTAGACATGTCCTTGTTAGGATATGTCGCTTTTGCCTAATTATTTTTTATCATTATATGGGCAAGTCAAATTGGTTAATGTAATAACTAATAACCCTTATATCTCAAATAGACGAACTACATTTTGTGTACTATATATACCAAAGTGAGTTAAATACAATTAAGCATTCATACGTACTCCTTAAGAGGGTCATATCCATTGGAGGACTTTTCTTATTTGAGTAGATTATATCTTCTTAGATACTCACCTTTTCTCTCATGCATTTACTTAAGGGTTTGAGTTAGTAAGCACATTATCTTGTTGGGTCTATTAGGTTCATATATTTAGGATGAACTTTGATCCTAAGATGATGACAATTATCATCATTTATTTCTCATTATATTAAGAAAAATTACTATGTCATGATTAGATCTCATATGATGTTTTATAAAATAATTAATCCAAGATTATTATTTGAACATATAATTTAAATCAAATATAGATAGGCCATATAAAAGGTTAAATTTTTTTCAATAAATATTCTTTTAAATAAAAATATCTATTAAAATAATATATACTATGTAATTTTGTAATTCATTTTCAAAGTTTTAATTTTTTTTTTAAATTATATAAAATATTTTGGAAAATTATATTTTCAAAATTAATAGGTTAAAATGATATGCCCTTAGTTTATCTTATGCCTTATGACAATCAAACTAGTCTTGGTGGTCTTAATGCACCATATGAGGATGACCCATTGGACATATAGACTAGCTGTAGACTAAGTGTTTGTGATAAACATAATCTTAAATGTTGATAGTTTGGGGTAGAGTTTAATTAAGTTTTATAGCACTTATTGTGACTTTTTGTATTTTGTGTTTGACTTCTACTATGTACTATCCATAATTATATGTTCTAGATGAATAATATAATATTTTTGTAGGTTCCATAATATTAAGTACCCTTGAAGATACTAGATGCATGATGTTTAGCACAATATTGGGCAAAGTTCAAATCAAATCAAAAGAAAATTTGTATAGTTATTGATGTCCAATTGTGCTTTTATTTATATCATATATTTTTAGTTAGAAAAACTATGTGAATAAGTACAAAGTACACGTACAATCTTTTTCAGCGAACACAAGAACCAAGGAAACAAAGATAGAAGTAGAAAGATTTCTTGCTAATATACTTCATATTATATTTATTGTATGAGTTCAGGCACTTTTTAGCTAAATCCAAAAGAATCTCATTTTACAACAATCAAGTGTAAAATTTTGATTTTAATATCAACACCTAATTTAGATTTATGGCATTCAAAAGTTTTGCCTTAGGACTTAATTGTGTATTTTGATGATGGTTATATTAGTTGCAAGGTTTATCATAAGAATACAATAAAGATATAAATTTATGGGATTATTGTTTGTTTCTTGGTTCTCATATGTATATGTATATATATATATATATATATATATATATATATATATATATATATATATATATATATATATATATATATATATATATATATATATATATATATATATATATATATATATATATATATAGAGAGAGAGAGAGAGAGAGAGAGAGAGAGAGAGAGAGAGAGAGAGAGAGAGAGAGAGAGAGAGAGAGAGAGAGAGAGAGAGAGAGAGAGAGAGAGAGAGAGAGAGAGATGTATGAATTACACCTACTAAAACATATAGAGTAACATGCAATGTTAATTCAATTTTAATTGTGATGAAAGGACAATTTGTGACCCCATGAGTCTCAACTCATTCAGTTTGATTTTTATGATAACAAACACATGGAAGTTTCTTAGATTTTTCTTCTTAAAGAAGCTCCATTTGGGTGTCATATCAACTGCACAATTATTGGCAATCTTTACATTGTTAATGTGTTTATGGTGCCAAAATCTACAATGCGAAATATGTGAAATATTATGTAGATAAATTTTTGATGATTTCCTTAACCTAACACATGTATTTGAATTGTCATCAGTTGCTGAGTGGTAGCTTAGAGCTGGGCAAGTTTGCCAAATCACTTATGAGCAGCATTTAAGGCTACATATTTGATTTGTTTGGATGGATAGATTTGTGCATGGCCTCAATTAATTGATTTTTTATCCATTAAATTTAAACTAACCAAAGCTCAACCAAAATCGAAACAACCGAACTAAAATTTAAAGTATGCTTCATCTCCTAATGTTGAATACTCACATAACATTTACAACTATTTCACATGATGACTTAAAATGATTTCAACACTACCTTTTATGATTCTTAAGTGGCATTTTAAGCCCAATTGCCTCTTAGATTTCTCTCATAATAAGGGGTTATCCGAGGACCTTTGATTGTCTTGATGCGCACTTATTATAGAACAAATCATCATCAAAGATTTTGGCTTTTCAAATCAATCATTCTTTACAATACTATACCATTTTATGATAATTTCGTGGCAAAATATTTCTATCAATGTGGGGAATTTATACAAGCACAAAAGATGAGACATTGTAGCAATTTCCTAAGAAAAAAAATAAATAAAATTATTGCATTTTCCTACGAATATCCTAATTCATAAAAGATTATATATATATATATATATATATATATATATATATATATATATATATATATATATATATATATATATATATATATATATAAAATTCCTTTAGTGTAATTGATGAAATTTTGTTTCATTAACATCAATATAGTTGTGGTATTGAAATCGATAATGTGGTACCCGCAACCAAACCCATGGTGTTGAACCACAATAGTTTGTTTCAGGTCAACCTAAGGCTGGTTTGGATGGCCAAATCGGCTCAAGAACAACATTATTTGGTCAAATTTTGATCATATGAGGGTGCAAACTTTAGTTTTAAGTTAATAATTATAAGGAATATCAAAAAAAAAAAAAAAAAAAAAGAAGCCACATGAAAATGTTATATTGGAATTTTTTTTTTTTTTTTGGAAAAATTTGAGACAAGCCTGTATATTGATGAAAAAAAGGATTACAAGTAGAAAACAAAATCTCCACCAAAAAGTTTGAGAAAGCTCAAACCAAGCCGAAAACAATAAAAAAGAATTTAAAACAACCCAAATAAAGAGAAGCAAAAAAAACAGGAAAACCCCCAAAAGGGAGACAGAAGAAACTATAGAGCCTCAAGAGTCAGGACTCAGTACTAGAGATTATCAGTTAGCATGTGAATTCGAGTAAGAATACCATGGTTGCTCGAATACCATCCAAAAGGTATAGACTGAGATCGGGTACACATCATTGTCCATGGCTCCACCAAAAAAGCCTCCCAGGCCACAAAAAATGGTGGACAGGCAACAATAAAAAGACACCGATTAAAGAAAACCTAATAAGTTAACTCTATATTGGAATCTTTACAATACCCATATTTTTCCTTAGAATTTTTCAAGTAAAAAACTCTTATATTTTCATCTCTACTTATTTGATTCAAGTTCAAGATAACTAAAAAAACAAAAAGAATTCTTAAGATTGATCCTCACTATCCTATCTTGACTTAACTGAGCTACTTTACAAATCATTAAGATTCCCAACTTGTCCAAGACATTGATAAGAAAGATTTGACCATTTTACAAAATAATATTATAAAACTCTCACAGTGAAAGAAAAGGAAAAAAAATACTGTGGCTGATATCGATCAATCATTAATTAAGACAAAACTAAAGTGGATAGAAAGTAGAAATACATTCCTATCATTAGCTGTCTGCACTGTCGCTGATTAAAGAGTAATAACTTTCTCACAGCCTATTTCTTGCCAATGATTGTCCTTTTCTTGAAGGTTCTCTTCCAAGCAGAAGAAAGGCTAATTTGCAAGCCAAAAACAGGAATGAAAGCTACAGATTACCAGCCTCAATCCAGCTAAGGATATAAATACATTGTAGGGCTGGATTCATTTGTTAGTTTAGTGACCACCTAAAGGGGCATTAGTGGTTCAGCTGTTTTTGGGCCCTTTATTATTCATTTTTGCCTTTATCATTAGTGAAAGGATTGAGTAGAGCTTAGTTAGATAAATTTAAGTTGGCTCGTGAGCTTATTTGTTTTTATTTATGTAATGGAGAAGTTAAATGTAAATTTAGGCTTCGTTTGAAATGGCTTATTTACTGCTTTCTAAAACAGTTTTTTAGTATAAATTTTTTTGAACTAGTTAGAAATTTGTGTGCTATAAAATTGCTTTAGAAAGCATTTTGAGAAGTGTTAATGTGCTATAACTGTACATTTATTGAAAGAATGAGAAATTGGAGAAAAGAAGAAGAGAGATTAGACGTGAAATGAGAAGAATAATTAGAATTTCATATTTGTAATTGATGCGGACTAGAATATACGCGGCGGTAGAGTAAAAATATAGCGTCTTAACAATATACGTATATCCAGCACACCAATAGATAATTAAGGGAGAGAAATACCAGAAACTTTTTTACGTGGAAAACCCGAAAAGGGAAAAACCACGGGGCCTGGCCCAGATGAGAAATTTCCACTATATCTGGATTGGTTACAATGTTTGATTCGCCCCTTTACTTGGAGATGCTAGAATTACAGTAAGTTAATAACAGACAAAAATCTGATGATGATTAATGGATCGACCAAAATAAGGCAGTGGTTGGGAAAAGCTCCAGCAACGGTCAGTAGTAAAACTCAAGTGATGGTTGGCTGGAAAACTGGCAGTGGTTGGCAAGAAAACCCGGCGGTGGTCGGCAGGAACTCCGGCGGTGGTCGACCAGGAACTCCGGCGGTGGTCGGCAGGAACTACGGCGGTGGTCGACCAGGAACTCCGGCGGTGGTCGGCAGGAACTCCGGCGGTGGTCGGCAGGAACTCCGGCGGTGGTCGGCAGGAACTCCGGCGGTGGTCGGTGGCAAGAGAGCTCCCAAATTCCTCCCTTCCTTCTCCTCTTCTTCCTCTTCACTTGAGCCCTCTTGTGAAGAATGAGGGCTCTATTTATAGTTTTTCTGGAGTGGCATGACTTCTAAATAGGTGTGAGATCAAGGGCGAATCGGGAGTGGTTTGAATGGACGGTCGATATTGGATCTCTTGATTGTGGACCGTTCGTTGGATATTTGAAAGCCTTGATGACGTCGAAATTTGGCGATCTTAGGCTCGTTGGATTCGTCTCGTCGAGACGTTCGATTCGAGTATAAGCTCGTGAAAATCGGAGACCGTTTGGTAACTCGAATTGTGGTTCGAATCTCCCAACAGCGCTTTGGGTCTTTGATTCAGACTCATTTGTGCTCAGATTGGGTTGATTTTGGTGTCATTGGGTTTGTGTTTCCGAGACGCTCAGTTTGACTATAAGCTTGCTGAAATTGGAGTCCATATGCTCCTGAATCTAATCTTTGAAGTTTCCAACTCAATTTTTCTTCAAGATTTGTGCATGATCAAGATAATTTTCTTATGATGTATCAGTTGCCCCCCTATTTTCGGACGTCGATGCTCCATAAGTCCGAAAATATATATTTGTACCTTTATGAGCTTCTTCTGAATGATAATTATTATTATTATGATAAACGTATGATAAATTGAGACTTTTGCCTCATTTTTTCTTAATTGGTTATTATTATACTTTTAATGAGTAAATTAGATGTATATATACCAAAAATATCTGTAATAAAATATTACGAATAATATCCTATGTCTTTAGATCAAATAATACTATGAATTATATCTAGTGTTTTCGTTGATTCATACTTACTTTATATAGATAAGTTTATAATAATATTATATATATATATATATATATATATATATATATATATATATATATATATATATATATATATATATATTGAGCTACTATTGATAAAATGGAGATTACAACTTCTGCTATTATATTTATTATAACTTTATGAAGTTATTAATTAATGCTAAACTGTTTCAGGACAATTCAATATTGGATGGGGTTATAACGTGTATAGCATTGACGTTTGGCCTTCAGGCCGTTATTCAAGGTTTTGGCACAGTGCCGTCTATATTCATTCTGTAAATATTATTATTTCATTTTACATTTAATTTTAACCTTTCAAATTCTAATAAAATTTTTAAGAATTTTATGGAATGACTTTTCATCTACCCCATCTTTCTTCCTATAAATACCCCTTTAGGAGGTGGAGGAAATCACAATCTCTTGTGTCATTCCAAGCCCTCCTTTTGGATTGATAGCTCGGAGATTGTCAGCGGCGATCAAAACCTTACTCTCTTGTGCCGGTCCTAGCATTCCTTTGGATTGGTAGCTCGGGGAGTGTAGGTGGAGATCAAAGCGAACATTGGTGGCGATCAAAGCCTAGCTCTCTTGTGCCGGTCCAAAATTTTCTTTGGATTGGTAGCTCGGGGAGCGTTGGCATTTGTTAGTCTTTTTCAAATTTGGAGACAAATATGGCCGACAATCCCATATTTAACAATCAACGAAGATCTTTGGATACAAAATCAAAGAGGACTTCGTTCAAAAATCCGGAGAATACTTCTGGTAATAATATTTTGATTTTCTTTGCGCAAGAGTCTTGATATCTTATTTCATCAAAAACTAAATTTCTTTAGGTGAAGGATTGACAGATGCCTCAAAAATTATTCCTTCTGCTCATGATGGTGATAGGAGGAGATCTGATGATGTCGCATCCATTATTACATCAGATAGCTTGGCAGCAATTCGCAAGAAATTTCATGTGCCGAATGAAGTGTTGATTATTGCTCCAAAGAGAACTGACATGGCACATGCTCCTCCACAAGGATTTGTAGCGGTATATGAAATGACGATGCGTGCTGGTTTGAGATTTCCTCCAGCACCCGAGTTACTTGAAATTTTCAAAGCATGCGGCGTTGCTTTACCCCAATTTTTATGTAGGGCGATAACAATTATAGTGGGCTTGACAGTATTTTTTAGAGAACGTGGAGCGTCTCTAACCGTAGAACATTTGTCAAAAATGTGTAAATTTAAAAGTGATTCTTATGGCCGGATTTCGTGTCGAGCCAATAAGAAATGGTTGGATTTTGTAACGAGGGACCCATCAAAGAATTGGTGTAACTCATTCTTTTTTGTGAAGAATGAGTGGGGTCTTCCTGAAAAATGGGATAAATTAAAAGATTTGCCAAGCTCTTTACATGTAGGAGAGGAAGATATTTTGAGAATTTTGAATTTTCCTGATACGGAAAGTCTTCAACAGGAACTACGTTATATTAGTCGATGTGTGACAGAGGAATCTCTTTTTAAAGTTGGCCTTTCCATTCAGGCAGGAAGATCCCATGCAATTCGGTTGAAAAAATATGAGAAGATTCGTGAAATAACTTCTACCGCTCTTAAGCGTCCAGCAAGTCAACCTTCAGAAGGTCAAACAGTAACTGATTCTTCCCACCTAAAGAAGAGGAAAATAAATGATAAAGCGATCCCACCGAGAGATGATAGGGGAAGCAAGGAAGCTGCACGTTTCCCGACTATCGATACAATTTCTCTTGATTCAGGTATTGAAGCTCAATCCTCAAGAATACATATCCCAGAAGATGTATTGAAGCATATTTGTAGCGGGCGACGACATGCTAAAGAAATCGTGAGTAATTTCAATCTCTTTCCTTTTTTATATTTGCTCAATCATCACTTTTTTTTAGCATAATTAAATTTCTTATTGTAGATGATTCAAAAGATGGATATGGTATCTCGATTTGAATCAATTTTGGATAATTGGAATGATGAATTTGTAAAAGTTAAATATTTACAAGGAGAATATAAACGAAGATTGGATGCAAAGATTAAAGAAATATCATCCTTGGAGAGCCAATTGATAGAATGTAGAACTGAATTGGCAACAATATCCACATCTCTCTCTTTCCAAAATCGAGAAGCTGACCTTCTCGTCATGAGTTGATTGAGGCTCATGCAGAAATTAACCAGCAAAAAGAAGCTTTGAAAATGCTTGCATCAGAGAAGAAAGCTGTTGAGAAAGAGAACAAGAAGTTACAAGATCATCTTCAACAAAAAGAAATGATCACTTTGGATATTGAAGCCACATCATTGAAGGCCATTGAGGAATTTAAGAAGTCTGCAATTTATCATCAAGAGATTCAAAGTCGTGTTCAAGAGGCTTATGAAAAATTATTTGATATTGAAGTAATGGATCTGGAGTGTCAGAATCTCGAAGAAGGCTTTACTCGTGGTTTCCTGAAAGGTGTTCGGTTGGTTAACCGTAAGACTGTGGTTGATATTGAAGGGCTTAACCCAAGTCAAGCATCTGAGGATTCTTCTCCAGACTCGAGCGATGAAGATATTGAAAGTGAACTAGAAAAGGTTCTTTTCAGCGATGATGATGATATTGCATAAGATGTTTATTACTGGTTGTATTTCATCTATTTTCTTAGAGATTTTTATATATCCATTTTGTTTCTAGAGATGTATACTCTGGTTTATATATTAATTTTATGAAATATTAAAGTTTTAAATTCTCTTAAGAATTTATGATTTATTTAGTTTAATAGTGAAAAATATTTTATTATTATTATTAATTTGAAAGAAATAAAAGACATCCTTTTAGGATGTTTAACCTTTCTAAGGTTGTGTTGTCAAAGCATCGCTTGATGACATTAACTTGCGTGGATGAGGTTGGATCAAATCCCTATAAGATTGATCATAAAAATTTGAAAATGATGATATATATCCTCTTAGGATATTAAACCTATCCAAAGTTGTGTTGTCAAAGCATCGCTTGATGACATTAACTTGTGTGGATGAGGTTGGATCGAATCCTCCTGGGATTGATCGTCTGTTGATTGAGATACATTGAATATTGTGTTTTTCTCAAATCAATGCTATGCTTAATGTTTTATTTTAGGATCACTTATATTCTTCTGTTTAAAGAAGATGACATAAATGATAATGATCAAGCAAAGTTTTACTATATAAAAGACAGTACAAAATTTCATGATGGAAATAGAAAGGCTACATAATAGTTCAATTTGAAAATAGTTTTACTGATAATATTTGCGGAGATTTCCAATATTCCAAGTACGGGGCAGCATTTTTTCGTCGACATCTTTTAACTTGAATGTTCCAGGTTTGACCATGGATGCCACCATATAAGGGTCTTCCCATAATGGTGATAGTTTGTTACGTTGGGGGCCCTTTCCAGCTGCTTCAAGACTTCGCAGAACTAGATCTCCAACTGAGATGCATCGGGGTTTCACCTTTCGATTATAGTGGCGAGCTATTCGTTGATGATATGTCGTAATTTTAAGGGATGCCATGTCTCTTGTCTCGGGAAGAAAATCCAAATTTTCTCGGAGTTTTTCTTCGTTATTGTTAAAGTTGAAAGTCTGAACCCTGAGGCTTGGGACTCCAATATCAACCGGGATGATTGCTTCTGTGCCAAAGCAGAGGTTGTATGGAGTTTCTCCTGTTGGAGTTCTAGCAGTAGTGCGGTAAGCCCAAAGAACATTTGGGAGCTCATCAGCCCATTGCCCCCAGCCTTTTCAAGACGTGTTTTTAGTCCTTTAAGTATAGTCCGATTTGTAACCTCTGTCTGTCCATTTGCTTGAGGATGAGCCACAGCTGTATGCACCAGCTGTATATGGAGGTCTTTACAAAATGTTGTAAAGATTTTTCCAGTGAATTGGGTTCCATTGTCAGTGATGATTTTTGCTGGAATGCCAAAACGACAAATAACATTCTTCCATAAAAATTGTTTTGCATTTGCTTATGTAATTTTTGCAATGGCTTCGGCCTCCACCCACTTTGTGAAGTAGTCCACTGCCAAGATGATAAATTTTCGCTGTCCGGTAGCTATTGGAAAAGGTCCCATTATATCGATCCCCCATTGAGCGAAAGGCCATGGGCTTTGAAACGTTAAAAGTTCAGTGGCTGGTAAATGAGTGAGATTGGAGTGTAATTGACAATTATTACACTTCTGAGTGAACTCCAGTGCATCCTGCTTTATTTTCGGCCAGTAGAATCCTTGTCTTAAGATTTTGTTGGCCAATGCTCTTCCTCCAAGATGTTCCCCGCATATACCTGAATGAACTTCCCATAATGCATAATTGGCCTCTGAAGGCGGAAGGCATTTAAGATATGGCCCGCTGAAGGCTCGTTTATATAATTCTCCACCAATGACAGTAAAGTTAGTTGCTTGCCTTCGAATTCGTATTGCAGTTGTTGGATCTTCAGGTAGCACTCCTTCTTGTAGGAAAGATAGTATAGGATCAATCCAAGAAAGCTCCTTTGGCTTGTCGATTGATTGTATAACCCATGGTCCTTCGATGCTAGGAAAGTGTACTTCTTCGATATATTTTCTCTTAAAAAGGTCACCGGTTAGTGATGTTGCGAGTTTCGAAAGAGTATCTGCACGAGTATTTTGTTCCCGAGGTATGTGAATAATTTCAAATTTCTCTATGCGGGTGAGAAGTGACTTCGCCATTTCACAATATTGTGATAATTGTGGATTTTGAGCCTCAAATTCTCCTCTTACTTGAGAGACTACAAGTTGCGAGTCAGAATGTACAATTAAATTTTGCACTTCACATTCTATAGCTAGCCTCAGCCCGGCAATAAGAGCTTCATACTCAGCGACATTATTAATTGCAGGAAATTTTAGACGCAGCCCATATTCAAGAGTGGTATGATGAGGAGAGATTAACAAAATTCCAGCCCCAGCCCCAGAGCTTCCAGAAGCTCCATCAACATATAATGTCCAACAAGGAGAATAGAAAAGCTGGATTGGTGATTCATCGGAAATCGGAACAGTGCATTCGACCACAAAATCTGTCAAGACTTGTGATTTGATATCTGGTCTGGGTAAGAAGTGGATGTCAAACTCTCTCAGTTCTATTGACCATTTAATTAACCTTCCTGAAGCTTCGAGTTTCTGAAGGATACTCCGTAACGGAAGATTTGTGTAAACCCCAATTGTATGAGCTTGAAAATATGGCCTTAATTTTCTAGCAGAAAATACTAACGCCAAAGCTGTCTTGTCGGCTAATGGGTAGCGTCCCTCAGTCTCAGAAAGAATTTTACTGACATAGTATACTGGTCGTTGAATAGCATTTTCTTCTCGGACTAGCACTGAGCTTATGGCATTTGAAGAAACAGCCAGATATAAATATAACCTTTCTCCTTGAATTGGTTTTGACAGAAGAGGGGGTGAAGCCAAATAAGTTCTAAGTTGTTCAAAAGCTGCTTGACATTCATCTGTCCATTGAAATCCTTTATTTCGGGCATTTCTTAGTATTTTGAAGAAAGACAAATATTTATCTCCTGAACGGGCCAAGAAACGAGATAAGGCAGTTATTCTTCCATTCAGACGTTGAACTTCTTTTATATTCCTTGGGGCACCATATCTCTCAAAGCTTTGATTTTTTCAGGGTTAGCTTCTATACCTCTATGAGTAACCATGAATCACAAGAATTTTCCAGATGTGACTCCAAAAGCACATTTTGCAGGGTTGAGTCGTATGTTGTAATGTCGAAGGAGGCTAAAGCATTGCTCTAGATCAAAAATATGTTTTGTCCTTTCAAGAGTTTTAACCAACATATCATCTATATATACCTCCATTGAACGACCTATTAGGTCTTTAAAAACTTTATTCATGAGGCGTTGATAAGTCGCCCCAGCATTCTTGAGCCCAAAAGGCATGACCTTATAGCAATATAACCCCTTATCAGTTTGAAAAGCAGTTGCTTCCTCATCTACAGGATCCATTCTTATTTGATTATATCTAGAGTATGCATCCATGAAACTTAACATTTGATGTCCTGACGTTGCATCAACTAATTGATCAATACGAGGAAGTGGGAAACTATCCTTTGGGCAAGCCTTACTGAGATCTGTGTAATCCACACACATCCTCCATGCCCCACTAGCTTTTTTAACCATTACGACATTAGCAAGCCAAATTGGATAATATACTTCTCTTATGAATTCAGCTTTTAAAAGTTTATCTACTTCTTGCTCTATAGCTTTTTGGCGATCTGGTGCAAAATTTCTCTTCTTTTGAATGATTGGTTTATACTTATGATTTATCCTGAGAGAATGCATAATAATATGTGGGTCAATTCCAGGCATATCGGCCGAACTCCATGCAAAAATATCTTGATTTGTTCGCAAAAAATCTGTATATTGTATCTTTTCTTCATTAGAAAGTAAAGACCCGATCTGCACCGTTCTGACTGGATCTTCTTCTGATAAAGAGACACAAATTAAATCCTCTACTGGGGAAGCTCTATAAAGGTCATCTTCATTTTGTAGATCAAAATTTTCAATGCTTAAAGTAACAGATGGCCGAGGTTGAGCCTGTCTGAGGTAGCAAGATTGTGCCTCCTGTTGATTTCCTCGCACTTCTCCAATCCCTACTGGAGTTGGGAATTTCATCTTTAGATGAGGTACTGAAGCGATAGCTTTAAAAATTGATTGCAAAGGTCGCCCAAAGATAGCATTATATGCTGATTCTGACTTAACCACAATAAATTGAACTGAATGAGTAACTTGTCGAGGAAATTCCCCCATTGTGACAGGGAGCGTAATTATTCTTTCTACTCTTACTGGACGATTATCAAATCCATACAATGGTCCAGCAGCAGGTTGAAGCTTCTCTCTAGCCAACCCCATACTAAGAAAAGTTGAGTAAAATAGGACATCAACAGAACTCCCATTATCGATTAAGATTCTTTTAACGTTATAACATGGATCTCCAATACCAGCATTAATGACAAGTGGGTCTTGGTGCGGAGTACGAATCCCTTCTAAGTCAGAATCTCCAAATGTGATGGAGTGATCAAATCGTGCCTTCTTTAGAGTTGGTTCCTCTGGGCTGGTGAGTAGGACTTGAGAGGATATTAAGGCCCCCCTGCAATAGTTTCAATTTCTCCAACTATCTGACGATTTGTATGTTGTTGCCTTTGTTGCTGTTGATGATGTTGTTGTTGGTTCTGCCCCCCAGTAGGATTAGCCTCATTTTGAACAGGTGGATTTTGAGTGAATTGACGAAGATATCCCTGTTGAATTAGCCTTTCAATTTCTTCCTTCAATTGTCTACAGGCTTCAGTTGTATGTCCGCGGCTTCGATGAAAGTGACAATAATAATCTTGATTTCCAGAATTTGGTTTTAGCGGTTGGGGCCATTTAATAGTTTGCTCATGTTGTATAGCCATAAGAATATTAACACGAGTTGTATTCAACGGAGTGTACTCCTTCTTTGGCCTGTAATCCCGATTTTGCTGAGGGGGCCGTGGTGGAAGATCTTGATTCCTCTTCTGAGACTTTTGGGCTCCAACTCCAGCTTCGTGCCCATTCTTTCTCTTATTAGAAGGCTGTTCAAATTATTTTCGATGAGCATTGATAGCCTCATCAGCAGTAATTTGAGCTTCTACTCTGTGAATTAAGTCAGCATAAGAATGAACTGTTTCTCTCATTAATGCAGAGTAAAAAGGTCCGGGGCGCAACCCTCCAAGAAAAACACCTCGTAGTAATTCAGGATCAACGCCTGGGATTTGTCGAGCTTCAGGAGAAAATCTTTGAAAATATTCTTTCAAAGATTCTCCTTCATTTTGACGGATTCCAGAGAGATGTGATCAATCTTTAATAATTCTTCTATTAGCAACAAACTGTTCGACAAAGAGTTTTGCAAGATGAACAAAACTATGGATTGTATTTCTAGGGAGAGCATAGAACCAAGTGCGAGCTTGACCCTTTAGGGTGGCAGGAAAAACTTGACAAAGAAGGGCATCAGAAGCTCGTTGTATGTGCATAATTGTTCGATAATGATCAATGTATTCATAGGGATCAGATGATCCATCATATGCATCAATGTTTGGTAGCTTGAACCCTGTTGGAATAGGGTGTATAAGACTTTCATATGTTAGTGGAGAAGATTCTTGAAAGCTTCGTTGTATATTGAAATGATTCCTTTCCCGTATTGGGAATTCTTCTTAGACCAGTCGTCGTAATTCATCTCTTATGACATTGCGAGGAGTATCTAGAGTAGGTTGAAAATTTTGCATCTGATGGGCTCTAGATGCAGGATGTGTTGAACTAGCTGCATCATCTATTTCCGGATTATATTGCGGAGGAGGAGCATGAGTTTGATGAACATTTTCAAATTGCTGGTCCATATCATTTTGTTGGCGATGACGGAGAGGAGGTTCATCATTTTGAGATGGCATCCTTTGTTGGCCTACCTCCTCCAATATTTCGAGGATCCTTGCCTGTTGTTCCTCCATCCTACGAATTCGATTTTCCAAGGAAGAAGACCCTTCCCTCTGATAATTACGACGTCCATGATTGCCTGATGGGAATCTAGTTCGATGCGTATTTGAGCGAGAGAATCTATTGCTGGTATTACTTCGATCAGCCATTGAAGAAATATTGGGAAAGCGTTCCCACAGACGGCGCCAAACTGATGCGGACTAGAATATACGCGGCGGTAGAGTAAAAATATAGCGTCTTAACAATATACGTATATCCAGCACACCAATAGATAATTAAGGGAGAGAAACACCAGAAACTTTTTTACGTGGAAAACCCAAAAAGGGAAAAACCACGGGGCCTGGCCCAGATGAGAAATTTCCACTATATCTAGATTGGTTACAATGTTTGATTCGCCCCTTTACTTGGAGATGCTAGAATTACAGTAAGTTAATAACAAACAAAAATCTGATGATGATTAATGGATCGACCAAAATAAGGCAGTGGTTGGGAAAAGCTCCAGCAACGGTCAGTAGTAAAACTCAAGTGATGGTTGGCAGGAAAACTGGCAGTGGTTGGCAAGAAAACCCGGCGGTGGTCGGCAGGAACTCCGGCGGTGGTCGACCAGGAACTCCGGCGGTGGTCGACCAGGAACTCCGGCGGTGGTCGGCAGGAACTCCGGCGGTGGTCGACCAGGAACTCCGGCGGTGGTCGGCAGGAACTCCGGCGGTGGTCGGCAGGAACTCCGGCGGTGGTCGGTGGCAAGAGAGCTCCCAAATTCCTCCCTTCTCCTCTTCTTCCTCTTCACTTGAGCCCTCTTGTGAAGAATGAGGGCTCTATTTATAGTTTTTCTGGAGTGGCATGGCTTGTAAATAGGTGTGAGATCAAGGGCGAATCGGGAGTGGTTTGAATGGACGGTCGATATTGGATCTCTTGATCGTGGACCGTTCGTTTGATATTTGAAGGCCTTGATGACATCGTAATTTGGCGATCTTAGGCTCGTTGGATTCGACTCGTCGAGACGTTCGATTCGAGTATAAGCTCGTGAAAATCGGAGACCGTTTGGTAACTCGAATTGTGGTTTGAATCTCCCAACAGCGCTTTGGGTCTTTGATTCAGACTCATTTGGGCTTGGATTGGGTTGATTTTGGTGTCATTGGGTTCGTGTTTCCGAGACGCTCAGTTTGACTATAAGCTTGCTGAAATTGGAGTCCATATGCTCCTGAATCTAATCTTTGAAGTTTCCAACTCAATTTTGCTTCAAGATTTGTGCATGATCAAGATAATTTTCTTATGATGTATCAGTAATAAATTTATAATTTAAATTTTATATCATAATATTTTAATGCATACGAAATTCTTAACGATGGAGGCTTGTTGTATTGTTGATGTGTTGACGGCTATTACTATGAAAAAACTCATGGTATGGGATTAATGTGATTCATCTTTAAGGAGTTGGGGAATCAAAATAGTCATTTAATGTAGTTGATGATCAGTTTGATCATTCATAAATAGTTAAGAGACCATTTTAATCATTTTTTTCTCAAAACATTTTTGGTGTATGGAAGTAAAAGCATGCAACAAAACAAACAAGAAAACAAAATAGTGACAATGAACATTAGGATATAACGTTAAAAAATCTAAAATCAAGAAAAATTATGGATTGCACCAAGAAATTCACTATGAAAATTGAGAGAAATTGTACAAGTCTTTCTTCTCACACTCTCTTTTTGTCTCTCTTCATTTCATGCACACATTCTTCTCTCAAAACAAATAAAGAAACTCTTTTAACATTCCAAATGGCGCAACACTTCAAGTGAAAAAAGAAAAAGATGGAAGAAAATTGCTCAGCTAGACTATAGTTGAGGTCTACAGCACCGCGAGGCTCAAAAATAGAAGCTATACCAAACTAGCCATTTAGAAAACTAATTTTTAAACTTCGTTTGGTATAGCTTTCTTATTGTTTTCTAAATTAGTTTTTAATTAAAATTCCTCAAGTTTAAAAAATGTTTTACTAAAAAGTTGTTGTATAAAACAGTAAGAAAGCTGTCCCAAATGAAGCTGAAATCTACTTTTGGAGATGGAGGCAATTTTTTTGGTATAAAGATTACATGGTAAATATGTTTATTGCTTGGAAAAGTCAAATTTGTTTACATTTATATATCTAACATCAAAATTATTATATTTATTTTTTAAAACATTACAATTTCTAAATCTGATAAAATTTATGAATGAAAATTACTTCACATTAAATAAATTATGATTAGAAGCCTTTTTATGAGATTTAAAAATTAGAATATCATATAAATAAATATAAAGATTTAAATATGTGATAAGAAAAATAATGAAATTCAATGTTATGTATGTAAATTCCATTAAAATTTAGCAGAAATTTATTGTGACCTTGTGGTCCTCTTAAGGAATTCGTACATGGATCTTTTGAACATGACAAAGACTATGAATTTTATAGGATTTTCTTAATTAGTAATCACCAGTAGTACCTACATGAATGTATATATTTATTCATTTTAATCTTGTTATGTCACTTTAAGGATGTCAGGCCTTTCTTTTCTAAGGAAAAATTTAGTCTACTCAACAATAACTTTGTGTAACTTTAAAGATCATATAAATTATTAAGGCTTCGTTTGGGACGACTTTTTTATTGCTTCTTAAAGTAGTTTTTTAGTACAAAAATAAAAAACTATTTTAAAATGTAATAAGAAATCCGCCCCAAACAAAGCCTTCGACAATAACCTTTTTATTTGTATTTAGAGTTTTTTTTAATTAAGGTTTCAATTGGGACTACTTTCTTACTGCTTCTTAAAGCAGCTTTATAGTACAAAAATTTTAATGCAGGAAAGTTGCTTTAAAAAGCAGTAAGAAAACAGTCATAAACGAAGCCTAAGTCTCAATTTGATTTTGATTATTTTGCCTATATAAACCAAATTCCTCCCAATTTTTCATCAACTCTAGTGAGGCATATCTTAAACTCTTTAAATCTTTATTTTTTCTTACTTGCTCTCTATGCCTCCAAATCTCTCTCTTCTTCTTATTTGTCAGAATATGTGGAAGTTATTGCTTGTGATTGAGTGAACTTTTACTTCATAACCTATGAAAGGTTTGAGTTCATGCATTGATTCCCTGACTTCAAGCATGTGCTATTCTTTCTAAAAAATATTCCTATTTAAGCTATGTAAATTTATAGACTCATTGTTTTATCTATTTGTCATGATATAAGTATTTGTTTTAACTCTATAATACTAAGAGTGTAGAAGATCAATAAAATTATGTCATTCTTGATTTTTAGAATATCCCATCAAAAGTAGTAAAATAAGTAGGAATACAAGCACAATGCTTCAATATGATGGTAAACTAAAAGTAGTAGAAGACTTCATATTATCTTTTATTAGAGGTAGAAACATACCTATCCAAATACGTATATGTAAATATTCCATGATATGGATTCAAGCAAAAGTTTTGATAAGATTTGAATCTTCGTATATTGAGATACAATAGAAACCTATTAATGGCGACTTTTGTTACTAATAATGAATTTTATAAAGTAATTTTGTACGAGGCTAGTGAATGCATTATGATTATTTATGTTGAAATTAAATTGATCTAGCTTAATAACAAGCAATTTGAATCAATATTATCTGATTTCTATTAAGTTAAGCCTATGATCCTCCTTGTTATCTCATCAAATGATTATTTATATAGAATGTATGATGCTAGGTAATTCTTAATACTGCTAAAGAACAAATGATACTAAAATTTTCACCATTATAAAAGTTATTGATTTAGTTTAGTAAGTATTATCATTGGTCTTTTCAAACATTCTTTTTCATATTATAAAGTCATACTCATTCATACTTTTATGTACAAATTAGTATTTACCCATATTAATCAATTTGAATCAAACACTTCAAGAGCACTTTACTGTTGAAAGAAAATTATGATTCTATAAAGGTGCCTTGATTTCAAGTAGAAGATTTCACTAGAAAAGATAAGAAAATGGTCTCATGAGATCAGAATAAAAAGGCTTATCTCAACTTGGATAAAATACTCATTTAAAGAATATTCTTCATTTTGAATTCTAAAAATAAAATAAAATAATAATATGGTTTATTAGTCTCCCTAATAAAACATATGCTTTAAGGTTAGTTACACGCTTAGACAACTCCAAAAGATACTCTTGATAAAGGAGATATGCTTATATTATGGTTTGATTGGGTGAACATAAATGAGTAGACTAATTCAAAAATCATCAATCTAATATGGTAGTTGCAATCATATTAAATACTCAGATGACAACTTTTTCATATAAAAAACTCTCTGTGTTGATGATTGACAAATTAACATCAATAGGAGTGGATATGTTCAAAAAAGATGCATATATGTAAGAAATATAGAAAAATGTAAAATGAAATGATATATATTTCATAGATTTATTTTCTCAAGTCATCAAGATCAACACTACTTAATTGAAGATAGTCAACATAGCTTGATCTTGAGATACTTTGTCAGTAATCTTAAATTGTGTTGTTTAGAAGAATCTCATGATCTCAAATCAAGAAAAATATAGGTACCTAGATAGATAATTCACCCTAGTAGATCTGAATATGATATATGAATTGCAGTCCTTGAAAGTATAAGAAAACTCCATAAAAAGATGTGAAATAAAGAACACAATTATCCAAGTTAAGACTATCTAATCGGAGTTATAATTTCATCTGATTAAGAATATCATGACTTAAGTATATTTTGGACATCCACGAAATGTTATGCATGGTCCCTAATGAGAATTTCTAAGTAGAGCAAGTGATAATATGGTCTCCTCTCAAAATCATTAGAAGGTACATAAATAAAAGAGCCTCAAAAGGTATCTACAACTGGATATGGTCCTAAATAAAATTTCTTCGTGAGAGAAAGTAAGAAATAAGATCTCCATTCATCTAATAAGAAAAAAATACATAATTAAGTATTAGAAGGTTATAATCTTTACTCATCTAAAAATCTCTAAATACATAAGACATAGAAGGTACAATATCTATATTTCTACACAAATAACAAAGAGGATATTTGTATTTTGAAACCTTGAAAATCAATAATGTTGGATGAGATTTTGGTTAAAGATTATCTAAAAAGTTCTATTATCACAATGCTATAAAAGAGAGTATAGATTATCACACTCATCAATCAATAAATCAAATCCACTTTATTTTGTCTAGGTACAATATCATTTCACTAATACCTCATGGATCTAACTCCTACAACATAGAAATTTTTTACTACAACAAAGCCTTGAGATTTCATATAGTCTCAAAGACATCTTAAGAGTTTATTCTCCAATGGAGGTAAAGTCCTAGAAGATGCTAATATCTATTATACAATAGATTGAGGGCCATAGGTTATTACCATTATTATTATTATTATTCGATTGACATCCTATAAAATCTTTCTTTAAAATTTGTGAGGCATCCTAAAAGGCTTAGAGCAACACATTATCTCTTTCGAAGTTTGGTATTATTTGAAAAAATATTCATCTTCAAAGAAGGATGGATTGTCTTCTTCCTTGCCTAGTCATCATTTCAATAAGCAAAACTTTTATATGTTTGAAAATCATAATAGTTTATAAGTTGCGTCCTAAATATATTGGCGACGAAGAGTAAAATAATGCTATCCATCACTATCATGCCTACTTTCATTAGTTTATTTATTTATTTAATAGAATATAAAACCAAATTTATTAAATAAAGCATAAAAAAATTTTATATAGATTTGTACCGTTTTCATGGTTTGCTCTTCCTTCACCTCAAGTGTGAGGGAGAGTCATTATACTGATTTTCATAATCAATCTAAAGTAACTATGGAGGACCAAATAAAAATTCTAAAGATCAAATGGAACACATATATTAATGAGTTTTCTTTTAGGTTCCATAAAGAACATTAGAAAACTCACATTCTCAAATGATTTATCTATTGTGATAATGTAGTGTAAGAGTTGCTAACTAATATTCACTTGAGAATTTTCTAGCACTATTTTTGAGCATACAAGTAGACAAAAAAAGGTTTTAAAATCTATGATAAAGAAAGGGACATATTTAACAAAGTCACTATTTTTGAATATTTTATCTTATAAATGACAATACTTTGATATAAAAAACTCGTAGGGATAGCTCATGATATAAAAATATGAAAAAGATTTTTCAAAAATTGTTGACCACTAATATGATTGTAAAAATTTATTGAATGTAGAAATAACATAATTTTTATATTACAAAATCTAAAATAAAAATTCTTTAAAATATCAAAATAATAAAATTTTATGATTAATATTTTTGGGAGAGGATATGCTTATGAAAGATCTTAGAAAGCTAAACGTTTGTGAAAAAGTGATAAAAAGGAAGAAATAATCTACAAATTTTGATGCAAAATTGAAAAAAAAAAAAAAGAAGGTTATCAACATAACCATCAATGTTGCGTTTGCATACTATCGCTTGTGACAAGCCCTCACATCAATCCCTCCTCAAATCTAATTCATCTGATAAGAAAAATCAATCCTATTTTCAAAGAAAGATTGGATCCCCAATATATGAATTATGAACCTCAAATGCATCACCTCAAAACTTAAATATTGAATACGAAAAATTAACTTGATTTTTAAAGAAAGATCAGAGCCTTGTCATAGAAATTATAAACCATGGATGCCTCTTCTCATATCTAATTTGTTTAAGGGTAATCATGTTCCTTTTAGAGGAAGATCAGAGCCTTTTCATAGGGATTATAAACCTAAAAAAAACTCTCTTTAGATATAATTTGTCCTGTGAGAAAAATAGACCCTTCTTTTAGAGGAAGATCTAGCCCTTGCAATATGGATTGTAAACCTTAGTTGTTGCTTATAATTAGCTTACATGTAAGCTAGTTTTGACATCTTTTTAGAGAAAATTGAAGCAAGAGAAAAATTATGATCATTCCAAGTGTTTGAAAAAGAATTTTATAGGATTTGGAGGAGAGAAAAATATTTAAATTTTTTGGTGATTTTTCAAAAAAATTATGACTAGAAGCCTAAAACATAAAAGCTTTTCTTTTTGAAAATTAAAAAAAAGAAAATTATTTAAAAAAGTTCAAAAGGAAAAAACCCTTTTGTTGTGTCAACACCAGTGGTGCCACATTTGGCTATAGCCAGTTTGCTCGTGCTTGTCAGTGCCCATTTTTTTTGCTTGAACATGCTTGTTTTGACATTTTTCAATATCCTTTTTTGACATTCTAGAATCAATTTTGGAATTTTTTTACCCAATGAAGCCTCTTAAAATATTTTTGGATAATTTTAAAGAGTTTTTTGTCAATTATTTTAGTATTTTTACCTTGAATGGCACACCACCTTCATTGAAGAGTGAAATTTTGATCAAGAGAATTACTTGGTTCATGGCCATGAAAGAATATTCATGTGACATTCAGGTAGTAGTCACATCTTTTTTTTTTTCTTTTTTTCTTTTCTTTGACATTCTATTTTTATTTGGCAACACTATTTTTGACATGAATTTTTTTAAGACCTACAAATTTTGAAGGCCAAAATATAAAACAATTGACATATCAACAAAAAATATATATGACCAATAATTGATCATGATACAATTTTATGTATTCGAATCAGACACTTTATAATTAACATTGAGATCATATGAGCTTTATTTTTAAAAAATGTGTTATTGAAATGAGTGTCTTGAGAAGATGAGTCAAATAATATCAACAGTGCTTTCATAAGAATCCTAATAGTCCTAAATCAATCACTATAAAGTATAGTTGCAAACTTCTTAAGGGCATCTTGAATAATTCTGCAAATTTTCTATGCCTATAATTGAAATTAATGTTATGATGGAATGAATTTAACGGGCACAAGATCACGTGATTTTGATATAAAAAAGGCATTAGAATGTCCAAGGAACATTAAATAATTAAGGGGTCAAATTCAACTTTATATTATAGTATCTAGTTTTTTATTGAAATGATCAAAATGCCCTTAGAGAAATCTATAAATATGTATGCTTCTACATATTTAGCGGGATACTAGAGAGGACCTTTGTTGTGAATATTCTAATAACTGGAGAAATCTAGAGCACTAACCATCAATACCCAATATAGGTTGCTAAACAATGCCGACACCCATAGTCGATTGACAACCATTGTCGACCAACACTGACACCATCACTTGAAGTTAGTCGATTACTAACATTTAACATAAATCTTCACCATTGTTGAAACTCTTCTCCCATAAGGAGAAGGTTCAAGTTTGACGACCCAACCTTCGATGTTCCTCATTAATTATTAATTGATAAATATCAATGATTATAGTATATTCACCATCAATGTCTAAAATTAGCCTTCCTAATTGTTGATCTACCTTCCTACAAGGAGTTTAATTAAGCAAACCACCAATAATCACTCGATGTCCAACATCCCCGATCAACCATCATTCAAAGTTGTTAATGTCGAATATTTGACAACCACTAACTTTTAATGCCCATTTTCCTAACGGATAGTCTCCCTTCTACAAGAATACCAATTGATCAGAATATAATTAAACATCACCTAATGTTTGATGTTCTAGTTTATCATTGTCTAATTCATTCCAAGGTTTGATGTCTATCAATCATTAATGTCTAATGCATGATTTTCTAGTCATTAGTCTCCTCTTATATAAAGAGACCAACCATGCATACCACAAACTATTTCCAAATTTCACCAATTAACCATCATTTGATGCCTCTTAATGTACAACATTTATTAGCCATCAACATCAAACACTATTCTTCTTGGTCTCTAGTTTTGTTTCTTGAAAGGAGAATGATCAAGTATATTATCGATTGTCACCATATGGCCCTAATTGAACATCATCAAATACTTATCAACATAAAATTTCTATTTTCCACCAACATCTAGCATTCACCTTTTAGCTCATTAAAATCCCCTCTTATAAGAAGAATGAAAAAATATAAACTAATTGTAATACTAGAAGTGGGGACATGTAGTTGCACCTATTCTAACTTGGTCTGGTAAGAGAAATGAAGTGAAACTTTTGCATTTATGTCTTCTATATGTGTCTATGAGTGTTCTATATACATGAGAGTGTTCGAATCTATTCTGAAGTGAGTCCTTGGGGTCTATATGCATGAATGGAAAATATAATTTTTTTTTCTATTGGAAGTGTTGCGATCCTAAGTTGACATCACTGTGATATTGTGCTCTCCAACAAAATTTTGGAAAATAAATTAATGTTATGGTGATGGGGCAGGTTCTGTAGTGTTGTGCTCTCTAGAGATGGGCGTTGAGGTTATGTTGGGTCGAGCAGTGTGACATTAGGTCAAATTTTTATACAAAAAAAACAAAATCTATTTTCATTTGTTTTATCAAAAATTTATAACACCCCCCCCCCCCCCCCCCCCCCCCCCTCAATTGGCTAGAAAAAAGAAGGAGAGAGGTTCCAGTGAGAGAAAGTTTATTTTGCGCACCTTTGGTCTATTTTTATTGTTAGCCAAGTTCAAAAAATTGTTTGAATCGAGGAATGTTGCATTATGTCTTTCTTAGTTTTTAAAAATATAAAAAAATGAGATTTTGTAATATATAAATTCGTATTACAAAAATGATGATACAAAACTTTATGCATGACGTAGAGCTAGTCATTTTGGAAATTTATATATTTTGGAAAAGTTTTTCTGGGCAAATTAAAAAATGTGTTGTTTTTAGCAATTAAAAAATTATTCTACAACAACAACATCAAGCCTTTATCCCACTATGTGGGGTCGGCTACATGAATCCTTTTTCTCCATTGCATCATATTAAAAGTCAAATTCTCGTTTAAATCTAATAAAGAAAGGTCATTCCTAATATTTTCTAACCAAGTTTTTTAGGTCTGCCCCTACCTTTCTTAACATAAATCAAATCTAATACCTCTACTCTCCTAACTGGGTCATCGGAAGGCCGTCGTTTTATGTGACCAAACCATCTAAGGCGACTCTCTCAAATCTTATCTTCTACTGGAGCTACTCCAACCTTTTCATGTATATGCTCATTTTGTATCCTATCTCTAAGGGTAAAGCCACTCATCCACCTGAGAATCCTCATCTCTACCACACTTAACTTAGTATTATGCTTCTCTTTTAATGGCCAACATTCAGCACCATAAAGCATTACAAGCCTCACTACCATCTTATAGAATTTTTCCTTAAGTTTGAGGGGTACATTTCTATCACATAACAAGCCCGATGCATTCCTCCACTTCAACCATCCAACTTGAATTCTGTTGATAATATCCCCATCTATTTCACCATCACTCTGAACAATAGATCTAAGATAAAAATGTGTACTCTTATTAATGACTTGATCGCCCAAAGTCACAATCCCCTCACTAGGTCTATTACTACTAAAATTACACTCTATATATTCTATTTTAGATCTACTCGAGCGAAAACCTTTATATTCTAAGGTTGACCTCCATAATTCAAGTTTACCTTCAACTCCCCTCTAGTCTTATCAACAAGAAGAATATCATCAGCAAAAAATATACACCAAGGTACATCCTCTTGCAAATGTCTAGTGAGAACATCCATGACTAAAGCAAAAAGATATGGGCTTAAGGCTAATCCTTGATGTAACCCAAACGAAATAGGGAAATACTTGGTCAATCCAATTTGTGTTTGAACACAAGTAATTGCTCCTGCATACATATCTTTAATGATTTGAATATAAGCATTATTGACTCCTTTCTTTTCAAGAACTCTCCATAGCACTTCTCTTGGAACTTTATCATATGCTTTTTCTAAATCAATAAATATCATATGCAGATCCTTTTTATTTTCTCTATATTTCTCTATCAAACCTCTTAATAAATGTATGGCTTCCATAGTCGACCTACCCGGCATGAATCCAAATTGATTTTGAGAAACATTAGTATCATGCCGCAACCTATGCTCCATAACCCGCTCCCATAATTTTAAAGTATGACACATTAACTTAATACCTCTATAATTCGCACAATCTTGTGCATCACCTTTATTCTTAAAAAAAGGAATTAACACACTCATTCTCCACTCATCTGTCATCTTTTTAGTCTTCAAAATAGTATTAAAAAGTTTAGTAATTAAAAAATTATTTTGTTTCCAAAAAATAAGATTTTAGTATAATTAATGCTTCAAAATAGCATTCTGAATAATCCCTAGTAATGTGATGACATTTCAAAATTTTGCTCAATAACTGAATTTGTTGCCTACCAATAAAGTATTTTATGCATTTTCGAAATTGGTTTATTTAAATTTATTTTACTACAATGCAATGATATATATGTTTATCTGCTTGAAATATGTGATTATGGGAAGATCTGATGTATGGTGAAAGTTTTGAAGCTAAATGCATAGAGAGTTATAAGGGCAAGAATTTTTGAATATTTGATATGTGCTAAGCATTGAGAGATATAAAGGCTTGTTTCTTGATATGCTAGCACTTGGAGTCATAAGGACATGTTTCTTATGGGAGGTTTAAGGGCCTGAGTGAAATCTATTATTTTTTTATATAATATATGTAGTTCTTATTTATTTACTTTTAATGCACAATTTACTTTATTTTAGTTATTTTCAATTAATATTATGCTCGATACCATAAATTTTTTATGAATTATTTTTACTTTCAGTTAAATGTATACTAAGTAAATTATTAAAAATTTAGATCAGTATGTGTGGCTTATCGAAGTATATTGGATTACACCTATTTTGTATTATGCTTCAGGTTAGGGAAAGGGGATAGAGCTCAATGAGTAGTTGTAGTCCAAAGTTTTTATATGTTTGAGTATGTATAGGTGTTTTTAAATTTTTATACAGTCAGGGCTAGTTTTAATTATTTTATTTCAATCTGTAGCAAGACACTGTAGTGCTTAGATTTTTTTATATATACATTTTTATGATGAATGAAAAGAATAAAAATTTATAGATGAATTTATTTTTGCTTACATGAAGTAATTAGAAGCTCAATTCTCTATTTTAAATTTTAAATGAAGGAAATCTTAAAGGCCCCAAAATTTTGATCTTTTGATTGGTCTATCCCAATTCAACATAATAAGATATATCTGTCTATGAGTCATACTTGGTTAGGTTGTGACACTAAAAACTATCACCAAACATATAGCATTCTTAATAGAATTTCATCCAAAGCTTGCCAATGCTTGATGTATATTAGCTTATAACATTTGATGCTTATTTTCCTGGTCATAAATCTTCACACCTATGAGGAGAATGGTCAAACAGATCACTGAGCAATGCATGGCATCCCTCATTCTTAATCAATTATCTTCTATTGTTTGCCAATGTCTAATGTCCATTAATCATGAAAAAATAATGCTCTTCTTTTTAATTTGCGCATCTTATATCCTAGAAAAACTGTGACTAAGTGTTAAGTGTAAGTTATGTACTATTTATTGCCTTTATATTCAGTAAAAATATATTATTTTAGTTGTGTATGTGTGAAAATGCTCAAGAAAAGGAAAAAAAGTTTATAAGTGTTGAATGAGCGCCTTAGTGCCCACAGATTCAGCATCATAACATCGTCATTTATAACACATGATCGCCTAATTTAGACATTACAACGCCAGATGCTCTAGAATTTAAGGAAAATTGGCACTCTAGGGAAGCCGAAGTCAACACTGTAGTGCTTCAAAGAGCTGTAGTATCAAAAATCAACGCCGCATCACTTAAGTCTCTAAATTTTGAAACTAAGCAGCTCTGATCATCACAACGTCATAGCACCGGATTGCATATTCAAGCGACCATAGCAGTCAACTTTTCCAACACCGTTGTAGAATTGTTGATGAAAGATGAAGCTGAGCTAATACAAACGCAAACCAGTTCATCCTACAAACACGTTGAATCAGCACAACACCACAGCGGAGCAAACCTAGTAGCACCTAAGGCACTAGTTTATTGGATAACATCACAACGCCACCACTTCGAACGTCACGGTAATTGCGAGCTTTTTTATACATGTTATAAATAATTTTTCAGTTCATTTAATAGAGATGAGGCTAATGAAATGCAAGATACTTTCATTAGAGATTTTAGCCTATCTTATGTAAGAAATATTAACATTGTAGGAGGAAACATTGTGGAGAAGTATACTATACTGGTGAAGTTTTTCATTATTGTCTCTCCTATATCTTTTCTTCTATGGGTTTGAAATGAAAATGAGTTTAGTTTTAAATTTATCTATGTCTAATTAATTTTAGAATTTTGGACTAATGATGTAAATATAATGCAAGTACTAATATAGTCTCTAGTGCTTTGAATAAAATTTATGGATGTTTTCAATATTTTTTAGTTATTCATTTAAAGCATATAATTGTCATGCATGTAGTTAATATTTAGTGTGGTATATTATCTCGGCGGAGGAATATTGGAATAAATAGCAATATTAGAAAACAATGTTGGTACACGTCGACATAGGATGTTTAACCATTTAGGTTCTATGGAGATATTAAAATTATAGAAAGGTCTTGAATTTTTTGTTTCATCGTACAAGCTAGACAAAGATAGATACATATGCTTTAATCCATATTTACCGTTGAAAGTCTTATTAGAAAAACATTATCATTTACATGCATTAGTCCAAAAAATATTTTATATATTAGTATCACCTCATATATTTCCATTCACGATAAGTTATAGAAAATCAAAACACTTCATTCTTGTTTAATAGAATAAATTGTGTCTATAGTAAATAGTACTAATTTGATTGTATCCTAACAAAACACTTTCTCATGGGATCAACACTCACTCAATTACTTTATTACTTAATTGATAACTATACTTTTGTATATATTGTGTAATTTTAATATAAAAAAAACTTAAGTATATTTATATTCATATTTATACTATTAATTAGTATAACAATAGCAAGACACATCATACCCACCAAGCTAACGTGTTCCCTCACCATTAAGTTTTTGGCACCATTTCCAGGGAAGTAATATTTGTATTACAATTTTAAATTAAATTATTAAAATTAGTGCATATTTAGACCTACTTGTATTCTATATTTTTATCTTATAGTTATTAAAAATTTTGAAAAAGAGAAAAAAATTTGTTGTTTGTTTGATTTTTACTCTTAACCTTTTAATGCATCATTGTTGCATGCTTAGTAGATCTAGAAAAAGCCATTATTATTTGATTCTGAGATATAAATCACCCTTACAACAATTTTTTAAAAAAATAATATTTTAGAGATATCTAAACTAGTATAAGAATAGGACTATCCTAGACCTTAAGAGTGTATGACAATCCTGTAGTAGTAGGAATCCATCAATGTATCAATATTCCTACTATCCAGACTAATAACTATAAATTAAAACCTGTTATAATTTAGATGGTTCAAAATTCTCAGTTTGGGGGAACTCCTGTTGAGGATCCCAACCTAATACTTAGCTATCTTTTTAAAAATATTTGCAAGATTTAAGTATATATAATGGTATTAGCGATTATGTTATTAGACTTTGATTGTTCTCATTTTCTCTAAGGGGTAAAACTAAGATGTTGTTGATTCATTGCCCCCAAGCTCTATAATAACTTAGAATGAGTTGGCATATAATTTTTTAGCTAAGTATTTCCCACCTTTAAAACTGCAAAGCTTAGAAATGATATCACATCTTTTGTCCAGTTTGAAGGAGAGTCAATTTATGAAACCTGATAGAGATTTAAGGAAATGCTTAGAAAATGATATCACTTTATTTTACTTGATTGGTTGATTATTTAGACTTTTTATAATGGAGTGGTATGATTCCTTATGTCCATTATAGATGTAGTAGCTAGAGGATCATTTGTTGTTTTAGTCATTTGGCGAAGCTTATGAATTAATTAAGAAAATTGTTGTAAATAGTTTTTTGTGTCCATTTGATAGAGTGAATATTAAGAGAGTAGCTGGTATTTATAAATTAGATGCTTTTTCCATTTTGACTGCTCAAGTAGCCTCAATATCTAAGAAATTAAATATTATTAGAGTTAGTTCAGGATCATGATCATCTATGTAATTAGAAGAGAATGATTTGAGTTTTATTGATGATAGTAATACTCTAGAGAATAAGAAAATGAATTTTATTTGAACATAAAATAATCTCTATTTCAATACATACAGTCTACGTTCGAGAAACCCCCCTAATTTTAGTTGGTTAAATAATAATGTTGGTGATAACAATTAATGGAATATAGGTCATTATTAAATAAAGAGAAAATTAAAAAAATCCTCAGTAACTTATAGTAAATTGTATACCTTCATATCCCCTAGATTTTAACCAAAATAATCATTCAATGATAGAAAAAAACCTTGGAAGGGATGTAATTCAATTAAGAACCTAGTTGCAAAGCAAGGGTGCTTCAAATACAAACTTGAAAATCAATTAGGACAACATTCAATCTCTTTTAATAGTAGACCTTATGGAACTTTGCCCAGTAATGCTGAAATTAATCCGAAGGAGAAAGGAAATGAGTATAGTGAAGACTACATGAGAAGTGGTGGTGATTCATTACAACCAAAATGACATTTGTAGTAAAGTTTGACTAGATACTATAAATTTAACACTGTTTGGGAGGAAACACAATTTTATTTCTTTATTTTTTATGCTTTTTATAATTTATATTATGTGTGTGTTGTTTGTGAAAAAAAATAATTAACGTTGATTTTGACTAAGTTATGAATAGTTTCTGAGAAATACTTTTTGTACTAAAATTTGAACTAGCACCTCAATGTTAGGATTTGAAGCATTACTATGTTTACTCATCAAGCCTAACAGCATTCAAAAATAAGATTGCAGCGCTGAATTCTAAGGAATTTTTTTAGGATGTTATTGTCATATCAATGTTGCTTTGATTGTCATAGTGCCATTATGCCTTATCGATCACCTTCGTGTTGTACTATCAAGCACTGCAACATTTGATTCATTATTTCTATAGTAATGCTTGTAGTGTATTCAATATTTCATACTATCATAACTTTGTCATAATGCTGCTTTATTGAGTGCTGCAATGTCAGGTCAAAATCATTATTAAGTTAGTTAAAGCACCACAGTGGTGGTCTATATTAGCACCTAGTGCTTATGCATGTCAAGCGCCACTATGTTTCTCCAGTCAAAAAGTTGATGCATTATTTTTTAAAGCATGCACCCCAGCGCCATGTGTTATTTACCATTTCATAATTTGTCTATTTGACCCTTTATTATTTGTTGATTTTAAAGCATTGCACTACTGATCTCTTGAGTGTTGTAGCGCTTATGTTGCTATTAAATAGGATGTGCATGTTTTAGATTCTTCTCATTGCATCTATACTTCGATTTATATCTAATTTTTTTTTTTTCTTATTTTTTGTGCTTTGTGAGCAATGACCCAAAAAATGTTTGGCAATAAGAAACATGCTTCATCTTCTTTTGATAAGAGTATATTCATCTCTACTTGAGGCTAAGCAAAGTTATGGGGCGATAGTGTGAATAAACAGTTGATCCCTGAGAGAGGCTTTCAAAACCCAGGTTGGTAGGTAATATATATGATAGTAAACCAGGAGGGAGTAATTGTGTGAGGAGCCATGTATTGTGATGGTTAATATAGTGATGGAACTCTTTGTTAATGGAAAGGAGGTGGTGGACAATTGGTGCTATGCGAGAGGTAAGTGGGTACCATTTGATTCTATGATTATTAATCATCTTTACAAGCTTAGAATTTTGAGTTTGATCTGTTCACTCCTTTTTTTTGGAGCCTATGATTCTGATGAATTCTGAAAGTTTTGTATGAGCCTCGTAGTGGGTCTGTGTTGAAGAAGAGGGAGGACAAAATTATTAATTTTCCTGCATCTTGCTTAATCCAACTATTAAAAGCTTAGCATTATTTTATTTATGCCTGTTTATTACCAAGCAAAAATATTAACGACGTAACTAGATATCATTTTGGACTTAATTATGCTATTCAGGTTAGTTACACTATTAATGTGGGAAAGCTTATTCACTCTTCTTTAAATTACATTATTAGAGGCACTACTTCAGTGGGCTTGAAGAATCCTTCTTTAACTTAGGCTTTGTGTGTTAATGACTTGTGTGAGGGAAGATCCTAATGAAGAATATATTTTCCCCATTTTAGCCCTCACAAAAAAAAAATTGAGAGCTTTAAAAGACTAGGTGTAAATGAGGGTGGCCCTAGTGAGCCTCCTTTGACAAGTAGACCTAGCAACAACAATAGTAGGGGTTCTAAGACTCTGGAAGCTCTAGTTAAGTAGGTAGCGAAGCTGAGGGAGCTGATGAATGGTGTGACTGAGTTTTGTTGAGAATATTAGGGAATGGAAAGCTCATTACTTAGGCATATAGGAAAAGTATTAACACTATATAGTCGAATTGAATGAGGCATCAGTGTAGATATTCAGGAAGAGTCCCTCTTTGAAGAATTCACATCAACTGCATTTCTCTACCACTCCAGAATACTAGCTTTTGTTTGGATCTGACCTAATTATGAGGAGGAGTAGGACGAGAATCATGATTCAGTGTGATGGGACTCATTTTTCTTTTGTTTTCTTTGTATAGTTGTTGTTGGAAGGCACATGAGAGAGAGAGAGAGAGAGAGAGAGAGAGAGAGAGAGAGAGAGAGAGAGTTTGGATTGTTATTACTTTTGTTTGTAGCTTGTTTTTATTTTATTTCTTTTTTTATTCTTTTGCTTGAAGGGAATCCCTGTGATGTTGTGATTGTCATTTTGTGATTGTGATGTTGTGTTGTGGCTACTAGGGCCATTTTTTATTATGATGAGAGCATACACTACAATTCTTGAATGGACAAGGATTGGAAGGATAGTACTTGCAGCACTAGTTATCAATTTTTTTTTTTATATATTTTTTATATTTTTTTATTTTTTTTTATAGTTTGTATTACATTGCCCATTATCATTTTATCTTTCAATGAAAAAACAAGTTATCTTTTTTTATGTTTAGTTATGTTAGTTTACTTGTGTCTACATTATTTTGCTATCTTATTTACATTTAATTTAAATTCCTGTATATGCTTAGCTGTTAAAAATTATCCAATACATAACGCTTGCACTTTGATTATTTATTTAGCCAAAATATAATAGTAGTTAAAATTTATATAAATTTAAGATAATAATAAAATCTTATATTATAATTTGAATGAACATAGCATAATACTTTATAATGTGGACATTTTGGTAATTAACTATGGAGGATCATTTAAGTTATTAACTTAACTTGAACATTAGAAGTTATACACGATTGCACTGAAGCATTTAAGAATGAATAATTGAATTTAGCTAAAAGAAGTGTACACTACAGAAATTCAGGCATTACCGGTAGTTAATGAAAGCTTTTCGACGGTGTTTAACATAACTGGTGGCTTTCAGCAGTTTCAAAACCACTGGAATAAATTGTGTAGGATGCCATTTCCGGCGGCCTATTTCTAACGGTTATAAGTACCGGTGGTGTTCCAGCGGCCTAGACAGCCGGTAATTTCCGGCGTTTAGCGCCGGTGACCGCCGGTTAATCACCAGCAGCTTACCGGCTGTCTGGCCTTCAAAACTGCCGGTATTAGCGGTGGCTAAACCGTTGGGTCATAGTTTACTTAAATTATGAAAATCATAGTTTAAATTATAAAAATCATAGTAAACTTAAATATGAAGTTAGTAATTTTACTAAATCCTTATATAAAACAAATTAGGGTTGCTGGAGTGATAAAAAAGGATATTCAAAACCATTAATATGTACTCCAAGTATGAAAATGTGACAAAAATAAAAGAAAAAGTTGAAAAGAAACAAAAAGATGAGTACATCCAAAAACTGGTATATGTTGAAGTTCAAAGCATATTAAGACTTTAAATCAAATAGAACAAGGTAAGTAAACAGATACATATGACAATGTCCTAATGAACTTTCAATTTAACTACAAGCACAAGCAATCTATAAATGATATATTATTCATTTCTAAAGTTAAAAGTCAATCTTACACATACACTTGATAGTGGATAAGTTCAATTCAAGCAATAATAAGGATGATTATTTAGGATAATTATTTATGATTTTTAAATTAGCATTACAACTTTGATCATTCTGAATTACTTCTAAATTTGATGTATTATCTTACTTTTCAGTAATTTTGAATTAGCACTTTTTATTTGGGCTACTAAGCTAATTAATAGATGATTACACTTTTGTTTGAAAATAGACAAGAGCTTAAGCAGGGAAAATTTTGTTAAGTGTATATTGTGGGTTATTTGCTATGTCTTTAAATTCAGTAAAAATGCATTATTTTAGTTGTGTTTGTGCATAAATGCTTAGGAAAAGGCAAAATTTCACAAGTGTTCAACGAGCGTTGTAGCGCTCATAGTTTCAGCACCATAGTGTCATCATCTACAACACCTCAACACCTAATTCAAACTTTGTAGCACTGCACGCTATGGAATTTAAGGAAAATCAAGCCTCGATGGAGCCAAGGTCAACTCCGCAGTGCTTCATAACATCTTAATGTTATAAATTTGCATTGCAGCACCTGAGCCTCGTGAATTTGAATGTCGCAGCGCCGATCATCATAACCCTGCGGTGTCAAATTACACATTCAAGCACCGCAGTGCTCAACTTTTCCAACACCGTGGTGGAGCAGTTGATGAAAGACATAGCCATGTTGTTTTAGCCAACAAACAACTGATTCAGCCAACAAACATGTCGAATCAATGTAGTGCCATAGTGGAGCAAACCTAATAGTGCCAAGGTGTTAGCTCATTTGATAATACCACAATGCCACCACTTCGAGCTCCACAGTGCCTGAGGTCATTTCCACCCTTGTTATAAATAATTTTTTAGTTCTTTTATTATGGAGTTTTGACACATTCAATAGAATTTTATAATATTCAATGTAATTCTTTAGTGCCTCCTTAGAATAAAATCTAAGGAAGGTTAAGGAAATGCAAATATTTTATTGAAGATATTAGTCTGTCTTGTGTAAGAAATCTTAACAATGGAAGAGGAAGAAGCATGGAAAAGTCAATTGTACTATCCTGGTGAAGTTTTTCCTAACTAGGAAAACATTGTCGTTTACATGCATTAGTCCAAAACATATTTCATATATTTGTATCACCTCATCTATTTGCATTCTTTGCAAGTGGAAAAACTCAACACACTTCATTTTTTTTAGAAGGATAAACTGTGCATTCTAGTAAAGTACTAATTTGATTGCAACCTAGCAAAACACTTCCTCATGGGATTGACATCAACTCAATTATTTTATTACTTGATCGATATATATACTTACGTAGCTAGCCGGCAACAATTTTAATATCAAGAAAAACCTAAGCATATTCATATTAATATTTATATTGTTCACCAGTATAATAATAGAAAAACACATCATGCCCATGAAGCTCATGTATGCCCGCACCATCACAAAGATAGCCACCCACAATTACCTAATAATAACTCATATATCTTAAGGTTCATATTTCCACCATGAAAGCTATTTTTCACAATTCATAATTGTCATAATGTATTAATACCAGCTCCTATTATGATGAAGGGCATTCTTTATAATGACTCATGCTAGTGAAATCATTTCAACAAAATAGACCCCAAAAATTTTTATTGGAGATCTTAGTATGTCTTATGTAAGAAAACTTAACATTGGAGGGAGCGTGGAAAAGTCAATTGTACTATCCTAGGGAAGTTTTTCCTTATTAAAAAAACATTGTCGTTTACATACATTTGTTCAAAATGTATTTCATATATTGGTATCACCTCATTTATTTGCATTCCCTGAAAGTGGCAAAAACTCAAAACACTTCATTTTGTTTGTAGGATAAATTATGCATCTGTATTAAATAGCACTACTTTGATTGCAACCTAGCAAAATTATTCCTCGTTGGATTATTCACTCATTAATTTTCATTGTTTCGGGGCTCTCCCTTCTGCTAGGGTTCCTTCGCTGGGTTCTGTCGGGGCTCTCCCCGCCCCATTGGGGCTTCCTTGTCGGTTGTTCTCCTGGATTCCAGGGAAGTTTACTCCTCTTTGTATCTAATTGTTTTGGTTTTTTCTCAGTTGTTTTAATTATTTTCTCTTCGGCGTTGCTGGTATGGCTTCGAATAAGTTCGAGACCCCGATTTCTTGGGGGGTGTTTCTCATTCCTGTTCGATTTTAGATGCGCTTGCTTGTTCTTCTTCGTCTTCTTTTTTATGGATTTAAAGTCTTCTATATTCCGTGACTTGCCCTCGCTTTAGATTTCCAACCAGGAAATCAAGGCTTTGGCTTCACCTTTTCAATTTTCTTTAGTTGAATTTTTTCCTTCTAATAGGCCTTCTCTGGACACCATTTGGAAAAAAAATTTCAACCTCAAGCTGAATGGCGAAGTCTTTGTTACCTTGCTGGATCCTTCTCACATTCTAATCAAATTAGCAAATCACCTAGACTATTGTAAGGTCTTTTGCCATAGATATTTTCTTGTTTTCAACTGCTATATGAAATTAACAAAGTGGTCGCCTTGCTTAGACGTTGGTGTTGAGTCGTCCTGTTATACCGATTTGGATTTCTTTTCCTCATCTTCATCCCCATTTGTACACTCCTCGTGTTCTTCAAGGCCTTGGTGCTATTTTTGGCAAATCGTTGAAAATTGATGAAGCAACTTTTATAGGTTCACGGCCTTCTATTGCCTTTGTGTCTTAGTGGAACTTGATATAACTCAATCCTATCCTAATCAAGTCTAGTTAGGCTCTGAAAATTTAGGGTATGTGCAGGAGGTTGTGTTAGATGATTTTGCCCCCTTTTGTGTGTCTTGTAAGTGTATTGGTCATGTTCCGGGTAAATGTCGTCCTGGCTCGGCTGTTCTCCTTAATGTTACTCTTAATCCGAGCTCCAATTTAGTCCCCACTTTGTTGAAAATGTTGTTGTCCCCTCTATGACGCTACCTGAGGTGCAAGGTTTGGGTTGTGACGTTGGTATTCTTGAGGATGATGTTAATGTCTTGCCTCCTGTTAATGAGCTAGGGTTTCCAGTGTCGACTTCTCCTGACCCGTTGCTTGTTAATTCATTGAACAATGTGATTTCTGTTGAAGAGGTTGGTGCTGCTGGGTCTACTGTGAAGGTTTCTAAGGATATTGTGGCTGGGGCCTTACCTTCTATTCAGGTCCCTCGGGCTTGTGCTAGTGCTAGTGGTCTTTTGCATTGTGTTGTTAATTTTTGTTCTGTTTTGTCTATGGTGGATGCTGTGTCTACATCTTGCTTTTTAAATGGTAATGTGGTGCCTTGTGTGGCTGTAAAGGATTCTGGTGAGTCTGGCATCCCTAATGTGTCTTTCCCTAGGTCTCGGCTACCTTGCTCTTCGAGTTATTTTGAGTGGGGATAGATCGGTTACACCTTCGGGTGTGGTGAGTGAGGGATCTGGTGTTGTTCATACTATTTTTTCTCTTGTTACGCCATCTTTAACTGGTCATTTGGTTGAGGTCCCTGTTAATTTAGTATCACCTAAGGCATTGGTTGCTCAAGTAGGTGCCATTTCGGGGGAGGATGTTAGGATGCAACTTGATTGGCTTCATTGCTCATCTGAATTCATCTTTGGAAGCTAGTGAGGATGATGAACCTGGGGTTGTTTTTCCCTTACCGAATGATCGTCCTGTTATTTTTGTTTCCTCTCATGGGAGGGGTAAACATGGGAGGAAATAGTTTGTGGGTTGGTGTTGTTGTTCTCGGCTGTCTTTGCTGCTTCTGGATGGTGATTGGTTTTTACATTGGTTGATTTTTGCTTGTTGCCGGTTCACTAGAGCTTCGATTTAAATTTATTGTTGGTCGTTTGGTTTGCTGGGCAATGATGTGGCTGGGGCTCACTACTCCGTGCCATGGCTCGTGGCAACCTTTGGTGGTGGTTTCTTACTTGGTTGGGTTGGATGCTTCGTGTTTTATTGCTCTCTTCAATAAATTGGATGGTTTGTGCCTGGCTAGGTGTAGTTAGAAGCCTCGACTAATTACTGAGCATGTTGGATTGTAACTCCCTTATATTTTCTGTTGCTTTTTTTTTTTCATTTTGCTCCTAGGCTTATTGTCTTTTTATGATTTTAATAAAGTTTTTATTTAAAAAAAATTATTCCTCATGGGATTAACACTCACTCAATTACTTTATTACTTGATCGACACGTATACTAGCGTTGCTAGTAGGCAATTTTAATTTCAAACAAAACATAAGCATATTCATATTCATATTCATATCACCAATATAATAATAGCAAAACACATCATGCCCACCAAGCTCGCGTGTGCCCGCAGCATCAGAAAGATAGCCACCAATAATTACTTAATAAGAACTCATACATCTTAAGGTTCATACTTCCACCATGAAAGCTATTTCTCACATTTCATGACTGTCATACTGTATTAATACCAGCTCCTATTATGATGAAGGACATTATTTATGCTAGTGAAATCATTTCAACAAAATAGTCCCCATTTTTTTTTTCTTTTTGAATTTTCCACATAAGAAAATCCCATGACTTCTATGAACTACTTTTAACTTACCTGAGTATGAGATTTTCTTTCAATATTAAGACAATAAACTCCTCTTGCACCATGAATATTCCAACATGCAAGGGTGATTTTTGGAGTCATGAACTTGGGTGTTATCCCAAATTATGCAAGGATTAATAATTTTAGAAGAAAGCAAATAACATGTTTAATATCAAAGAAACTTAAAACTGAAAACAATGTATATATCTCTTATATATGCTTTATGACAGACTACAGCAACTCATAACTCATTATCACATCTAAACAATTATCAGCAAACTAAGGGCTTTCCCAAAGTTTGCAAATTTAATGGTGCATTAGGACTCAATATAAATGCAGAGTCACATCTACACTCCTCCAAATACCTCCAATCTTAATTAATCAACAACAATATGCCTCGTAAGAAGCAGGCAGTCTATTTACAATATAAATTCTTTCTATTTAACTGTATGTTCAACCCCATCAATTGGCATGTTGCAGTTTCTGCAACTTCACCAGCTTACTATGAAAAGCTGCAGCCTCAAAGAAGACTCTTCCCTCTTCCTTTCAAGATGGAGTATTAAAATTTTTTATATGAAATGTTAATATAGTATCTGGAATTTCATCGGTAGCTATTATTCACAGATGGCTTCAACTGCTAGCCTTTTCATGGTTCCAGGACATGGATCTCCACCAAACACTTCAGGATCAGCAACTACAGCGCAAGTTTGCTGGCCAATGCAATTCTGTAACAGACCATCCTGAGTTAAATTCTTGAAAAAATCAGAATAACTATATAAAATTTGTTTTTGTGTGAAATAGAAAAGCTTGAAGTTGTAGAAGGAAGAATTTACCTTCTGAAAAGCATCGTAAGATTTGTGAGCATGGCAGACTCCTTCTGAGTAGCTTCCACACCCTCCCCTTGGAGTTCCAAAGCTAGCAAATTTTATGTTGGACATCTTGTGCCCAGCAGGACAAGAGAGATGAGCTTTTGGCCTTCCATATTTTTTAGTGCGCCAATTTTGTTCTGTTGGTTGCCATTCTGCAACATCAGCACAGACACTCCCTACTGTTCGCTTGACAAATGAGATCTTAGTAGGGTCACCACCCCATTCCTCAAACACCACCAATAGATTACCAGTTTGTTTCAAAAACGAGCGCGGGACATGATACCTGCACATTTTGCATCATCATTGTATTTCAGGTTCATGAAGATGTTGGAAAAAAAGCAATTTTCAATTTTTGAACTAGAAAACTGTTTTATGAAGCAGTAAGAAAGCTGTTCCAAACGAAGCTTTAAACTCATGGCTTTTCCAAGTCAGGACTTGTAATGAGCTTGTTTACCATCTTTGGGAGGACTCTCCACAATTACTTTGGCACTTCTTCTCATCATATGTACCGCGGTAATCACAACCACCACATGAACCTGAAGCTATATAGGCAGGCCAGTAACGGCCAATGCTTTCACCATTTATCCAAATCTGACCTTTTCCCATGCTACTCATATCTAGAGCCAAAGGCTCATTTCCACCAGGAGCATTGAAGAAAGTCTGTAAAGAAACAAGAAAAAAATGTGAGAAATATACATTTAGGCTTTGTTTGGGACGACTTTCTTCAAATGAAGCTTTAATCATACAAATTTAACAGAAAATCTGAAAATTGGAACTTCAAAGAGCTTTTCATCACAATAAAGGAAATTCAGCACTCACCTTAAACCATGTCAAAGGTTGCTTTGGATAAACATCTCCCCATTCAACTGAGGAACTTCCATCAAGTGAATGAAGACTTAGGTGTTCACCTTTCATACCAATCTGCATTGAATCACAGTAATTAGATAGTTTAATTTTGTTCTGATTTCCATTTCTTTTTTTTAAATTCTGAGTATAAAAGGAGGCAAGCAAAGATAACTAACTTGGTAAGTCCATTGCTGATGAGACAGGTCTCTATTTCCCTCGTTAAGACCACTTAATGTCACTGGACCAAGAACTCCAGCATTCCAAGTCTCAAAATGATCTCCCACATTCTGAAAGCACAACAGTTTATCAAAACGGAAGCTTTAACTTTGCGCAATATTTGAATTTGATCTGAAAGAAATTCTTGTGAAACAAAACATACTGGCAGGCCAACAGCCACACTTAGTATAGAGATCTTGTTGCTTCCAGCCCACATTTTCAAATTTCCTCTGTAAGTTAGCTTTGGAGAATCAACACCGCCATAGGCATTCCCTGCAACCATAAGTGAAAAAGAAAACTATAATGATTACAGAAAACAATTGCACCATAGGCTCTCTTAAATTTCAGATTCTCAGTAAGCAAAACCATCTACCTGCATATTGCCCATTAATGAAAACATGCATTGCATGGCCAGCCGATAGAGCTGTGAGGACTGGGTAGTTGCCTGTCTTCAGGAATTGTTCATCTTGGCCAATATTCACACTGGAAAACAAACATTGGTAGGATTAAGATCCAAAATATGAAATTTAATATTATTATGGCTATAATGAGTTTGAAAACTTACTATGTCGTGTACCAGAGATAGTCCGATTTATCCCATGTTAGACTAATCTGCTCGTACAAACCATTTTTTGTAAAGGAACTATCATCAAGGGAATTGGTCTCTTCGTTGTAAGACTGCCATGAAAAGCTTCCCACCCAACTCATCTTCACCAATGAAGTCTGAGCTCCTACCTGCATTTTGTGGAGAAAATTAGGTATAATCCTAAGGAAATGGGTTCCATGAACGTTATCAACATAAAGCAAATCAACTTAACAATCAAAATGACATGAAAAGTATGCATTACTTACTTGATTTAAGAAGAAAAGAAAAAAAAAATCTCAGGAGAATAGAACTGTAACAAATAGAAAGTGCATAACTCATTTGTCTTACCCTTGCAGTATTGAAAACTGTGGTTTTGCAATCAGGAAGGATGCTTATGGACCAAGGAGGAAGATTATAGTGCAATCCATTGAAAGTTACTGTGGCATAAGATCCTGAGTCATAGTTTGCCAGGAAAGCAGCACAAGCCCCTGAATTTGTTCTGAATACATGGGACTAGAAAGCAAAATATTCAATAGAGTTAAATACAAAATTTTCTCATTTGACAAAGCATAACTATGTTCAGAGATTAACCTCCTGAGAATTCCCCAGTGATGAAACTACAGGATCACTAGAAACTAGAGCTGGTTCACACAGCTTAATTGCTCTATGCAGATCTCTTAAATGGCCCCATTTTGGCTCCCTTAGTAGACCTAGTTCAGAGAATAGCCAAGTTAATATTATAACTTAGCCATTGAGGAGGATATCAACTCAAATATCTCCATTCACAAAATCATAAAAGAAAAAGTAATATTTACCATATTCATCAATTGGGGCATCATAATCATAGCTGGTTGCAATGAACGGGCCGCCGGCGGTCCGGCCAAAATTTGTTCCTCCATGATACTAAAAAGGAAGCAAATTTCAAAAATAATCAATCAAGAGATTAACGGTGATACAATTGCAAAATAAGTAAGCTAATTAACCTTATATGTTCATTCAAACTAAGTTAATTCCTACCATGTAGTAGTTAATGAAGGATCCACCTTTCTGAATAAACTTTGCAACAGCAAAAGCCATATCTTCAGCAGGTCGATGAGGAACTGGACCACCAAACCCTGTAAACCTGAAATAGAATGAGAAAACTTTAATTTAAGAAGAGAGTAAAAGGTAACTATTACTTAGTACGATAAACCTTTTTAATGCATCTATTAACTCAACCAATATGAAGTGCTAATTACTTGATAGAACCATCATCATCATTAGTTTTATACGAACTATTTGTGCTGTCAAATCTATTATATGTAAATTATTTAACACAAGTTCCATCCATATCACCATTTCATTTTTCTTCATAATGAGTCCATTATACTGTTCTCTAAATCACTTAGGCTTAGTTTGGGAAAGCTTTCGTATTGCTTCTTAAAATGACTTTTTAGTATAAAATTTTCTAAATTCAAGAAATTGTTGTACTAGAAGATGTTTTAGAAAGCAATAAAAAAGCTGCCCCAAACAAAGCCTCAGTCGAATGAAGCCAAGAATACATACCATCCAGTCCAAGCCTCTGTCCACATGGTAGGTTTGTAAGGCTTGTTTGGAGAGAAGTAGTCGCAGTAGAAACCATTGCATGTGTTAATCTGTTAAGTAAAAATACAAAGCTCAAATGAAGATTCCTAAAGGAACTTTCCAAACTTTCTTAAATGGATGAGCAATAAAATATAGAGATGAATAGTCATGATGATATCATTCTCCTTCACTTTTTTCATGTTGATTGACAATGACAAAATAACAAACAAGTATCAGCAATATTAATTTTATTGGTTCAGTGGCCAATTTCAAGTGATTAAGACTGACACTACAAGGGGTTGTTTGGATACAACCAGGGTTTAGTAGATATGATAAATTCACATTACGTAAATTCTGAATGTGTTAAATCCTGAAAACTATTTGACGTGTTAAATACTGATAAAGATATTTTTTAAATTCAATATTTTAATAAAGGAGAAGAGAAGAGGCGTATTTAAAACTATTCTAACGCGATATACTAAAATCAAAATTAGCTTAAAACATAAATAAAACACGATTTAAGAATGAAGAAAACACGATATTTAGCATAAATCATAGTTAAATATTACAACTAAACAACCCCTAAGCTTTAAAAAAATTAAGAAAACAAATTTATTAGCCATATGTGATGAAGAAAATAAATTTATTAGCCATATGTGACGGGGGAATTGATTAGTTATAGATAAAAGTGTGGGGAAACATGCACACAATCATTCAGAACGTCGCACATAGTTGTATATTGATTGTCCACATGAGTGGACTCCCTTTCCCCCACTTAATAATTTCTCATGTAATGGGACCTATCCTTTAAGATTTAGGATGAGGTAAAGTTTATAAAAAGGACTGTAGATAAAAGCAATGGATGTGAAGAAATAGAAGGAAAAACAAACATACAACAGGATCAGGAGCATCATCTTGCTTGCACATGACCCATGGAACGCCAGTCTTAAGGCCAACAGCCATGCTAGCTGCCCAGTTTCCATAAGCTTTTACAGGGGCTCCAATATCATATTCCAATGGCCCAAGCTCATTCTCAATCTAAGCAATTTAAGAAGAAACATCAGACGCACAAAAGAAGGAAGCCTAACTGGAATGAAATTTGATTACCTGGGAGAGGATGATAGGACCCCCTTGCCATTCATATAAACTTTCGGCTTTCATCATATTTACAATCTTCTCTGTAAATTTTTGCATGGCCGCCTGTTTCAAGATAAAGATTAAATCTTTCAATTATGAGCTTGAGAACGAGATAGAGAAGGCAATGATATCAATCTCGTAATCAAAACAAACATTGGAAGAAATAGAACCTTGAAGGGCCCATTGTCTGTTCTGAAGCTGATACCAGGAACATATTTTAGCCAAATTGGAAATCCCCTGAGAAGAAAATCAACGGGCAGTGAAAAGGAATTAGAGAAACTGCAAAGTTCAAATTTTATGAAGCAAGAACTTCTAACAGCAAAAGAAAAAAATTCATACCCAAAATTCCATTCAGCACAAACGAAAGGACCAATGCGGAGATGAACATACAGACCGGCCTGCTTCACTAGCTTGATAAACTGAACCAGATCATACCTCCCCCCAAAGTAGTACTGTAATAAATCAACAGAAAAAAGTTCAGGAAAATAAATTAAAAAAAAAAAACAGTTATCCAACTTGAATGCATGTCGTTAGAACTCACTGAAACAGGAAACTACTTTTTTTGTTTTTTTTTTATTTATTTTTGAAATCAATACCTGACCAGGAGAAGGTTCATGGCCGTTCCAGAACACATATGTCTGAATCACATCTAATCCCCCATCTTTCGCCTTCTGGATAAGATCCGGCCACATCTGAAGCCCAACCAAAGAAACCAAACAACAAGATTAGAACTATCAGAAAACAAAATCAAAAGAAACAGGAATGCCCAAAAATAGAAGCCAAAAAAGAACAACTTTCCCCATGGAAACGTCCTTCTCACCTCCGGAGTGCTCCTCGGATAATGAATAGAGCCAGATATGAGAATCTTCCTCTGCCCATTAATGATCACCGCCTTGCGGTCATAAGAAACAGAGGCTATCGCCGGAGTGAGCCGCCATGGCGGAAACAGAAGAGCGAGCGCAAGCGCCATTAGAGGTTTCAAGTCCATGACTTCAAAGAAGAGCTTTTTCCTTGCTCTGTATATCTGTGGCGCTCAGAGAGAGAGAAGAAAGAGAAGAACTTAGTTCTGTGTTTCAATGTAATAACTTGTCTCTATTTCGTTGTTTTTGGTCTCACCACTTCCCACTATTTCTTTTTCTCTGCTCCTCTCTTTTATTATCGTCGTTTTGTTCCCTCTTCCCGCGGGAAAAAAGAGCAATTTTTTTACGGAGATAGTGGTGGTAGTAAACAAGGAAGGCTGCCGAGAGGCGCCAACTACTAGAGAGAGATACAGAGGCTTAATCTAGAGAGAGAAGCTTAAGATAGAGAGAGAAGGGGAAGAGAGGGTATGAGAGAGACTGCATTTAGCAAGCCATGCCGTGGTGAACTTATATAATAAGAGGTGGAGGAGGCTGAGTTGGATTGACTTCTGTTAATGGGACCCACTCTCCGAATCTGACGTGGAACATATCAAGCCACCTAGATTCTTAAAAGCAATATTCATATAGGTACCATCAAAATAACATATTTATAAATGTGACATTTAAAAGGAATTTTTAAATTAATATATTGACATTAAAAATAGGTAGCAAATTATGAATTTAATAAAAAAAATTTGAAAATAAAATATTGATAATAGTTTTGAGTATATTGATATAGTTAGTATTTGGTTGGCATTCACATGAATGAATAAGGATCTGGCTCTCAGAACCCAACAGTTGGGATAAAATTTCGTGCATAAATTGAATAAATCTTTTGTCCAATTGTGAGTGGTGTCAGTTATGCAGCTTTTGATGCATGCTTTCATTAAAAGTAGCTTGAGCAAGATGTATAAGCTTTGATAATACCAAGTTAGGTTTCGTTTGGAACTGTTTTCTTACTACTGTTTTAAGAAGTAATAAGAAAATCGTTCATTCGGGACAGCTTTCTTATTATTCCTTAAAGCAGTTTTCTAGTATAAAATTTTTTTGAACTGAAAATTTTTATACTAAAAAGTTGTTTTATAATGAAACATTATATTATGTCTTGGATAACTTTTAGGCTTTGTTTGGGACGACTTTTTTACTGCTTTCTAAAACAGAGTTTTAGTACAAATTTTTTTATTTTTGTACTAAAACTCCATTTTAGAAAGCAATAAAAAAGCCGTCTCAAACGAAGCCTTAGTTATGAAGGTAGTAAGAAAACTATCATAAATGAATCTTTAATTCTATTAGAAAGAAGTTTGGAGATGACTTTATATAAGGTATTGCATAAAAAGATGGAGATATGATCAAAGCTTTGGTTATCCTTAAGGTTAGTTTGTGATGGCTGTAGTTTGTTCTAAAATTAATTATGAAGTTGAGTGAGGAAAGCAACTTAGTTACTCTAGTTGTAAAAAACAGTTTTCCATCATGAAAATGTTTTTAAGAACAATAAGAAAGCGGTTTCCAAACTAATTAAGTCTTCGTTTAGGATATCTTTCTTACTACCACTTAAAACAGCTTTCTAATACAAAAGTTAAATTTTTTTTACTAAAAAATCGTTTTAAAAAGCAGCAAGAGAGCCGTCCCAAACGAACCCTAAGAATTCATTTGGGACAGCTTCTTTGCTGCTTTCAAAAACTTCATTCCAATACAAAAATTTCTTGAATTATTGTACTAAAAAATAGTTTTATAAATAGCACCCAAATAAAACCAAAATTATAATTATCATCTGAAATACAAAACATTGAGAAAACTATCTCAAACAAACCCTAAAGCTCCATAAAAAATATTAAAATTTTAGAGGATATAAAGAAAACAACACAATCATAATGAATTGGAATAAACTATCTGTCATTAATATTCTCTGTAACTGTTCTGGATCAATCTCATATTCTTATTAAGTTTTCTAATGATTTGGATTATAGTAGAGTGTTCAGCCATAGATCTTATATGGTTAATAACTGCTTTTTGAAACTTACTAAATGGTCGTCGGATCTTGATGTCGGGGTTGAGTCTCCGGTAATTCCTATTTGGGTTGTCTTTCCCAATCTGCGACCACACCTTTTTGCCCCTCGTATCCTTCATGCCTTGGCTTTGATGTTTGGGCGTCCATTAAAAGTTGATAATTCAACATCTGTCGAGTCTAAACCTTCTCTGGCGAGGGTCCTGGTGGAGCTTGACATTACTAAGGATCTTCCTGATAAAATTTGGCTTGGTTCGGAGAATTCTGGGTATGTTCAAAGGGTTCGTTTCGAGGAGGTGCCTGCTTATTGTGTTTTGTGTAAATGGCTGGGTCATATCAAGGGGGATTGTGGTAATTTTTCTGCTACTTTGAATGGTCATCAATCTCGTGAGAATGAAGTTAAGCCTGATGATAATGCGAATAATGGTGTTGTTATAAATTCTTTGGTCGTTGATGAGGCGCAGGTTGCGGATATTCCTTGCGAACTTTCTGATCATGGGGATCGGCCGCTGCCTGTGAGCGGAATTTCTGAGATTTTGGAGTCTTAGGTTACTTCTAACCCACCCGTCAGTATACCCCCTATGAATGTGGTTGATTTGGTTAATGCTGTTAATGATGTGCCTGGTAGTCGTGTTGGTAACTTTTCTATTTTATCCCCCGATGCAGCTCCTTTTGTACCTCAAGTTGAGACTGCTGTTAGAGACCCTGATTCTCCGGCGTTGGTGCCGGAGGTGGTTTCTGGTGCGATGAATGTGGTGAATTCTGATGGCTCGCCAGTTATGGGTGTTGTAAATTCTAATGGGGGTGTTCAAGTTTTAAAGGTAGCAGATGGTGGTTCTGATGGTTTTATGCCTGTTGCGGTGGTACCGGATGAAATTGAGAAGGAGTTTCCGTCTCTGGTTAGAGAGGAAGTTATTTCGATTACCAACAGTTTAGTTGTGGTCCCTGTAAGTGAGGCTGATACCCAAGTGATGGCTAACTGTGTGGGTAATTTATCTGGTTTGGATATTAGGAATCAGAATAATTGTTTGGTTGATTCGTCGGATGTTGATTCGGATCCGGAGTCTCTTGAGTCCGACCATGATTTTACTCTTGTGCGTACATCAAATGTTGACTCTCATGGAAAATTTTGTGGGAGAGGTCGACGCAGAAGATGAATTTTCGTTTCGTAATTTTGTTTCTTCTTGCTTTTTCTTCTCGGGATTTGTCGGCTTTACTGTTTGATTTGCTGCTACGTGAGGCTATGAGCAATGATGTGGTCGGGGCTCGCGTCCCGGTCGTTTTTTGCTGGTGGCAACCGTAGGTGTGGATTTTCGGGATGGATCGTTGGGATGCTATCTTCGCCTTACTGGAGGGTCCGTGCGGGACGCCCTGGATGCTAGAAGCCTTGACTAATTGTTGAGCTCGCTTTTAGCTTCTAATTCTCTTTATTTTTTAGTTTTTTATTCTGCTAGCTTTTTTTTTATGCTGATGTAACCTTTGTTTTTGTGTTAAAAAAAAAAAAAAAAAAAAAAAAAAAAAAAAAAAAAAAAAAAACAGAGTTGAACCCATTGTGACCTTTTTCAACAAGCTGCTTATCAATCTAAATTAATAAAACTATATAAATTTATTTTCTACAGTAAAATAAAGCATCACAACAAAATTAAAAAATAATAATAAATAAATGTTTCAATCCATGCAATTGCACCTAATTGATTAATAAATGATGGAGGAGAAGATAGCTGTCCCTATGTCATGGTGGTTGCAAAAGAAGTAAGCCAACAATCACAGGAGTCATGAATTCTTTGATCGCGTGAAGGGAAAAAAGAGAGACCACTAATGCAATGTATTCAACAAAAGTACTCATAACCATTATTTATTTGTTGGACAGCTCTGATCAGTTAGTTCATTCCAAAGACTTTAAGTTATGGCTGCAGGGATTTTAATTCAAAGATTTGACTTGATCAATTGAGTTCAAATTGAGCTTCAAAAGAGCTAAATCAATTAAAAATTTGAACCAAATTTTTGGTTTGGTCGCATTTTCGAGATAATTTCGAGCTAAACTTGAATTTAATGTGTCGTCAGCTTAAATTCATTGACATTGTCGTTAATTGCTTGTTGCAGTCGTCATCATGGACCACCTGCCACCCACCACCGCTTGCGATCACCTAACACCGTTTAGTCCAGACTATCACCATCTTCAGACTTAAGACTTTATTCATGTTACTTTGAACCAAAAAAATCACTTTTATTTATTTTACACACATCTAATTAACTCAAAAGTATTTCAAATACGATGCATTCTTTTTTATAGTGTATTCCTTTTATGCTGCATTTTTTTCAACCAACCAAATAGCCCATAAATAGAAGAAATTATTCTGTGTTGAGGCCGGAAGCAGAATGCCATCCGGAGACCAATCAGAATGCGCAACGTCAAAGGTACAGAGCAATACCGAGCGAAGGGGTGACATGGCGCATTCTGGCTGATCTCCAGACGGCGTCCTGCGTCTGCATAAAAAAATTAATCCCTAAATAGGCTTATGTGTTTGATTCATTGTCAAGTTTGAATTGATTTGAAATTAAATCATTATTTACAACTTTAGACTTTGTTAGTTAAACCATCTTCACTATCTTCATGCAATCATTGATTAATTATTGTTTGTTATTAGTTTGAGAAGTTTACACATTTGGTGGTTGGAAATTGCATTATTACACAAAAGTAATGAATGTTGCAAAATAATTTTTCAAAATATTTCATTTTTATTTAAGGGATCACAAGAATATATAGCTTGTTCATGAAGCCAAACAGCCTATCAGTTAGAGTTGGTTGATGTTGTCATATTTCCTTTCTATAATTGTAGCGTATTTATCAAGCCATGCTGGATTTATGTAGCATGTTATTTTGCGGATGGATTGTAGGCAGTGACGCAGTCAGAAATTTTTTTAAAATAGAAGCATAAATGAAAATTTTTAAATATGCTCTCAATTATTTTGCATTCATGAAATAAATATATTTAATTTTTTTTATTTTAAAAAGATAAATATAAGATGATAAAAATTTACAATTTATAAAATTTAGTCTTCAAATTCTGAAAGAATTGAATAATTACTTTAATATTAATACAATCGAATATTTTTTACTTAATATAGTGATTAAAATATCATTTATCTAATGATATCTAATTCTATTTTTTAGTCAAATTTTTTATAATTTTCATAGTAAAAAAACTCTTTTATCTGATATTATATTAATCTTAAAATAAATTCTATGATTTTTAATTTATTATGATAAAATTTTGATTAGTAAGAAGAAAAAATGAAGCTCAATTGGTTTATTTGAAAAAATAAATTAACTAAACCAAAATTATAGATGACACTTAGGCTTTGTTTGGGAGGATTTTCTTACTGCTTCCTAAAGCAGTTTTTTAGTACAAATTTAAAAGCTGCTTTAGGAAGCAGTAAGAAAGTCGTTCCAAATGAAGTCTTAACTTCTAATTTTTATTTGGAAGTATGAATCTCTTTATAGTAAAAAAGGCCAAATATTAAACATTTATATCAGTAGATTAGTGTGAGCATTAATCTTTTCAATTTGTGGGTGTTACATAAAATATGGAAACACCTTTGGTGTTAATCTTTATTTCTGTACTTTTCAGGATATTTTTTAAAGATTTATTACTTAAAATTAGTGCAGCATTTCCAATTGATCATATTCTTTTTCCCATGCCAATGTTTTTTTTATGAACAAATGTTTAGGAAACACCTTTCACTACAGAAAAAACGTCAAAATCCGGCGGTTTTTTCCGGCGGTTACTATAGATTAACCGGCGGTTTTATGGATTACCGGCGGCTTTGCGGCGGTATTCCAGCCGCCGGAAAAATCGCATAGGAAACATGTACCGGCGGTTTTGTACCGGAGGTTTATGTTGGCGGCGGTTTTCCGTCGGCTCATACCGCCGGTAACAATCGGATTTGGAATCGGCGGTTTTCCGGCCATTATGCCACCGGTTATCTGACCGATGGCTTATCGGCAGTCATATTACCGACGGTCTTCTGGCGGTTAAAGCAGGCGTCGTTTGTTTCTTAAACCGCCGGCAAGCGCCAGTAGACCGCCGCTTCATTTACCGGCGATATCCGGTGGTTACAGCCGTCGGTATTACCGACGGTGTACACCGCTTGACGTACACCGTAACATCGCCGGTGGCCGTCGGTAACCACCGATTTATTACCGGCGGTGTAATGCCATTACCGGCGGCTTGGCATTGGCCGTCCGGTATCGTAGTTTCCGGCGGCCAAACCGCCGGTTGGCCGCCGGAAACCTGTAGCACCTCCAAAAAAAATTGACAGCATCCCCTCTATTTGAGGGAGGTTCACCCTAAAGTCTAAACCTGCAGAAATAGCAAGATATTTTGGGCAACACGCCGCTATATTCATCAGAACCATAAATTATAAATACAATCACAAGCTCATCATAAGATTACAATCACAAGTTCAGAAGTAAGTTCATGATAAGGTTACAATCACAAGTTCACAAGTTCATAAGTTCTAATTAATACAATCATCAAACATAAAAAATATCTAATCCTCATATGTATCCTCATTGTCTGCAGATGGCTGCTCCTGTTGGTCCTTCTTCTTCTGTTTTTCAGCTCTGTAGGATTGCAACTCTGCTTGCATTTCATTCTGAACTTTTCTCATTTCTTCAATCTCTCTAGATTGAACCCTTTTCATCTCTTCAATCTCTCTAGTAAGCGCTGCAACCTTCTCGCTTACAGATTCTTTAGCTCCACTTGGATCATGAAATGCAGAGGTGTATGAACTGCCCTCAATAGCATAATCCTGTGAACCCATGCCATATACCATCCCGCTCTGTCTTCCACCAACAACTTCTGACCATATTTGATACTCAGAAATGTGGGCCGATCCAGAAGATGATCCCTCGCTAGTAGACTACCGACTTTCTCTAGCTCGTACAAAATCATCCTGCGAATTATAATTAGTTTTATTAAAATAAATTTTTATTCTAAAACTTCAAAAAATTTTACTCACATGAGCCTTCTTAGACTTCTCATCAACCCACTGATGGTCAGCTTGATGTTGATGAGTTCTTGTATGCAACTCCAGTGGTGTTGGCTCCCGACCAAGGTTTACTTTCTAAAAATTTAAGAAATAGTTATAATAACATAAATATATGTAATAAACTAATTCAAAACACTTACCAAGCGACGCCTATGTTCCGTATGAGGTACAGATCCACCAGTATGAAGAGAGCTTCCTAAACCGCCACAGTCAGAGGCTCTGTTCTGTTTATTCTGCTCTCTCATTTTTATAAACTCAGGGGTAGCCCAAGCACTACTCAAATCAGCCCAAACACCCTCTCCAATCCAATTAGGACGCTGCCCGGACTTTCTAATGTCCGTGAACATGTCACTGAGACGGGTCGCTCCTCTCCTCTCAAAATTTGATCTGATCCTCGTGCTGTAATCAGGCAACCACCTAAATTCTTTCTGTAAAAATTTAGGCAATATCAAAAAGATTAGTACAAATTAAATCATATATTTGAAATCATACCAAAAAAAATATACCTGAAATTCTCCAAACCACATATCTCTAACTGGCTTTGGGATCTTCTTCCAGGATAAGTAAGGAGCATCATATTTATTCTTTATTATATCCCGGATCATATATATAGGTGGCCTTGAAGGATTGAAGCTGCAAGTGACTTTTTTTGTCAATAACATGTAATATATCAAAATAAAAACAACTTAATAACTTATATTGAACTTACTTATCGCTGTCATGCTCAATGTATTGACGCTTATCTGTTGCTGTTGCATGATCGCTAGCGCCAACCTCTGGTGGTCTTGATGATCCACCCTGTTCATGCTGCACCGGATAGGGGTAGTAATATGGGTAAGGGTAAGGAGGGTGGGGACCAGTGGATAGACCAGCTGCCCACATGATGGTGGGGGGTAATATGGATAGAATGGAGAAGCATGTATCTGATCTGGAGAGGAGAAGCGAGAACTCGTCGAGCTGGGAGGAGGGAAGTAGCCAGGGAAGTATGGAGGCATATTAGGAGGTGGATCTAAATGTCCCTGACCCTGCTCTGGTGAATGCTGCTGGCTCCTGGAAGGTGGTGGAGGTGGTGGTGTAGGTAGATCTGGTGGAACTGAAGGCCCCTCAATTACCTCAGCCTGTGTGGATCTGCTAGCAGTAATCTTCTTCCAGCGAAACTTTGAGGCAAATGATTTACGATGAGGATCGTCACCTGAAGCCATCTGTAATATTAAAAAAAATAATTACTAAAGCATTGAAAAGCAGTTAATATTGCAGTTAATAAAGCAGTTAATGAAGTAGTAATGAATTACGAGAAGCAGTTAATAAAGCAGTTAATGAATTATAAAAAGTAGTTAATAAAGCAGTTAATAAAATACAAGCTGGCAAATAATAATTTCATTTCTTAGAATTCAAAAAGTACTATTCAAAATATTACAAAACATTAAAATTATACAATTCTAAATTACAAAAACTAATCAGAATCATCAAAACTATTTTCATCGCTCTCAAGGGTTTCTTCACTTTCATCATCATTCTCTTCTTCGTCTGAACTAGTTTAACTATTCACATCTTCTAACTCCATTTCAATAGTAGAGGTTGTAGTTGTCATCACCTCAATTTCAACAGGCCTACAACTTGACATCTCATCCTCTTGATGTGCAGTTGCTACAATGTATTGTTAATCAATTATTCTTTGTGCTTTTGTTTTTATGACAGCTAGCCAATCTTGTTTGTCTTTACGACCACTGGGATATTTGCTGAAATAAACTTGAATAGCTTGACTTGCTAACACAAATGGATCAAACTTCTCGTATCTTCTACTATGTGATATCTACTAAACCATATGTAGGATGAACCCTTGTGCCTCTATTCTATACTGGATCATACCATTGACAGTTAAATAAGCATACAAACTTCTCATCTTCGCATGGGTATTCCAAGTCAAGGACCTCATTCAGAATGTCATAATAATCACACTCATCTTCTTCATAAGTGTTCCCTCTAACACATACTCCACATTTTTTTTGTTTTTCTTCCTTCACTCCACGATTTGGTATGAAATCTGAACCCATTCACTATATATATTGGCCAAGTTTTTACTTTTCGCATTGGACCCCATGCTAATGCTTGCAAATTTTTATCGAAACATTTGTTATCAGGGTTTTGTACCTAAAAACATTTTCAAATATTAGTATTTTTGATAATAAATAAGATTTAAATTTATAAAAAAAAAATGTGCTCACATATGATCTGAATCAAGTTGGAAATTCATTTGCAACAGCTTGCTCAATATCTCTTGAATCTGTCAAAGGCAAATTGCTTACGAAATACCTGGTGACAAATAATACTTTAATATTTTAAATAAATATTACTAATTAATTATTAATAAGGTCTTTATAGGGTCTACTCATTTGATCTTCATTAAATGTTTCATAAGATGTAGATGAACCGGTATATATGAGCATCTCTATGTGGCTCGTACTCGCCATGTGATGTCCAAATCCAATAGTTTGGAAGAAATCCCCTACGATATAAATCAAGCTTCACATCATCGAGCTTGAGGAATGCTAGATTTTTATGCTTCGAATATGGACATCTAAACATTTTATCAAACTGAAAGGAAGGCAGTTGAGATGCAACTTGAAAGAAAGTTTCAACTCCCTCTATAAATTCAACTATCAATCCTTTTTAACCCGGCAACAATCTGTTATCCAATATCACTCTTCTTGGATAGTCATTTGGACGTTGAAGCAAACGTCACCCTACATAGTTATGAAAACATTTATTATAATGCATGCATGTGTAAACGTGTTATAATTTAGGCAAAGGGCATTAACCCAAGAAAGTTGCTATATAATATCTCTCCATCTAAACATCCTCATCTTTGTGTATGTTTTTTTGTTGCTAACTAGATATTTGCAAGATGATGTATCTTTGTGTATGCTTTTTGTTAATGCTATTCTTCTAGTTGATAAGACTAGAGAGGGGAATTGAAGGTAAACTTGAATTATGGAGGTCAACCTTAGAGTCTAAAGGTTTTCACTTAAGTGTATCTAAAACTAGATGAGGATATTATCAGCATAATTCAAGTTGAGGATATTATCAGCATAATTCAAATTGGATGGTTGAAATGGATGAATGCATCGGGCTTGTTGTGCGATAGAAAAGTCCCCCTCAAACTTAAGGGAAAATTCTATAAGATGGTGACACATGCAATGCTTTATGGTGCCGAATGTTGGCCATTAAATGACAAGCGCACGTAAGTGGATTTACTTTTCACATATATTCTTGTTTTCATTCTCCCTCTCTCTTTTCCAAATCTCTCCTTTTCACTCACTCTCTCTCTCTACCCCTCCCTCTCTCTTTCGCTCTCTCACTCTCCCTCTCTCTAGTCGCTCTATCTATCGCTCTCTCTCTCTCTCTCTCTCTCTTATTCTCTCTCTCCCTCCCTCTCACTCTCTTTTCATTCTCCCTCTCTTTTCTCTCTCCCTCTCCCTCTCTTTTCTCTCTCTCCTTCCAGATCTCTCGCTCTCTCTATCCCTCTTGTTCTCTCTCTCTCCCTCTCACTCTCTTTTCACTCTCCCTCTCTTTTCTCTCTCCCTCTCCCTCTCTTTTCTCTCTCTCCCTCTCGATCTCTCACTCTCTCTAGCACTTGCTATTTATCTATCTCTCTTATTTTCTCTCTCTCCCTCTCACTCTTCTCTCTCTCTCTCTCTCTCTCTCTCTCTCTCTCTCTCTCTCTCTCTCTCTCTCTCTCTCTCTCTCTCTCTCTCTCTCTCTCTCTCTCTCTCTCTCTTATATCTCTCTCCCTCTCCCTATCTTTTCTCTCCCTCAATCTCTCTCTTCCTATCTTTCTCTAACTCAAAGTCACAATCAACAAAATTGATCTACCCTAAACTAAAATAACACTTAATAAAACAAATTTAGATCTAACAAAATGATTACAACATTACATCTTTGCTTACTACCTAAATCATCCAAAATATCTCTAACACTTGCAAATGTGTAGTGAGAACAAATAATCAAAGAAAAACCAAAAAATAACCTTAAAATAGAAATCGGACGGTTTGGGGTCGGACTAGGTCGGCGGTCGGACGTCGGAGTTTAACCGTCGGCGGTCGGAGAAGCTTCTTCGGCGGCAATCAGATTGGGGTCGGCGGTCGGAGTAGATTCGTCGACGGCAGTCGGACGAGCGGAGGCGAGCGTAGGCGACGGCAGAGCGACCGAGAGAGAGAAGGAAAGAGTAAAAATGAAATGCGAGGCGCGGGTCTGGTCGTATTAGGGCTTCTACCGTCGGCTTTTCGGCGGTCTGGACCGCCGGTAAAAAATCACTTATCAACGGCGGTCCAAGCCGCCGGTAAACTGCCGGTTCATATTGATGTCCGGCGATTTACCGTCGGTTTATGGACCGTCGCTAGTACCAGCGGCTTAACGTAGCAAAATCATCGGTTAGGCTGCCGTTAAAAGCCGGCGGTCACACCGCCGGCTATGCCGCCGGTAACACCGACGGTCCATGAACCGCTAGTTAGAACCGCCGGTAATGGGCATTTTTCCTGTAGTGTTTGGTGTTAATATTCTTTTTTTTTTTATGAACCAACCAAAGAGCTCCTAAATAGGAGAAATTATTCTGTGTTGAGGCCGGACGCAGAACGCCGTCCGGAGATCAACCAGAATGCGTCACATCAATGGTACCGAGCAATACCGAGCGAAGGGATAATATGGTGCATTTTGATTAATCTCCAGACGCTGTCCTGCATCTGCATAAAATAATTAATCCCTAAATAGGCTTATGTGTTTGATTCATTATCAAGTTTGAATTGATTTGAAATCAAATCATTATTTACAACTTTAGACTTTGTTAGTTAAGCCATCTTCACTATCTTCATGCAATCATTGATTAATTATTGTTTGTTATTAGTTTGAGAATTTTACACATTTGGTGGTTGGAAATTGCATTATTACACAAAAGTAATGAATGTTGCAAAATAATTTTCAAAATGTCTCATTTTTCTTTAAGGGGTCACAAGAATATATAGCTTGATCATCAAGCCAAACAGCCTATCAGTTAGAGTTTGTTGATATTGTCATATTTCCTTTCTATAAACGTAGCTTATTTGTCAAGCCATGTGAATGGATTATAAGCGGTGACGGAGTCAGAAATGTTTTTTAATAGGGGCATAAATTGAAATTTTTAAATATTCTCTCATTTTTTTTATTCGTGCTTGTGACCAATATATATATATATATATATATATATATATATATATATATATATATATATATATATATATATATATATATATATATATATATATATATATATATATATATATATATATATATATATATATATATATATATATATATGATAAAAATTTACAATTTATAAAATTTAGTCTTCATAATCTGGAAAAATTGAATGGTTACTTTAATATTAATAAAATCAAATATTTCTTACTAAATATAAGTGATTAAAATATCATTCATTCACTGATATCTAATCCTATTTTTAGTCAATTTTTTTAATAATTGTCATAGTAAAAAAGCTCTTTTAACTTATATTATATTAATCTTAAAAAAATGATTTTTAATTTATCATGATAAAATTTTGATTATAAGAAAAAAATACATTAACTCGACTAAAAGAATAGAGGACCCTTAACTCATGATTTTTCTTTGGAAGTATGAATCTCTCTTTATAGTCAAAAGTACCAACTATTTATAACAGTAGATTAGTGTGGGCATTAATCCTTTCAATTTGTGGGTGTTACATCAAATTTGGAAACATCTTTGGAGTTGATTGAGGTTTTATTTGGGACAGACTTTCTTATTGATTCTTAAAGCAATTTTTTAGTATAAAATTAAAGTTTTTATACTAAAATGCTGATTTAAGAGCAGCAATAAAGCCGTCTCAAACAAAATCTTAATTTCTATATTTTTAAAAGGATTTAATACTTGAAATTAGTGCAGCATTTCCTCCTTAAGATATGCACATTTTGTTTCTTGATAGCACCTTTATTCCAATTGATCATATTCTTTCTTCCATGCCATTGTTTTTTTATAAACAAATGTTTGGGAATTGCTTGCTTGTGATTACTAATCAATTAGGTCCTGTTCTTAGACATGTTTAGGCCAATATGAGAAAGTCCTGGCTATGCTTTTAGCTTTTCAAAACTTTTGGGTGGCCATTTGCCCCCACAAAATTTCTCTTCTTGTTGTTGGCTTTTCTAACATTGGCAGATAGATATCTTTTCCAAATTAAATGAATTTTAAATATAAAAAGTTGATTTGTGCTACCAGTTTTGTGCAATGTGTCATTGTAGTTGATGCTTGGCTTATTTTTAGGGCACAAACAATGTGCTATATATGAGAGTGGGTGAAAAAAAAATCAAAGTTTAGAAAGAATTTGTATCTTTGTTGTTGGCCTACTACCTTCGGCTTCATTTGAGATAATTTTTTTGCTGCTTTATGCAGCAGTTTTCTAGCGCTAAAAGTTTTTAAAAGCAGCAAAAAAAAAAAAGTGATCAAAAGCTATCCCAATCGAAGCTTTACTATTGATTGAATTTGTTAAATCCTTTAGGTAACGTTAAGGATCTTCTACTCAAATATTGAAGTTGGAATTTCATGGTATTTGTTTGTCTTCCAATGCGTGTACTTGCAAATGGACTAAAATTGCTTCCATGGCCATTATCGACTTCAATGGTACTATGAGGAAAATGATAAGCTATCCACATTTGGTGAAAAGCCAGCAGACAATATCTGCACTTATCCATCAACTACTACACAACAGAAGCACAGGAAACATTAAACCATCTCCTTACATTATTGCTTATCTGCAAAAGCTCTGCCCTGTGTAACGGGCTGTCTCCCTTCTTCTCTATATATCTCAAACAATGTAAATAATAAAGGCAAGCTTTTCAAATTAATGCAACCTGTAGTTCTCTCTAGTTTCTCATGTGCTATGAGTTCTTTCATGGTATCTAATTCTATTTTTTAGTCAAATTCTTTATAATTTTCATAGTAAAAAAATCTTTTATCTGATATTATATTAATCTTAAAATAAATTCTATGATTTTTAATTTATTATGATAAAATTTTGATTAGTAAGAAAAAAAAATGAAGCTCAATTGGTTTATTTGAAAAAATAAATTAACTAAACTAAAATTATAGATGACACTTAGGCTTTGTTTGGGAGGATTTTCTTACTACTTCCTAAAGCAGCTTTTTAGTACAAATTTAAAAGCTGCTTTAGGAAGCAGTAAGAAAGTCGTTCCAAATAAAGTCTTAACTCCTAATTTTTATTTGGAAGTATGAATCTCTTTATAGTAAAAAAGGCCAAATATTAAACATTTATATCAGTAGATTAGTGTGAGCATTAATCTTTTCAATTTGTGGGTGTTACATAAAATTTGGAAACACCTTTGGTGTTGATCTTTATTTCTATACTTTTCAGGATATTTTTTAAAGATTTATTACTTGAAATTAGTGCAGCATTTCCAATTGATCATATTCTTTTTTCCATGCCAATGTTTTTTTATGAACAAATGTTTGGGAATTGCTTGCTTGTGATTATTAATCAATTAGGTCTTGTTCTTAGACATGTTTAGGCCAATATGAGAAAGTCCTGGCTGTGCTTTTAGCTTTTCAAAACGTTTGGGTGGCCATTGCCCCCACAAAATTTCTCTTCTTGTTGTCTGGCTTTTCTATCATTGGCAGGTAGATGGATATCTTTTCCAAATTAAATGAATTTTAAATATAAAAAGTTGATTTGTGTTACCAGTTTTGTGCAATGTGTCATTGTAGTTGATGCTTGGCTTATTTTTAGGGCACAAACAATGTGCTATATATGAGAGTGGGTGAAAAAAAAAATCAAAGTTTAGAAAGAATTTGTATCTTTGTTGTTGGCCTACTACCTTCGGCTTCATTTGAGATAATTTTTTTGCTACTTTATGCAGCAGTTTTCTAGCGCTAAAAGTTTTTAAAAGCAGCGAAAAAAAAAAAGTGATCAAAAGCTATCCCAATCAAGCTTTACTATTGATTGAATTTGTTAAATCCTTTAGGTAACGTTAAGGATCTTCTACTCAAATATTGAAGTTGGAATTTCATGGTATTTGTTTGTCTTCCAATGCGTGTACTTGCAAATGGACTAAAATTGCTTCCACTGCCATTATCGAATTCAATGGTATTATGAGGAAAATGATAAGCTATCCACATTTGGTGAAAAACCATCGGACTATATCTGCACTTATCCATCAACTAGTACACAACAGAAGCACAGGAAACACTAAACCATCTCCTTACATTATTACTTATCTGCAAAAGCTCTGCCCTCTGTAACGGGCTGTCTCCCTTCTTCTCTATATATCTCAAACAATGTAAACAGTAAAGGCAAGCTTTTCAAATTAATGCAAACTGTAGTTTTCTCTAGTTTCTCATGTGCTATGAGTTCTTTCATGGTATCAAAGCGTTGGAAGCCTCGCGGTCTCAATGAGCTCAAAAATGAGCTGTACAACGTCTCAATGAAGGACCTCTCCATGTCTCAGTACCTAAGCCATATCAAAACAATCGTGGACAACATCTCAACAGCAGGTTCCACCATCGATCAAGAAGATATCATCTTCTACATACTGAACGGTCTACCGATTGCATATCAATCCTTCAAAAATGCAATAAGAATCAGATCATATCCTATTAGTCTGGACGAGCTATACTAACTGCTCTGCAGTGAAGAAATTAATCTGATGATCGAACAGATTAAGCTCTCTCCATCAGACTCACATTCATTGGCTTTCAAAGCAACCAGAGGTCGTTCCCCATCACCACGCGGATGCGCTCGTACCACTGGCGATGCTCCACCGTCAACTCGCCTCCCAATCCCAGTAACTCGCGGGCGCGGACGATCGCAAAGATATCATCGCGTAAGCTTCCAAATTTGTGGCAAATCAGGACATACAACATTGCATTGCTGGCATCGATCAGATCTAAATTACGCTCCTCAAACAGCAGCACCTGGAAGAGAGCTCTACTCCTCCACATCCCTCGCATCTTCAGATTGGTATCTAGATTCAGGAGCAATAGCACACATTACAGTAGACACAAGAAATCTCAAACAGCCGAAACCTTACTCTGGCTCAGACGCAATATCCATTGGAGATGGCTCATCCCTTCCGATATACAACACAAGAGATGGACTCCTACCGACACCTACCTCTCACCGTAAGCTCTACCTCCAACAAATTCTTCATGTCTCCTCCATTTCCTGTAATTTCTTATCTATTCATAAACTCACACTGATAACCAATGCTCCGTTCACTTTGATCCACATGGCTATCACTTAAGGACATAAAAACTAGTGAAGTTCTCCTTCAAGGACCAAGATCTCATGGCCTCTACCCAATCACCAACTCCAATAAATCTTCAGTGCCCACTGTTCTCACCACACAACTGTAATATTTCAAACTGCTCCAGTATCGTCCAGGACGATCTGGGATCGTCCTGGGACGATCAGTGTATATTCAGTTCCAGAATCTGTCCAGAATTGCTCTAAGTGTTTTCCTGTAGGGATCGTCCAGGCCGATCGAGGTATCGTCCCGGGACGATCAGTGGATGGCACAAGTCAGTGAGTAGAGGTTTTTATCGCCTATGAATAGTAAACATCGTCCTGAAAAATCGTCCCTGGACGATGGGATTTTGGTCTGATCGTCCAGGCCGATCTGGACGATCGGCCAGGCCGATCTGAAGAAGATTTAAGGCAAATCAGCTCATTTGAAGAGAGAGAAAAATTAAAATAAAAATATCTGATTTTTCGTCTGAGGAGAGAGAAAAAGAGGATTTTGGAAAAGTTGATTTCGGGAAGACGCGGAGCCATTTTCGAGCGAAGTAACTGTTGAAGAATTTGCTGTGCTCGAGGTAAGGCACATTCCGTCTTTCTCAATTTTCAGTTCCGTCGCGGTTGGCGGTATTTTTCTGTCCGGATTTCGTTTTCGTTACGATTTTTCGTCCGTATCTTTCGATTGATTCAGTTTTTACCGCGTAAGTTTTGGTATATCGTTGCCGTGCCGGGTGTGCACGTTTTGACTATATTTTGAAGATTTTCGTCCGGGTGTTTTTGATTCGACTGTGTTTTTAGTCGACCGGAATTTTCTGTGAAATCGTAAATTCTCTGTGCAGTAGAATAAATGTTCTGGAATGTGATTATCTATGTTCTGTGCGAATTCGGTAAATTTTCTTTGCAGGAATTTTTGTGTAAATTCTGTATACTGCCGTTGTGCTGCCCGATTTTCGGGTAATTTCTGAAATGTCCGAATTTCTTCTGATTTGAAATGCTATGTGTATAAGCTATAAAAAGGGAGTTATAAGGGGCCTGAATCCTATGAGATTCAGTTAGTGAAACGGGAAATCTGAAATGAGCTCAAATCTGAAATCTGATATCTGTTCTGTTCCGGATCCGATGAATTTTGTTTTGGTGCTATAAGCACATCTGTTTTGGTGCCGTGAGCACAAAGGGAGACATAAGGGGCCTGGATCCTATGAGATTCAGTCAGTGTCTGGGAAGGGAGGCATAAGGGGCCGGAATCCGTAGAGATTCCGTCAGTGTCAGGGCATTTAGCTATATGTATCTGATCTGTTTTCTGTATCTGTTCTGTTCTGTACGAAATTGTGATTCTGATACGATATGCTCCGTACGATTCTGATTTCTGAATTCTGATTCTGACTCTGTTGATTTGTTCTGACATGATCTGTACGATTCCGATTCTGATTTGATATCTGTCCGTATAAGTTCTGATTTCCGATTCCGTTCCGATTTCTGATCTGATTTCTGTCTGATGAATTTGGTTTTGGTTTCTGAGAATTTAGATTGGTGGTTTGTTGCTTTGCTGAGCTGTTGAGCTCACCCTTGCTTTCTGGTGGTTTTCAGGTTCTGGGAAGGGCAAGGAGGTCCAGGATTAGTTTCAGAGTCTGATCCGATTAGGTACTTTTGTACTTTTGATTTTTTGTACAGTCATGGCTTTTCTGTTCTGTCTTTCTTTCTGTCGAAAGCCATGCACTGTTCTGTAGATGATTATTTTTGAGGAAATGAAAAGATAGATGTTTTGTTCCGCTGCATTTGATGATTTTAGTAGCTCTGTTGTTCTGTGTGTTTCTGTTGAGTTAAGAATTTGGAAGATCAGTTCTGTGACCTAATCCAAAGCCAGATCCTGGATAAGCAAGTTTAGCTGCACGCTGCTCGTCGTGATCCGGCTCGGGCGGGATCCGTCCCCGTCGGGTCGGGTCGTGACAAGCTTTTGTGGTATCAGAGCACTGGTTTTGGAAACAGGTCGAATTGTAAAACAGAGCTCTAGGAAGTGATCAGTGAGTCTGTCTGGGAGGTAGTTTTGGGTCGTTTGGCTTTTTATTGTGTTGTTTTTGTGTTGTTTTTGTGATAGTTTTCCGGATTTTCTGGATTTTTCTGTATGGATCAGCCAGACCCAGACATGACAGACGGTCAGAGTGATGATCAGGCAGCACCAGTGGGGAGTACAGCCCCAGTGGTCGGTGCTGATACGCTTTCACAGTTTGCGTCACTTGTTGCTCAGATGATGAGCGAGACTCAGAGCAGAGCTTCTACTGTTAGATCTGAGGACATTGATCGACACCTGCAGTTATTTTTGAGGTTGAAGCCTCCGAGGTTTGAGGGCGCTGTTGAGCCCAGAGCTGCTGAGGAGTGGCTGAGGAGATTAGAGAAGACTTTTGACGGGATGCAGTGTCCTGCAGACCGGAAGGTTCCGTTAGCAGTTTTTCTGTTGGACGGAGAGGCTGAGCACTGGTGGGATGGCCAGCAGGCAGCCAGATTTCAGGGCAGATTGAACTCTTTGATCACTTGGGAAGAGTTCACTGAAGTGTTCAGAGATTGGTTTGTTCCCCCTTCTGCACGACAGCAGATGCAGGAGAGTTTTCTGAGGCTGGTTCAGGGGAGCAAGACGGTGATGCAGTACGAGGCTGAGTTTACTGCATTAGCCAGGTACGCTCCGCAGCTGGTTAGCACGTCTGCTGAGAGGTGCTACAGATTTCTGAGAGGCTTACGAGACACTTTGAGGCAGCCTCTGATACCGTTCCGGATTACTGATTTCTCTGAGCTTGTGGAGCGAGCTCGTCTGATTGAGAATGATATGACGACTACTCAGTAGCGGTGGTCTGCGAGTAGGAAGAGATTTGGAGGAGATACTTCTGGCAGTGGTTCCTCTGGGAAGAGGAGATTTGTTTCTGGATCTGGATCTGGAGAATCCAGGAGGAGCGGAGGATCGTCTGGTACTGTTACCAGTACGACTAGTTCTGGATCTGTCAGTTCGGCACCTGTGTGCCAGAGTTGTGGACGGCGACACCATGGCCAGTGCTACAGGATAGCTGGTCTTTGTTTCAGATGCGGTCAGCCGGGACATAGGATTGCAGAATGTCCACAGATGGGATATGAGCAGCGATCTGAGGGTTTCGTCAGACCTGTTGGTTCAGCAGCAGGAAGACTGAGGACTGTTCCTCCACGTCCTGAGGGATTTGCTGGTAGAGGTGGTGGTTCTAGTTCTGCACCACGGAGACCACCTACGATTCAGAGAGAGCAGAGTAGTTCTGTTGCTTCAGCTCCTGCTCCAGTTCAGCCACGAGTTTACAGCTTGAGTCAGCAGGAGGCTCGAGATGCTCCGGATGTGGTGACAGGTACGGTTTACATTTCTGATCAGCCCTGTCGTGTTTTGTTTGACTCTGGAGCGAGTCATTCTTTTCTGTCCGAGCATTGTTTTGAGCTTTTACATTTGGATTCAATGGTTTTACCGGTTTCTTTGTCTGTGATTTTACCGGCTGGGAATCCATTGATTGCTCGACAGTTTTGTTTGTGTGAGATTGAGATTTCTGGCAAGAAGTGGAAATCAAGTTTGATTCGATTGCCGATTTCTTCGTATGATGTGATTCTGGGAATGGATTCGCTGAGTCGGTATGAGGCTCAGATTGACTGTCTGAAGAAGCAAGTGAGTTTGCTTGTGGCTGGAGAGAGAGTTGTATTTCAGGGATTACGAGGTGTTCTCTCCAGTCTGATTTCTGCGTTAGAGGTGAGCAGAATGTGGAAGAAAGGATATCCAGTATTTTTGGCTTCGGTGCGGGATCTGAACCTGGAGGTTGGTTCTGTTTCTGAGATCCCTGTGGTACGGGAGTTTGTGGATGTTTTTCCTGAGGAGTTGGTTGGTTTACCTCCGGATAGAGATGTGGAGTTCTCTATCGATGTTTTTCCGGGTACCGCTCCGATATCGAAAGCTCCGTACAGGATGGCACCGAAAGAACTTTCTGAGTTGAAAGTTCAGCTTCAGGAGTTGGTTGACAGAGGATTTGTACGTCCTAGTGTTTCTCCTTGGGGAGCACCAGTTCTGTTTGTGAAGAAGAAGGACGGTACACTCCGTATGTGTATTGATTACAGAGATTTGAACAAGGCCACGATCAAGAACAAGTATCCTTTGCCTCGGATAGACGACTTGTTTGATCAGCTTTCCGGATCTTCGGTGTTTTCGAAGATTGATTTGAGATCCGGATACTATCAGGTGAAGGTGAAGGAATCTGATGTGGTGAAGACTGCTTTCAGTACTCGGTACGGGCACTACGAGTTTTTGGTTATGCCTTTTGGGGTAACCAATGCGCCTGCGATTTTCATGGATCTGATGAACCGAGTATTCAGGGAGTATTTGGATCAGTTTGTGATCGTCTTCATCGACGATATTCTGGTATATTCTGCTTCTGAGGATGAACATGCCAGACATTTGAGGATTGTGTTGGAGACTCTGAGGAGGCATCAGCTGTATGCCAAGTTCTCCAAGTGTGAATTCTGGCTGAAGAGCATTTCTTTTCTGGGGCATGTGATTAGCGGAGAAGGCATTTCTTGTCACGCCCCAAGATCTAACTTGGAAAGAATGTCGATCAATTCGCAACAATTTACCAGAGTTATCTATAAATCCTTCAGTAAGCAAACTAACAAACATCTATAACATTTAAAACTTCAATATAACTGTCGATTCATGTCACAAAACATCATGTACATTACTCAGGAACTACACTATCAATACAAGTAGAAAAGCTATCCTGTCCTGAGTACAAAAGAATCAACAATCTAACAAAAGCACTAAAACCTGTAGATCTGGATCAATGCCTATCTCCTGCTCCCGAGCCCTGACCTGAAAATATCAACCACATATAATGAGCTTTACAAAGCCCAGCAGGTCACCTAATACCTATAACTGAAATCAGAGCACGGCAATGCGATCAATATGCATGTCAATCTATCAATCTGAATCAGTCAATGGTCAATGAGTCAATGCAGCGGAAATCAATAGTCAATAAAACCAATCAATGATAGCGGCAGGCAATTCAATAAATCAATTCAATCAATCAATGTCGTCAATCAAATCGGTACGATCAAATCAATAGAATCAGTAGAGGAAAACGATACGGCAGAAATACAATGAATCTATAGGCAGTAGTATCAATAATTCTATAAGCAGTAGTACAATGTCCATGCTATCGATGCAGTATCTATATTCATCCATTTCTATATCAATGCTCAATGTCGATGCACAGAAATCAATCAGTGAAATCAAAGAAATCGTACGATCTAGTAAATCCAATCAAACTCAATAAAGCAGAAGTCGATAAAGCAATAGATCCGTAAATCAATACAGTAAACATGCAATTCAATACTATATACTGAACAAGTACAATCTACTGGCTATGTTGCTGTTGTAGAATCCATATTGCTGTTGTAGATAATACATTGGTTCAATCAATAAGAGTCGTCACTCTTTTCGCCCGTCGGCATATCAATAAACTCCTTATGTCTCCCTTCAATAATCAATAATCAATGTTTAAAGGAAAGTCCGTCGGCCCACCATCCTGTACAGGTATCAATATCAATCTCCACCAATGTTCAACCAGGTTCCACTTGCGATCAGTATCAATAGTCAATTCAATCAATAAGCAATTCAATAGTCGATATTAAAGCAATCATATCAATAATCAATGCATATCAGTTCAATCTATCAATTTCACACAATTCAGGAAATGTACGAAAATCGGGCAGCGTAACGGCAGTCGGTCAAATTTACACAAAAATCCTGCAAAAAGACACAGTTTCCAAATCTTTCCAAATTACAATAGAATATCAATAGCGTCAATACAAGACTATCGATCTATAGAATCCAAATCAAATCAGGTCCCGATATTATTCTATTCAATTAAAATCGATTAAAATCACGTAGAATCAATTCCGACCGGTAAAATCTTCGTAGAATACAGTCAAATCGTGTACAATAATCATATCTATGACATACTAAAAGTTGTGCGGTGGAAGTCTTGTCAAATCAAAACCAGGTCAAAAAGTCGACTACGAAAACACAAAACAGATCATATCTCGGTCAAAACACAAAATCTCTGAAAACAGAAACAGGGTTCAGAGTCCTTACCACGAGATCTTCACTTTTCCCAACAGTAGCGTCGGACGAAAAGCGCTCCGCGGTCTCCGAAAACCAGCTTTTCTCTTTTCTTCCTTTCTCTTTCTCTCTCTACAAAATATCTGATTTATAAATTTTGATTTTCTCTCTCCTCAAAACGAGCTCATTTCCTTATATCATACATGGATCGGCCTGGCCGATCGTCTCTATCGGCCTGGACGATCAGACCAATTCTGGTCGTCCTGGCCGATACTCCAGGGCGATGATCAGGACGATTTTTAGGAACAGTGCAGATCGTCCTGGACGATCTCAATATCGTCCTGGACGATTCTGTCCAGAATTTGCTCCAAAAATCAGCTGTTTTCAATGCACTGATCGGCCTGGACGATCCAAACTTCGTCCTGGCCGATTCTGGGAGGAAAATCCAAATCAGAGAGGAACAGTAAGGAAACGAGATATTACAATCTCCCCACCTTAGAAAAATGTCGTCCCGACATTTCCCTAAAGGTACGAAGCAAAAACAACGCAAAACAAATCGATCGAAAACCAAATCCAAAACAAAACTCGTCGAAATCCATACAGAACACACAATGCAATCAATCAAATGTCAATATGCGATGTTCGTATGTCAATATCAATCGGTTAGTCAAATCAATCTTACCAGTAAAATCTTCTGGTCGTTGCTGATCCTGATGCTGTAAACTCTGTAGACTGTAGACGCGTGGCACCACCGGAGGAAGTGCAGAAGGTCGTGGCTCAACTGTCTCCCTCTGATCTCTAACAGTCCTATCATCCATCCGGTTCCCTGATCTCTCACTGTAGGCCCTCGAGCCAACAGTCCTCTGCTGTCCTGTACCCGTGCCAGAACCAGTCCTTCCACCCAGTCCTTTCTGAGGACAATTTGCTGCTCTGTGCCCTTGCTGTCCACAATGAAAACACTGTCCCGTCACTAGGTAGCACTGACCTGCATGTCGTCTACCACAATGAATGCACGTGCCAGAACCACCAGATGATACTATCGATGCAGATCGTGACACAGATCCCGATGCAGATCCCTTCGAACCCTCATACCTGCTTCTCTTCTCTCTATCTCTGGAATCATCTCGTCGTACGTCATCTCTCCTCCTCCTGGTATCCTCGTACCTCGATACTGGTGTCGTCAACTCAATCTCTATCAATCGGGCCCGCTCCACTAGCTCAGAAAACTCATGGATCCGGAAAGGTACAAGTGGTTGCCTCAGCTCTCTATTCAATCCGTGCAGAAATCTATAACATTTGTCTTCAGAGGTAGGAATCAAGTGAGCAGCGTACCTCGCAAGTGCAGTAAACTCGGACTCGTACTGCATCACTGACTTGCGGCCTTGCTCCAATCTCATGAATGCTTCCTGCATCTGTCGCTGAGCTGACGGTGGTACAAACCACATCCTGAACACTGTAGTGAACTCATCCCAGGTGATCTCAGCATTGGTCTTCCCCTGGAATTTCTCTCTCTGCTGTCCAATCCACCATCTCTCTGCCTCGCTCTCCAACATGAATACTGCCAATGGTACTTTCCTGTTCCCCGGACACTGCATGCTATCAAAAATCTTTTCTATCCTCATTATCCAATCCTCAGCAGCCTGTGGTCCTACAGCCCCTTTGAACAACGGAGGCTTCAGCTTATGAAACATCTGTAAATGTCTGTCAACTTCTTCCTCTTTGCTTCCACTCATCTTGCTCTGGGCATCTCCCATAACATGTGCAATTGCAGTAGCTAACTGCATCATACTCTCTGAAGGTACTGGAGATGCGCTGTGTTGCTCATTCGGTACACTAGATTCTGCCGGAGGATCCATATCTTTTCACCTGCACAATTCAGAACAAATGATACACATATGCAATGATGTATGCCAATGAAGCTCTTAAAGCTACCCAGTCTACCCAATCTCTCAATCCAAACCTACAACTCTGGTAACAATCCATTCTTCCAATAACATTGCTCTGATACCAACTTGTCACGCCCCAAGATCTAACTTGGAAAGAATGTCGATCAATTCGCAACAATTTACCAGAGTTATCTATAAATCCTTCAGTAAGCAAACTAACAAACATCTATAACATTTAAAACTTTAATATAACTGTCGATTCATGTCACAAAACATCATGTACATTACTCAGGAACTACACTATCAATACAAGTAGAAAAGCTATCCTGTCCTGAGTACAAAAGAATCAACAATCTAACAAAAGCACTAAAACCTGTAGATCTGGATCAATGCCTATCTCCTGCTCCCGAGCCCTGACCTGAAAATATCAACCACATATAATGAGCTTTACAAAGCCCAGCAGGTCACCTAATACCTATAACTGAAATCAGAGCACGGCAATGCGATCAATATGCATGTCAATCTATCAATCTGAATCAGTCAATGGTCAATGAGTCAATGCAGCGGAAATCAATAGTCAATAAAACCAATCAATGATAGCGGCAGGCAATTCAATAAATCAATTCAATCAATCAATGTCGTCAATCAAATCGGTACGATCAAATCAATAGAATCAGTAGAGGAAAACGATACGGCAGAAATACAATGAATCTATAGGCAGCAGTATCAATAATTCTATAAGCAGTAGTACAATGTCCATGCTATCGATGCAGTATCTATATTCATCCATTTCTATATCAATGCTCAATGTCGATGCACAGAAATCAATCAGTGAAATCAAAGAAATCGTACGATCTAGTAAATCCAATCAAACTCAATAAAGCAGAAGTCGATAAAGCAATAGATCCGTAAATCAATACAGTAAACATGCAATTCAATACTATATACTGAACAAGTACAATCTACTGGCTATGTTGCTGTTGTAGAATCCATATTGCTGTTGTAGATAATACATTGGTTCAATCAATAAGAGTCGTCACTCTTTTCGCCCGTCGGCATATCAATAAACTCCTTATGTCTCCCTTCAATAATCAATAATCAATGTTTAAAGGAAAGCCCGTCGGCCCACCATCCTGTACAGGTATCAATATCAATCTCCACCAATGTTCAACCAGGTTCCACTTGCGATCAGTATCAATAGTCAATTCAATCAATAAGCAATTCAATAGTCGATATTAAAGCAATCATATCAATAATCAATGCATATCAGTTCAATCTATCAATTTCACACAATTCAGGAAATGTAACGAAAATCGGGCAGCGTAACGGCAGTCGGTCAAATTTACACAAAAATCCTGCAAAAAGACACAGTTTCCAAATCTTTCCAAATTACAATAGAATATCAATAGCGTCAATACAAGACTATCGATCTATAGAATCCAAATCAAATCAGGTCCCGATATTATTCTATTCAATTAAAATCGATTAAAATCACGTAGAATCAATTCCGACCGGTAAAATCTTCGTAGAATACAGTCAAATCGTGTACAATAATCATATCTATGACATACTAAAAGTTGTGCGGTGGAAGTCTTGTCAAATCAAAACCAGGTCAAAAGTCGACTACGAAAACACAAAACAGATCATATCTCGGTCAAAACACAAAATCTCTGAAAACAGAAACAGGGTTCGGAGTCCTTACCACGAGATCTTCACTTTTCCCAACAGTAGCGTCGGACGAAAAGCGCTCCGCGGTCTCCGAAAACCAGCTTTTCTCTTTTCTTCCTTTCTCTTTCTCTCTCTACAAAATATCTGATTTATAAATTTTGATTTTCTCTCTCCTCAAAACGAGCTCATTTCCTTATATCATACATGGATCGGCCTGGCCGATCGTCTCTATCGGCCTGGACGATCAGACCAATTCTGGTCGTCCTGGCCGATACTCCAGGGCGATGATCAGGACGATTTTTAGGAACAGTGCAGATCGTCCTGGACGATCTCAATATCGTCCTGGACGATTCTGTCCAGAATTTGCTCCAAAAATCAGCTGTTTTCAATGCACTGATCGGCCTGGACGATCCAAACTTCGTCCTGGCCGATTCTGGGAGGAAAATCCAAATCAGAGAGGAACAGTAAGGAAACGAGATATTACATTTCTGTAGATCCCCAGAAGATTCAGGCGGTTGCTGATTGGCCAAGGCCGACTACGGTATTTGAGGTACGTAGTTTCTTGGGCATGGCCGGGTATTACAGGAAATTTGTGAAAGGATTTTCACAGATTTCGACTCCTCTGACGAGACTGACTCAGAAGTCAGTTCCTTTTGTTTGGACACCGGAGTGTGAAGCTAGTTTTCAGCGATTGAAGGATTGTTTGACTTCAGCTCCAGTGTTAGCTCTTCCGTCAGGTACGGAAGGTTTTCAGGTGTTCAGTGATGCTTCACTGAAAGGACTGGGATGTGTCCTGATGCAGCATGGTCAGGTAATTGCTTATGCTTCGAGACAGTTGAAACCACATGAGAAGAATTACCCGACACATGATCTGGAGTTAGCTGCAGTTGTTTTTGCTTTGAAGATTTGGCGTCATTACCTGTATGGCGTCACATGTGAGATGTTTACTGATCATAAGAGCCTGAAGTACATTTTTACTCAGAAGGATTTGAATCTGAGACAGAGGAGGTGGCTCGAGTTGATCAAGGATTATGACCTGACTATTCAGTATCAGCCTGGAAAGGCGAAAGTGGTAGCAGATGCTTTGAGCAGGAAGTCTTCTGGATTATCAGGTATTCAGCTTACTTGTGATGATTTTCTGATTCGTGATTTGGAAAGATTGCAGTTGGAGGTGATTTCCTCCAGTGATTTGGAGTTGGCTCAGATGAGTATTCAGTCTTCTTTGGAAGCAAGGATTCAAGAAGCCCAGAAGTCAGATTCTGATTATTCAAAGTTGCTAGCTCAGATTGGATCTGGTAAGACTCCTGAACTTCGAATTTCTGATTCTGGTGCTATTTTCTGTAAGAGCAGGTTGTGGGTACCTGTGTTTGGAGATTTGAGGCGGGAGATTCTGTATGAATCTCATCATTCAGGCTACACTGTTCATCCAGGCAGTGGTAAGATGTACGCTGATATGAAGCTTTCGTTCTGGTGGCCTGGGATGAAGAAGGATGTGGCGGAGTTTGTGTCGAGATGCGAAGCCTGTCAGTTGGTGAAGGCAGAGCATCAGCGACCAGGTGGACTGTTGCAGTCGTTGCCTATCCCTGAGTGGAAATGGGAGGAGGTAACGATGGATTTTGCGATGGGTTTTCCTCGATCACGACAAGGACATGATGCTATTTGGGTAGTTGTGGATCGATTGACAAAGTCAGCCCATTTTCTTCCGATCAGACAGACGGATTCAGTTGAACGCTTGGCACAGATTTATGTGAAAGAGATAGTCAGATTGCACGGTGTACCTCGTGTGATTGTATCTGATCGAGATGGACGGTTTACTTCCAGACTTTGGAAAGGCATTCAGCAAGGCTTGGGTACGAAACTGCATTTCAGTACAGCCTTTCATCCTCAGACCGACGGACAGTCTGAGAGGACTATTCAGGTACTGGAAGATCTGTTGAGACTTTGTGTTCTGGACTTTAGCGGAAGCTGGGAAGATCATATTCCGCTGATTGAGTTTGCCTATAACAACAGTTTTCAGTCCAGTATCGGTATGGCACCGTACGAGGCTCTGTATGGTAGGAAGTGCCGTACTCCTTTGACTCTGACGGAGGTCGGAGATAGACAGACTTTGGGTGCCACTTTTGCTGATGAAACTGCTCAGAAGGTCAGTTTGATAAAAGAGAGATTGAAAGCCGCTCAAGATCGTCAGCAGAAGTATTATAATCAGAAGCACAGATTTGTTGAGTTTCAGGTTGGTGACTTTGTGTATGTCAAAGTCAGCCCGATGAAAGGTGTGAGCAGATTTGGTCAGGTAAGCAAGCTTAGTCCAAGGTATGTTGGACCATTTGAGATTTTGGAAAGAATTGGAAAAGCTGCTTACAAGTTATTACTTTCTAACTCTATGCCTGATGTGCATAATGTGTTTCATGTATCCACTCTGAGGAAGTGGGTATCCGACTCTGGGAAGAAGGTATCAGCTGACGAGGTTGAGATTCAGGAGAATCTGGCGTACAAGGAAGAGTCAGAGCTTATTTTAGCGTACGACGTCCGGAAGTTAAGAAATAAAGAGATTCCGATGGTTAAAGTCCAGTGGAAGCACCGGACTGCACGAGAAGCAACTTGGGAAAAGGAGTCTGATATGAGACGGTCGTACCCGTACTTGTTTTGACTGCGTTTGGATTGGATAATGTCGAGGACGACATTTTTCTGAGTTGGGGAGATTGTAATATTTCAAACTGCTCCAGTATCGTCCAGGACGATCTGGGATCGTCCTGGGACGATCAGTGTATATTCAGTTCCAGAATCTGTCCAGAATTGCTCTAAGTGTTTTCCTGTAGGGATCGTCCAGGCCGATCGAGGTATCGTCCCGGGACGATCAGTGGATGGCACAAGTCAGTGAGTAGAGGTTTTTATCGCCTATGAATAGTAAACATCGTCCTGAAAAATCGTCCCTGGACGATGGGATTTTGGTCTGATCGTCCAGGCCGATCTGGACGATCGGCCAGGCCGATCTGAAGAAGATTTAAGGCAAATCAGCTCATTTGAAGAGAGAGAAAAATTAAAATAAAAATATCTGATTTTTCGTCTGAGGAGAGAGAAAAAGAGGATTTTGGAAAAGTTGATTTCGGGAAGACGCGGAGCCATTTTCGAGCGAAGTAACTGTTGAAGAATTTGCTGTGCTCGAGGTAAGGCACATTCCGTCTTTCTCAATTTTCAGTTCCGTCACGGTTGGCGGTATTTTTCTGTCCGGATTTCGTTTTAGTTACGATTTTTCGTCCGTATCTTTCGATTGATTCAGTTTTTACCGCGTAAGTTTTGGTATATCGTTGGCGTGCCGGGTGTGCACGTTTTGACTATATTTTGAAGATTTTCGTCCGGGTGTTTTTTATTCGACTGTGTTTTTAGTCGACCGGAATTTTCTGTGAAATCGTAAATTCTCTGTGCAGTAGAATAAATGTTCTGGAATGTGATTATCTATGTTCTGTGCGAATTCGGTAAATTTTCTTTGCAGGAATTTTTGTGTAAATTCTGTATACTGCCGTTGTGCTGCCCGATTTTCGGGTAATTTCTGAAATGTCCGAATTTCTTCTGATTTGAAATGCTATGTGTATAAGCTATAAAAAGGGAGTTATAAGGGGCCTGAATCCTATGAGATTCAGTTAGTGAAACGGGAAATCTGAAATGAGCTCAAATCTGAAATCTGATATCTGTTCTGTTCCGGATCCGATGAATTTTGTTTTGGTGCTATAAGCACATCTGTTTTGGTGCCGTGAGCACAAAGGGAGACATAAGGGGCCTGGATCCTATGAGATTCAGTCAGTGTCTGGGAAGGAGGCATAAGGGGCCGGAATCCGTAGAGATTCCGTCAGTGTCAGGGCATTTAGCTATATGTATCTGATATGTTTTCTGTATCTGTTCTGTTCTGTACGAAATTGTGATTCTGATACGATATGCTCCGTACGATTCTGATTTCTGAATTCTGATTCTGACTCTGTTGATTTGTTCTGACATGATCTGTACGATTCCGATTCTGATTTGATATCTGTCCGTATAAGTTCTGATTTCCGATTCCGTTCCGATTTCTGATCTGATTTCTGTCTGATGAATTTGGTTTTGGTTTCTGAGAATTTAGATTGGTGGTTTGTGTTGCTGAGCTGTTGAGCTGAGCTTGGAGTCTTTTGTTTCTTTCTGGTGGTAGGGCAGGTCTGGGTCAGAGAGAGTTCCAGAGTCTGATCTTAGTCTGATTATTGGTACTTTTGTACTTTTGATTTTTTGTATGGCTTTCTGTCTGTTCTTTCTGTCGTCGAAAGCCATGCATGTTTCTGTATGATTATTTTGTAGATGAAAATGATTTTTGTTCCGCTGCATTTGATGAGATTTTAGTAGCTCTGTTGTTGTTGTTTGTTTCTGTTGAGTTAAGAATTTGTATCTTCTGTGACCTAATCCAAAGCCAGATCTGGTGGATAAGCAAGTTTAGCTGCACGCTCGCTCGTCGCGATCCGGCTCGGGCGGGATCCGTCCCCGTCGGGTCGGGTCGTGACACAACTCACCTTCAGCAAGCTATGGCATTCTCGCTTAGGACACTCACACGATTTTGTAACAACTGCAGTTATGCAGTCACTTAGTTTACCTTCTCCCTCTATTAAATTCTATGTGTCATGTAATGTGTCCAAGAGCCATAAGCTACCTTTCAAATCGCCAACAAAGTCTGTATCTAAATGTTTATCTCTAATACATAGTGACGTATGGGGACCTTCTCCCATTTTATCTCACAATGGCTTCAAGTATTATTGTCATTTTCGATTAACGATTACAGAATTTTCCTATCTCTATAATGAATAACAAATCTGAAACCTACCATAATTTATTCATTTCCTCATAATGGTCGAAAATCAATATAACATAACCATCAATAAGTTCAGACAATAGATGCGAGTATACTTAGCTCAGTTCAAATACTTCTCGCATCAAAAGCTCATCCACCAACTCACATCTCCTACACAACAAACACAGCAGGTTCTGGAAACAAAGCATGTTCTGGAGACAATCGAGCTCTTTTGCCAGACTTCCTCTAACATTTTGGACTGATGCTATACTCACTTCCATTTTCCTCATTAATCTCCTCCCTTCCAAAAATACATCTCTCAAATCCCCTTACCAACACTTAACCAACAAACAACCCGCATACAATCAGCTCAAGGTCTTCGGCTGCCTCTGCTTCCCCTGGCTCAAACCTCTAACCCCCAAAAAATTTTCCCCACGCTCCACTCCATGCAAATTTCTCGAATACTCCAACTCCTCAAATGCTTACCGTTGCTACAAACCATCCACCAATAAAATCATTATATCTCGTCATGTAATCTTCCATGAGGATCAATTCCCCTACTCTATCAATCAACCCAAACTCACATCCACCACTACTACCACACCAACTTCCCCTCTACTACTCACTCCCACCTTAATCCTCCCACCAAGCATTTCACATCACCCTTGTAACACCCCAGGCATCCATAGTGAAAGGATTCGTCGACAGTCTTGATCAATCTCCATTCCTGCTCCCTTGCTCTGACCTGAAATTGTTAACCACATATAATGAGCTTAAAAAAGCCCAGCAGGTCACCTAATACCTATAACTGAAATCAAAGCACGGTGCGGAAGCAATATGCATGTCAATCAGTCGAATTCATAACAGTCAGTTGCACATGATCAGTGAATCTATGCAGCGGATACAAAAATCAAAAATCAAAATCCAAAGTCAGCGATAGGAGAATCGATAAACAGTAAGAAGAAATCCATAAAGCTCAATAAACCAGTACATACGATACATCTCGCAAGTATCCAATCAAATCAATAGGAGAAATCATCGTCTCAATAATAACCGTTAAATCAATATCGTATCGATAGAATTAATCAAATCAATACAGTGAAACCTAATCCATATTAGTCAATAAATTACATGCAGCAGTTCAATACGGTGTATCAATGAAGCGATAGTATCAATGAATCAATATCAATGAATCAATAGTATCCATGTCCATAGCATCAATGAATCAATACAATATCCATATCAGTAACAGTATTAATACTCAGTGAAATAATGCAAATATCAATGAAATTATACAAAAAATCCGTAAATCCGTCAATAAATAAATTTCAATACAAATCCGTCGATATCAATAAAATCCATGAATCCATAATGAGATCAATAGGTCAATACCGTACACATGCACTTCAATACAATATTCTTACTGAACAAGTACAATCACTGGCTATTAAGGTGTTTTTCAATCCATAGTGTTGTTATAGAAATCCATAATGATAGCTATCGGTTGGTTCAATAAGAGTCGTCACTCTGTGCCCGTCGGCATAAGAATCTCCTTATGCCTCCCAATCGTTATATCAATGATCAATAGAGGATATCGCCAAACCCTTTTTAAAGGAAAGTCCGTCGGCCCACCATCCTGTACAGGTCAAGTCAATCTCCAACCAACAGTTCAACCAGTCTTAACTTATCTTTCAGTAACAATAACCATATAGCAATCATATATTCACATTCGTATGCATATCAATTCAAATAATCAGTTTCAGGAAATCGGAAATCGTATGAAAATCAAGCGGCATAATGGCAGTATACGGAATTTACACAAAAATTCCTAAAAATCATAATTTACCAAATTAATACAGAACGTGCACGACAACATTATAAGACTTCTATTCTACTGAAGCAACTTCAATCAACATCCTGATATTTATCTATTCGATCAAAATCGCATAGAACCCAAAATAACAGGTAGAATCGTTACAGAAAATACTCAAAACGTGTAGAAAAATCATATCAATAACATATCAAAAGTTGTGCGGTGAAAGTTTCGTCAATACAAAATGGTGCGCGTTTATCGGTAACGAAAACACAAATCTGAGCACAAAAAAACTAAAACTCGACATCTTTGAAAATAGAAATAGGGTTCGGAGTCCTTACCGAGAGATAAACAATCCTTCCAACAACGGCGACGGACAAAAAGCGCTCCGCGGCCTCCGAAATCCATCTTTTCCTTTGCTTTCCTTCTCCTTCTCTCTCCTCAGATATTTTGAAATAATAAAATGATTTTTCTCTCTCTTCAAATCGAGCTGATTTTCTTTTAATACACACCTGATCGGCCCAGCCGATCGCCACATCGTCCATGACGATATGAACAAAATTTAATCATCCAGGACGATATCTCATGACGATAATTAATTTCCTTGGACGATAAAATCCCTTACTCACTGATTTTTGCCATGCACTGATCGTCCAGGACGATCTAAAATCGGCCCGGATGATCCACTCAGAAATCAGCTGTTTCTGATCGTTCTGGACGATCTCAACATCGTTCCGGACGATCCCAGAAGGAAATTAAAAAAACGAGCTCTCACAATCTCCCTACCTTAGAAAAAATGTCGTCCCGACATTTCCCTAAGGGTCCGAAGCAAATCGAGATAAAACAAATCCATATCAAAATCAAAACTCATCGAAAATCATACATATCACACAATTCATTCAATCACATGTCATTCAATATGTATGCAAAATGATGCACTTGAAACAATCCATTCTACCAAACTATCAATCAAATCCTTTCACTACACTTGCTCTCATACTAATTGTAAAGCCCCAGGCATCCATAGTGAAAGGATTCGTCGACAGTCTTGATCAATCTCCATTCCTGCTCCCTTGCTCTGACCTGAAATTGTTAACCACATATAATGAGCTTCAAAAAGCCCAGCAGGTCACATAATACCTATAACTGAAATCAAAGCACAGTGCGGAAGCAATATGCATGTCAATAAGTCGAATCCATAACAGTCAGTTGCACATGATCAGTGAATCTATGCAGCGGATACAAAAATCAGAAATCAATGCACGATCGATAAAATCCAAAGTCAGCGATAGGAGAATCAATAAACAGTAGGAAGAAATCCATAAAGCTCAATAAACCAGTACATACGATACATCTCGCAAGTATCCAATCAAATCAATAGGAGAAATCATCGTATCGATAATAACCGTTAAATCAATATCGTATCGATAGAATTAATCAAATCAATACAGTGAAACCTAATCCATGTCAGTCAATGAATTACATGCAGCAGTTCAATACGGTGTATCAATGAAGCGATAGTATCAATGAATCAATATCAATGAATCAATAGTATCCATGTCCATAGCATCAATGAATCAATATAATATCCATATCAGTAGCAGTATTAATACTCAGTGAAATAATGCGAATATCAATGAAATCGTACAGAAAATCCATAAATCCGTCAATAAATAAATTTCAATACAAATCCGTCGATATCAATAAAATCCATGAATCCATAATGAGATCAATAAGTCAATACCGTACACATGCACTTCAATACAATAGTCTTACTGAACAAGTACAATCACTGGTTATTAAGGCGTTTTTCAATCCATAGTGTTGTTATAGAAATCCATAATGATAGCTATTCGTTGGTTCAATAAGAGTCATCACTCTGTGCCCGTCGGCATAAGAATCCTTATGCCTCCCAATCGTTATATCAATGATCAATAGAGGATATCGCCAAACCCTTTTTACAGGAAACTCCGTCGGCCCACCATCCTGTACAGGTCAAGTCAATCTCCAACCAACAGTTCAATCAGTCTTCACTTATCTTTCAGTAATAATAACCTTATAGTAATCATATATTCACATTCGTATGCATATCAGTTCAAATCATCAATTTCAGGAAATTAGAAATCATACGAAAATCCAGCGGCATAACGGCAGTATACGGAACTTACACAAAAATTTCTAAAAATCACAATTTACCAAATTAATACAGAACATGCACGACAACATTATAAGACTTTTATTCTACTGAAGCAACATCAATCAACATCCTGATATTTATCTATTCGATCAGAATCGTTACAGAAAATACTCAAAACGTGTAAAAAAATCATATCAATAACATATCAAAAGTTGTGCGGTGAAAGTTTCGTCAATACAAAACGGTGCGCGTTTATCGGTAACAAAAACACAAATCTGAGCACAGAAATACCAAAACTCGACATCTTCGAAAACATAAATTGGGTTCGGAGCCCTTACCGCGAGATAAACAATCCTTCCAACAACGGCGACGGACGAAAAGTGCTCCGCGGCCTCCAAAATTCAACTTTTCCTTTGCTTTCCTTCTCCTTCTCTCTCCTCAGATATTTTGAAATAATAAAATGATTTTTCTCTCTCTTCAAATCGAGCTGATTTTCTTTTAATACACACCTGATCGGCCCGGCCGATCGCCACATCGTCCAAGACGATATGAACAAAATTCAATCGTCCAGGATGATATCTTAGGACGATAATTAATTTTCTTGGATGATAAAATCCCTTACTCACTGACTTTTGCCATGCACTAATCGTCCTAGGACGATCCAAAATCGGCCCGGACGATCCACTCAGAAATCAGCTGTTTCTGATCGTTCTGGACAATCTCAACATCGTTCCGGACGATCCCAGAAGGAAATCAAAGAAACGAGCTCTCACAACCCTTCTGCCAACTCCCCACTACCCACATACATCTCCTCACCCACTCCAGTAATTCCCTACCCAACCATCTCCACCGATTCCCAAGCATCCACAGACCATTCATCCACATCAACAACTAACACACTTCCTCCTACAACCCCTCCTCATCTCATGCTCACCAGATTCAAGACAGGCAACATAAAACCAAAACAAATCTTCATACTCTCTGCAGCCCAAACAATCCCATCCACTCCTACCACCATTACCCAAGCTAACAAAGACTCCAATTGGCGGGCAGCCATGTCAGCTAAATTCTATGTGCTGCAAAATTAAGGCACATGGACTCTCACTCCACCTCCATCCAAACAGCCCATTATAGGATGCAAATGGACCTACCGCCTCAAACTCACGCCCACTGGCACCATTGATCGTTATAAGGCTAGACTAGTAGCCCAAGGATACACTCAACAATTAGGCATCCACTTCTACGAAACCTTTAGTCCAGTAGCCAAAATGCCATCCATTAGACACCTACTCACCATCGTTCTCCACAAAAATTGGTCCATTAGACAATGTGACGTCTCCAACGCTTTCCTACATGGCCCTCTTTAGGAAACAATATACATGAAACAACCTTTAGGCTTCATCGACCCTCTTCACCCCAATCATGTATGCAAACTCCACAAAGCTATCTACGGTCTTCGTCAAGCACCACGGCAATGGTTCCAAACATTCACCTCATTCCTTCTCAAATATGACTTCACAATAAGCAAATCTGATCCATCCCTCTTTATTCACCGAACACCCACCAAACAAACATATCTTCTTATCTATGTTGATGATATTATTATCACAGGAAATAACCATAATCACATCACACTCATCCTTTCAAATCTCCAACAACAATTCAAACTCAAAGATCTTGATCTTATTTCCCTATTCCTAGGCATTCAAGTCATCTAACTGCCTAACTCCTATTTTCTTCATCAATCCACGTACGCTGCCTTCATCCTACGCCTTGCTGGTATGGAGAACTGCAAACTAGCGCCTACCCTGTAAGATCTCGTTCCCTTACTGTTCCTCTTTGAATTGGATTTTCCTCCCAAGATCGTCCAGGATGATGTTGAGATCGTCCAGGCCGATCAGTGCATTCAAACAGTTGATTTCTGGAGCTATTTCTGGACAGGATCGTCCAGAACGATATTGAGATCGTCCAGGACGATCGGCACTGTTCACAATACCGTCCTGATCATCGCCCTGGGAATGGTCCAGGACGATCAGAATTGATCTGATCGTCCCGGGACGATCGGGCGATCGGCCAGGCCGATCTGAGTATGATATAAGGAAATGAGCTCATTTTGAGGAGAGAAAAATTCATTTTTATAAAAATCAGATATTTTGAGGAGAGAGAAAGAGAAAGGGAAAAAGATGAAAAGCTTGGTTTTGGAGGCCGCAGAGCGCTTTTCGTCCGACGCTGCTATTGGGAAAAGTGAAGATCTCGTGGTAAGGACTCCGAACCCTGTTTCTGTTTTCGAAGATCTTGTGTTTTGATCGAGTTGTGCACTATTTTGTGTTTTCGTAGTCTACTTTTGGACGTGATTTTGATTTGACATGACTTTCACCGCACAACTTCTTGTATGTTATAGATATGACTATTGTACACGATTTGACTGTATTCTACGAAGATTTTATCGGTCGAAATTGATTCTACGCGATTTTAATCGAATAGAAAATTATCAGGACGTGATTTGATTTGGATTCTTTACATTGATAGTCTTGTATTGATGCCGTGGATATTCGTTGGTAATTTGGAGAAATTCGGAATTTGTATCTTTTTGCAGGATTTTTGTGTAAAATTAATAGACTGTCGTTACTCTGCCTGATTTTCGTAGATTTCCTGATTTGTCTGAAATTGATAGATTGAATTGATACGTGCATGACTATTGATATGATTGTTCTAGATTTCTTTAATACTGCTTATTGCATCGATTATTGCATTGAATTGATTGTTACTGAAAGACAAGTGGGAACCTAGTTGAACGTTGGTTGGAGATAGAACTTGACCTGTACATGATGGTAGGCCGACGGGCTTTCCTTTAAATCATAGACCACAGATCATTGATATAACGATTGGGAGTCATAAGGAGTTTATTGATATGCCGACGGGCGAAAAGAGTGACGACTCTTCTTGATTGAAACCAACGTGCGGATATCTACAACAGCAATATGGATTTCTACAACAGCACCATTGATAATAGCTAGTGTTTGTGCTTGTTGAGTAAGACCATTGTATGGATTTCCTGATATGCATTGATTTATTGATTATCCATTGATTTATTGATTTGATTGGATTTACTATATCGTACGATTTCATTGATTCCATTAATTGATTACCGAGCATTGATACTATTGAGCATTGATATGGACATTGATATGGACAGCAATATGGATTTCTACAACAGCACCATTGATAATTGCTAGTGTTTGTGCTTGTCGAGTAAGACCATTGTATGGATTTCATGATATGCATTGATTTATTGATTATCCATTGATTTATTGATTTGATTGGATTTACTGTATCGTACGATTTCATTGATTCCATCAATTGATTATCGAGCATTGATACTACTGAGCATTGATATGGACATTGATATGGACATTGATATGGACATGGATAGATATAGATATTGCATTGATAGCATGGATATGGACATCATATAGATTCATTGATATTACTGCCTATAGATTTTATAGATTCACCATCGCTACTGTTTCTGCACCGTACTGACTGCTTTATAGATTCATTGTTTCGTATTGATTTTCTCGATTGATTTCATTGAATAGATTCTATTGATTCGACAGTGTCGATTTGATTGACGGATATTGATTGATTGAGTTGAATTTATCGATTTGCCTGCCACTGCATTGACTGGTTTTATTGACTATTGATTTCCGGATTACATCGACTCATTGACCATTGACTGATACGGATTTGATAGATTGACATGCATATTGATAGCATTGTCGTGCTTTGATTTCAGTTATAGGTATTAGGTGACCTGCTGGGCTTTGTAAAGCTCATTATATGTGGTTGATATTTTCAGGTCAGGGCTTGAGAGCAGGAGATAGGAAATAATCCAGATCTTCAGATTTTGGTCTTTTGGGTCGATTGATGATTCTTTTGTACTCAGGACAGGATAGTTTCTCTACTAGTACTGATAGTGTAGTTCCTGAGTATTGTACATGATATTTTGAGAAATGAATCGACTTGTATATTGATGTTTTAAATTTTATAGATGTTTGATAGATTGTTTACTGAAGGTTTTAGATAACTCTGGTAAATTGTTTGGGTAATTGATTGACATTCTTTCCAAGTTTGATCTTGGGGCGTGACATACCCCCATCTCTGTTCAGTCCAAATCTTCTACAGACAGCCATCTACCCTTCACCAATCCATTCATATATCACAAAATAATAGGTTCGCTCTAGTACCTCACCATTACACGTCTAGGCATAGCTTTTACTACAAATCTCCTCTGTTAAGCCATGCATCAATCTCTCAACATTCACTTCCACAAACTTAAACGTCTCCTACGCTATATCAAGGGAACGCCAGCCTTTGGTTTGTCGATCACTCGTGGAGATCTCATTCTCCACTCCTACTCAGATGTTGATTAGGCATCTGATCCATCAGACCATAAGTCCACCACTGGACACTGCTCCTATCTTGGCAACACGCTCATCTCCTGGAGTGTCAAGAAATAACCAACAGTCGCAAAATCATCAACGGAAGTGGAGTACTAGGCTCTAGCAATGGCAGCAACTGATACAGTTTGGCTACGGTGTCTTCTAGCAGATTTCGCCAACCCTCAACCACTTGCCACACCTCTACATTGTGATAACATTTCAGTTATGGCCCTAGTTAATAGCCCTATTTTTCATGCTCGGACCAAACACATCGAAATAGACTATCACTTCATCCGTGACTGGATCAGTGCAAAGGAGATCACTTTTCACCATATCTCTTCCCAGGATCAACTGCCAGACATTTTGACCAAGGCTCTACCTCCGAAAGGGTTCAATGAAATTCGTTCCAAACTAGCCATCCAATCGCAGGATACTTAGTTTGATGGGAGGTGATAAGCTATACACATTTGGTGAAAAAGCCAGCAGACTATATCTGCACTTATCCATCAACAACTGAACAACAGAAGCATAGGAAGCACTAAACCATCTCCTTACATTTTTACTTATCTGCAAAAGCTCTGCCTTGTGTAACGGGTTGTCTCCCTTCTTCTCTATATATCTCAAACAATGTAAACCGTAAAGGCAAGCTTTTCAAATTAATGCAAACTGCAATTCTCTCTAGTTTCTCTTGTGTTATGAGTTCTTTCAGAAAAGTATCGATTTGGAGTGTATTTGAACGTACTCTACCTGAATATTTAGGTCTCATAATCATATTGAACACCCTCTTATCAGCCTCCATATTCTCATCCTCTAGTGTACGCCTGTCCTCGACAAAAAGCTCGTAAGCTTATATCTATATTAGAGTAAATTAGTTAAGTTTAATTATGAATAAAAAATTACAAACAACTAAAATGAAATTATCCATCTTTGTTTAACATCCTCATATGATTAGAAGTCATCTTATGCGTTTTGTTAATCATTTATAATTACAGTAGTTTTAAAATCGCTATCATTAAATACTTTGCTTTCATTTTTTTTAGTAGTGCGAGAAGGGCCACCGAGTCGACAAGAAGGTATTCTAGGAGCATTTCCTTTTGCGGAGTTGGTTTGAAATGACTCAAAATAAACTTAGAAAATTTTCCTAGTTGAATTTGAAACTTCAACAAGTCTTAAAAAAAGGCTGATCAAGAACAATTTCAACCAACTTAGTTAAAAATCCATCTCAATACAATGTCAACACTTAGAGAGATAATGTGCGAATTCGGACTGTCTGAATTTATGAAGGTATACAGTAAATACACACTTTTTACAACTATATATTTATTATGTATGTGTTGTGTACCCTCACAAATCTTAAAGAAATTGTTCTATGTGGACACCAGACGGTCCGGAGACCAACTAGAATGAGCCACGTCATCTGGTACATACACAACAGTACCGAGCACTGATACTGAGCAAAAAAATAACGTTGTGGGTTCTGGTTAGTATCCGGGCGCCGTCAGGGGTCCGTACAAAATAATTTTTCTAAATCTAAACACATCTTATATATGTACTCCATTTGTAATAATCTCTCCAATACTTAATGCCTAAAACCAGCTAAAAAACTACGAAGCTTCAAAACTACATCTCACTTAACCACCGTTGACTCCTAAACTATTATAATTAACCTAATATTGTTAGGGTTTATTTAATTATAAAAGCATTAAAAATCCTCATGCATTATAAAGGCTAAGGAAATTTTTATAATCAGTTCCCACCAACATGCATTAATAATTAGGCCAAATTACAATATTTTTTCCTTAAAATAATTCCTATTTGATATTTATTTATTTGAATTCATTTAACGGAATAAAGGTTAAGTAAAGTTGTCTAATCTCAACTATCTAATTAATTTTAGATTATAAAATTAAATTTCTAATTTCCAAAATTATTATAATTTCAATCATTGTTGGAAAATTTCTATTATGAGCTCATATAAATATTAAATTATATATTATGTGCTATCCTATATTTTAAAAATATAATTAATGATTAAATTAAAGATTGATTATTATTAAGCTTTTGAGACATCTCATTAATTTTTGTGTGAAATTTATTACATGTAAAATTAGGTATTTTATTTTATTTTTATGAAGGACTAAAATATATTAAATACACTCAAATATAAATAAGGTCTCAATCTAAGATTAATTTTTATTTTTGCTTATATCCCATCTTGAGTAAAAAAGAATGCTCTCCCTCTCTCTTATAAACACCTCTTTAGACATGAAAGTCTGAAAACCCCAATTATTTGATTCAACTAAGTTTTTGTTTGGGATGGCTTTCTTACTGTTTTCTAAAGCAGCTCTTTAATATAAAAATTTTATAAATTTTTATGCTAAAAAGCTTCTTTAGAAAGTATGAAGAAAGCTGTCTCAAACGAAGCCTAAGACGAATGCTTTTATGACAGCTTTTGATGAATGCTTTTTCGATGCTTTCAAGAAATTTTTGCTCAATAAAGCTGTTATGAAAAGGAATAAGAAAGTTGTCACAAATAAGGCTTAAATCTTCTTGATGATTTGAAATGAGATGTTTTTTTTTTTTTTTTTTTCATCTTCAATTATTTGTAACAATGAGTTTGCCTATAACAAGTAAAAAAAAGATATAAAAAACAATAATAAATAAGATATCTTATTATTCTCTAAAATTAAACTATTTTTTTACACAAAGTCCATTGCCTCGCAAGTCAACAAATATAACTAAATGCATTTGTTATTAATTGGTATACCTACCAAATGTGCAACCTCTTCAACGTATATATTATAAAAATGCAACCATGTGTTAAAGAAGTTTGGTGAGGATCAATCATATTTGATAAATAAATGTTATTAATATAAAATGTTTATATTTTTTATTAATATTTTAAAATCTATAATGGGAACTTAGTAGTTCGAGTTTTCATATTTGTAATATATCTTAAGCACCAAACAAATAATCAACCCCTATAGTTTAGGTGACTTTGGTGGTTCATACGGCCTAAATAATTCGTTTGGTGTTACAAAATTTTAATTGGCTTTCAATTAATGATTGTGAAGTTTTGTAAAGGTGAATATAAAAATATTCTATGCTTGTAGTCTGGAAAAATAAAGCAATAAAAAAGCTATCCCAAACTAAATCTAAACTGTAGGGATTATTACCCCTACATTCCCCCCAACCACTCTTATAAGCCTTCGAATGTATTATTATTTCTATACATAGTGACTAATGTATCTATCAATTGTCATCGTTCATAGAGAACATGGACGAGAAGTCATCCCATCATGTCGTTATGAGTAATAGTCATAATCAATTTGTAGGGCACTTGGCATTGGCCTCCCTTACATGTGATAATAAGAGTTTCTAGAGACAAATTGATAGTTAGTTTTAAATGATTCCAAATGGACAATTTTGATTTGGAGATTTGAGCTTTAAATCAATGTGCCAACTATATAACATTTTGTATGCCGGTTATCTGTATCAATAATCATTCTATAACATATCATATGTCAATTAGTTCTATTTCATTTTTTCCATCATAAACTCTAATCAATTTGTTAGTTGATCTTTATCACTCAATCAATTACATTCAATCTTATCATCCAATTAGCTCACATCAATCTGTCAGTTATATAGTAATAGTATCAATAACAATATTTGGCATTAGTAATAAAATTATATCAGCATTCTCAGGGTTAGTCACACTAACTATAACAGTAATCAGTAATAGTAATCAGAAACAATGATTAGTGTCTGTAATATTAATATGCGTACAGTATTAGTATAAGTAATAATATTCAGATATTTAAAAGAGGGTGTCTTGAGGGTATCTTACTCCTACATTTATAACTCCTAATTAATCTCCCTTTATGACATCCAACTAGTGTGCTCCTTATAACTCCTATTGAATCACATGAATGAATTGTCCTGACTACTTATAACAACCAATCAATCTTAAGCTCTTTATGACTCTCGTTAGTGGACCACATGAATTTTGAGAATATCACATGAGGTTATCATATCATATATCTTATATCAATCAGTAAATCATAGTCACACATTATAGCAGATTGTTCGGAATGATCAAATCTATAACATATCAAAAGTTCTGTAATAAAAGCTTATAAAATCATGATATAATGTATTTTTGACAGATTTAAAAAAGATAAATTTGTAGAACTCAAAATAATCGAAAATATAAATAAGAAAATAGTTACCTACAACAAACTGAATAAAATTTGTAATAGAAACGTCTGGCAAATACAACCTAAAGACCTTACTCTCTTATTTCTCTTCTTCTCCTCCTTCAATTTATTCCTAGCTAAACTACTAAGGGAGGCAATTGGGTGAGGCATGGATATATATATATATATATATATATATATATATATATATATATATATATATATATATATATATATATATATATATATATATATATATATATATATATATATATATATATATATTAGTGGCCTAGTACCATAGTGCTCTACTTCAAAATTTTCATATTTCTCAAATAAATTTATTTCACCCTTTTGGGTTATTATTGACATTCATCGAAGTCCAATAGTTGATGTTAGTTGATATCCTACTCCTTATACTTATCATATTTTTCTTTAATTTCAATCTAACCATAAGTTAATCTCCTAATATCCATAATTAACTAACATTCACTGACATCCAACTTTTGATATCCATTAACATCCACCTCTCCATATATTTTGACATTCAAATTCTAACATTTTTATTGATATCAACCTCCTTAAGTTCATCAAAATTTTATTATATATACCTATCAACATCCAACTTTTGATGTCCATCACCCCTTATTCATCAATGCATATAAACCCACAATATTGAATGTCCACCAATCGATATTATATGATGTCTAAGGTAAACTGATCGACATCAAACTTTTAGTGCTCCTTAAACATTCAATTCCTAACATTCGAAAATGTTTGACTCTTAACATTGGTCATTGCTCTTCACAAATGCCCATTGACTTGTAGCACCAAAACAATTGCTAATATATGTTTCCCGCTAACATAAACCAATTGGTGCCAAGTGATGTTTAAGTTTTTTATATAATTGAAGTCCTATGGTAGAGTCAACTCTAAATATTACTGTTACTTTTAATCCTCCAAAATTAACATACTATATGTCTACCACATTTGTTAGTCCTGCTTCCTTCATTTATCATACCTTCACCTCTTAATTTTATTTCTTGTGTATTTTCTTTATTGATGCTTCTGCTAAAAAGTTTACTTAGTGATTCATGGATTAATTTTTTATAGATATCTAATGTGGAGAAAATAAATGAATTATGATTTAAAGTAATTAATTACTTTCACTTTTAACATAAATTTTCTTACAACTTCCAAAGATCATTAATAAGCTAAGTTGTGCCCTCAAATTTGTATCTTGTGGTAGACATATGTAACAAGTGTTGTGATTTAAATGGTTTAGCTTACTTGCTTAAGAGTTTTTATGTTGGTTGTTAGTCAAATATATTAAAATATTCTATGAATTTGTTATGATACACTTAAAATGTATTATAATATGGCTGGCGATCATGAGTGGTGAGTGTTGGTTGTGGGCGGCAGGTATTGTTTAGGAGTAACAAGAAGTAGTTTACAACAACAAACGGTAGTTGCAATAATGAGCAACGATGGTGGGCGGTAGTAAAGGCGGCAGCAAAGCAAGTGGTGATTATTGGTGGATGGTGAATCAACGATGATGATGATGAACTTTATAGGTAGTGGTTGATAGGAAAATACATGTTGTGCAAGTGATCATTGTTGGTTGTAGACTGCAAGTGAGGAAGGTAAGACCATAAGCTATGAGTTTTCATTGCATTTGAAATTTACCTAACTTTGATTAATTTTAAATATATATAGGCATTATATTTTATTTCAAATCACTTACATAAATACTTTGAATTTAGTTTACATCAAATCAAACATCAATAAAATCAAAACAACTGCATTTCTTTAATTTTACACTCATCATACTTATACCCATATAACCCTTTAAACAATCCATTCATGTCGACTTAAATCGTATCATACTCTCATGTTTTATTAATTGACCAATATCTTTATTAATCTTGTGTTGTGTCACACTTACCGACATAAATTAAATTAATTCTAAATTTGCAATCTATTATTTGAGTACACTCATTTAGTTTATTATTGAAATGAACTTAAAAAAGAATAATCAAATTATTAATTTCACATAATGCACTCAAAAAAAAAAAAAACAATCATGATAAGACATTACTTTAAGCAAAATATAAGTTGATGCTTAAATGATGAGAAACCTTTTCAAATTGGGATTATTCCTTCTTACATTAGCTTAGATTTACGTTATCCGTTAATTATCTTTGTTTAATATATTAATCTAATTATGTATTGATAATCCCAATCTTGTAGCTTATCAATTGCTCTTTCTATTGCTAATCTGGCCATTAATGAAAAATTAGAAGATTAAGATATTCTTCTTTATGTCTAATCCTCATATCTTTGCTTTCAAGCAACAATTAAAGATAATTAGCATAGCTAAGCTCTTTATTGTAAATTACATAAAAAATGTATTTATATTTTATTCTTAAAAATTTGTTATTTTCTGAATTGAAATATTTCAGAGCATGACTCATTTAAATTTATGATTGCTAACTCATTATTAGGTTGTCTAAGATTTTTTAAGATAGGGGTGTAAGCGAGTCAAGTCAACTCATTAACTGGCTCGAGCTCGCCTTGATAAATGGCTTGTTAGTTAAGCTCGACGTGCTAACAAGGTAAACTTAAGCCAATCATGACTCGACTTGTAATTACCCACGAGCCAGCTTATTTTAAAATATTAATCTAAAATGCACTTAAAATATATTAGAATTCAAGAGTTTAAATATTAAACAACTATAAATTTTATATCCCACTTTCTTATATCAAATGATCAAATAGTTTCTTTTCTTCTAATTTCTCTTTTTTTTTTTACTAGTCTATTATATTAATTACTTGAACTATAATCATTCTCTTTCTTTCATAATAAACGAGTTAGCTTCTGAGCCAACTCAAACTTATGAAATCAAGCTCAGTGTCAAACTAGATTAATTAATCAAGTTCAAGTTTGAAGTAGGAGAGACTCGAGCTCAGCTAAACTCGTTCACAGTACTCATATTCAGTATTACTCTGAGATTCATTTTATTTATGTGTACAATGCGACGCGTAAGATTTAAAAAAATATGATACAAATTTCTTGACTCATATAATATGTATGAGATTAAGTGGGCCCCAACCTCAAATGTAAGGGCTAAAATATTTGTTGAATTTTGTAAATAAAAAATGTTTTATCTTCAAAAATATTTGATAGCACAGTCATATCACCATCATTTCGCAGCCTTATCCATTTTGCAAAGAAAATTCAAAATTCTCTTCAAATACTTTGAAATAAATGGACTAATGAGCGAAATATTCAAAGATTTCAGCTAAGAAAATAAAATAAAATATTATATATTTGTCTTATTTTATGTCATTATCAGTAACAAAGACAAAGGATATTAATAATGAATTAATTAAAAGAAGATAGAACTCCACAAAGATAGCCAAAGATGGAGTTAATAATATGTGCCAAATCTTCAGCATTTCGTATCGTTCAATCTACCAAAACGATGATAGGGATGTCCATAAATAATGCTACCCAAACGTCTTGAAGGGTTCCATCAACAGTTTCCATAGAAATACGCTTTCTCTTGTGGTAAATATATTATTATGATATTGTACTGTCTCTTCTTAAATTAAATGCATTATTGATCCCATGAAAAATTAATAAAAAATAAAAAAATCATTATTATATACACTAAGAATAAAATTATTCTGTACAAATGTCGAACGCCGTCCAGAGACCAACTAGAATGCGCCACATCACCTCTTTGCCATGTATCGCGGCTCAGTACTGCTCCGTACCACCTAGTATCACTGACGTGGCTGCACCTGATTCGCCTCCGAACATAAAATTGCGTCCAGCCTTCGCACAGAATAATTTATACATATTAAGGATCTATTTGATACAATTTTTCATTAATTTATTTTTCAAACTATAAACATTATTCTTAGCCACAACTTCAAAAACTTTTTTTTTTCCAAAAAAATGCTTTTTAAAGATAATAGTAAAGTAATAGTAAAAAAACTCTTCTAACCACATTATTTTTTACTAACTATTTTCCTTTACCAGAAAAACAGTCAAAAAGTTGTTCAAACCAAAACCTTTGACTTCGTTTGGAACAACTTTCTAGCTGTTTTATAATATTATTATAAACAAAGTTGTTGCGTCCATGAGTATTCGTGGCGGTAGAGAAATATCATATTTAACGTCTTAGCATTGTACGAAAATCCGGCACGCAATCTGATAAGGAGAGAAGGTCTAGCATTTATGAGACACCAAGATTTTTACGTAGAAAACCCCTATAAAAGGGGGAAAAACCACGGGGCCTAGCCCAGTTTGAACGAATCCACTAGTATTTGCAGTCGATTACAAATGAGGCCCTTCCTTGGGAGAAGGCCTTAGCTTGATGTACATCTTATGGAGTACATTACATGATGTTAATACAAAGAGTCATTATTGACATGTTCGTTTGGTCGGAAGGACCGTAGTCGGAGGGCGACGGAGGTCGGAAGACTTGTAGTCGGTGGGCGACGTATGTCAGGAGGACCGTAGTCGGTTGACGACGGAGGTCGGAGGGACTGTAGTCGGGGGGCGACGTAAGTCAGGACCGTATTCAACGGGCGACAGATGTCGGGAAGACTATAGTCGGCGGGCGACGTAAATCAGGAGGATCGTAGTTGGCTGGCGACGGAGGTCGGAAGGACTGTAGTCTGACGAAAAAGATCAGAAGAACAGCGTGTGATGCCCCAGATATCAATAGTGAAAGGATTCGTCTGACATTCTGATCGAACTCCATTCTAGTTGCCTTGCTCGGACCTGAAAATTTTAACCACATATAATGAGCTTACAAAGCCCAGCAGGTCACCAAAGCCTACAACTTAAATCAAAGCACGGCGATGCTATCAATATGCGGGTCAATAAAATTCAAGTCAATCAATGGTCAATGAATCTATGCAATGCGGAAATCCATCGTCAATGAAATCGAGTCTACACAGCGGAAATCAAATCAGTAGTCAATGCAGCACGGCAATCAATAATCAATATAAAAACATCGAGAAATCAATACGTCTCAGCAATCAAATCCATAAGTGCTTCTAGTCAATATCCAATCATCGTAGCAGTGTCTATCAATCAATACTATCAGTTCCATCAATCGTGTTGTCTAATCAATTCGTCGAATCTATATCATCTATCCAATCAATAAAACACTTTCCAGTCAATTATATCTATCAGCAGGGAAATCCATAGAACGATCGAATCAACTCAATAAATCAACCTAGCAATTGAAAACAAATCTATACAATGAAATCATCAGGTCAATAGAAATCAATACAATCAGCTCCATAACGAAATCTATCCTACGATAAATCAAATCGGAAAAGCAATACGATAAATCAACAGTAGCGAATTAATCAAGTCGATAACATCAATCGGAAAAGCAATACGATAAATCAAATCGGAAAAGCAATACGATAAATCAACAGTAGCAAGTCAAATCAATGCTGAATCAATAGTATCAATGAGTCTATAAATCGATGCCGTCCATGTCCATATCAATGTCAATAATCAATAATCAATAGTATCAATGCTCAATGATCAATCAATGAAATAAATGAATCCGTACGATAGTAAATCAATTCGATAAATCCATCAATATCAATAAATCAATCAGAAATCAATAAATCGATGCATATCAGGAAATCCATACAATGGTCTTACTCGACAAGCACAAACACTAGCTATTATCAATAGTGTTGTTGTAGAATCCATATTGCTGTTGTAGATATCCGTACGTTGGTTCTATCAAGAAGAGTTGTCACTCTTTTGCCCGTCGGCCGCCCGTCGGCATATAAAACTCCTTATAACTCCCAACCGTTATATCGATGATCTATGGTCTATGATTTAAAGGAAAACCCGTCGGCCCACCATCCTGTACAAGTCAAGTCTATCTTCAACCAACGTTCAACCAGGTTCCCACTTGTCTTTCAGTAACAATCAATTCAATGCAATAATCGATGCAATAAGCAGTAATAAAGAAATTTAGAACAATCATATCAATAGTCATACGCATATCAATTCAATCTATCAATTTCAGACAAATCAGAAATCATACGAAAATCGGGCAGAGTAATGACAGTCTATCGAATTTACACAAAAATCTCCAAAAATTACAATTCACCAAATTAATACAGAACATGCACAGCAACATTATAAGACTATTCTTCTACTGCTCAAACCAATTCGGACATCATAATAAATTGCAGTCAAAATAAAACTCCGCAGAATCAAAACGGACCGGACGAAATCTGTCAGAAAATAATCAAAACATACAGAATAATCACATCTACAACATACCAAAAGTTATGCGGTGAAAACTTCGTCAGTACCAAACCGTGTACGAAAATCACTTACAAAAACACAAATCTGAGCACCATTATACAAAACCTCAAAATCTTCAAAAACAGGAGTAGGGTTCGGAGTCCTTACAGCGAGACAAACAAAATATCCAACAGCAACGAACGACGAAAATCGCTCCGCGGGCCCCGAAATTGGACTTCTTCCTTTGCTTTTCCGCTCTTTCTCTCTCTTCAGATATTTTCGTTTTATAAAAATGATTTCTCTCTCCTCAAAACGAGCTGATTTTCTTATATCTGTGAACTGATCGGCCCGGCCGATAGCCACATCGTCCCGGGACGATCAGACCAATTTTGATCGTCTTGGACCGTTCCAGGGCTATGCTCAGGACGATATTGTGAACAGTACATATCGGCCTGGACGATCTCAATATCGTCCTGGACGATCCTGTCCAGAAATCATTCCAGAAAGCACTCCAGAAATCAGTTGTTTTCAATGCACTGATCGGCCTGGACGATCTCAACATCGTCCTGGACGATCCTAGGAGGAAAATCCAATTCAGAGAGGAACAGTAAGGGAACGAGGTCTCACAATCTCCCCACCTTAGAAAAATGTAGTCCCGACATTTCCCTAACGTGTCCGGAACAAAACAAAACAAAACAAAACAAATCCAATCTATCGGAAAATCGAACAAAGCACATCAAAACATACAATAAACTAAACTCGTACCAGTCACATCAGCAGGCACTGAAGAAACATCTTCCACCATTGCTTGTACATTTTCAGTCTGAACAAACGGAACAGGTCCTTGCCTAAGTTCAGAACTCGGGCAATCAATCATTCTATGTCCGTATGCACCACATCGGAAACATTGCCCAGTCCTCCGATAATATTGTCCCGAATGTCTTTTCCCACAACATGTACAAACATTAAACCTTGCTCTGCTACCTTCCCCACTTTTCTTGATACGGCCAGAGCGTTTTGCTAATTTGTCACTCACCATCTGAGCGACCATATTAGCAAACTTATTCATATTTTCAGATGTGAGCGGGAGATTAGTAGCAGACTCAACTTTCTTTCCTTTCGGATCCATTGGCCTGATCAATACAAATCATTCGAATCAAAATCGCGGAAATCAAATACGTATAACAAAACAAATCAAATAATGCAATCATCAACTCTGGATATAATCAAATCCTTTTCACTACACTCGCTCTGATACCATAACCACATATAATGAGCTTACAAAGCCCAGCAGGTCACCAAAGCCTACAACTGAAATCAAAGCACGGCGATGCTATCAATATGCGGGTCAATAAAATTCAAGTCAATCAATGGTCAATGAATCTATGCAATACGGAAATCCATCGTCAATGAAATCGAGTCTATACAGCGGAAATCAAATCAGTAGTCAATGCAGCACGGCAATCAATAATCAATATAAAAACATCGAGAAATCAATACGCCTCAGCAATCAAATCCATAAGTGCTTCTAGTCAATATCCAATCATCATAGCAGTGTCTATCAATCAATACTATCAGTTCCATCAATCATGTTGTCTAATCAATTCGTCGAATCTATATCATCTATCCAATCAATAAAGCACTTTTCAGTCAATTATATCTATTAGCAGGGAAATCCATAGAACGACCGAATCAACTCAATAAATCAACCTAGCAATTGAAAACAAATCTATACAATGAAATCATCAGGTCAATAGAAATCAATACAATCAGCTCCATAACGAAATCTATCCTACGATAAATCAAATCGGAAAAGCAATACGATAAATCAACAGTAGCGAATTAATCAAGTCGATAACATCAATCGGAAAAGCAATACGATAAATCAAATCGGAAAAGCAATACGATAAATCAACAGTAGCAAGTCAAATCAATGCTGAATCAATAGTATCAATGAGTCTATAAATCGATGCCGTCCATGTCCATATCAATGTCAATAATCAATAATCAATAGTATCAATGCTCAATGATCAATCAATGAAATCAATGAATCCGTATGATAGTAAATCAATTCGATAAATCCATCAATATCAATAAATCAATCAGAAATCAATAAATCGATGCATATCAGGAAATCCATACAATGGTCTTACTCGACAAGCACAAACACTAGCTATTATCAATAGTACTGTTGTAGAATCCATATTGCTGTTGTAGATATCCGTACGTTGGTTCTATCAAGAAGAGTCGTCACTCTTTTGCCCGTCGGCTGCCCGTCGGCATATAAAACTCCTTATAACTCCCAATCGTTATATCGATGATCTATGGTCTATGATTTAAAGGAAAGCCCGTCGGCCCACCATCCTGTACATGTCAAGTCTATCTTCAACCAACGTTCAACCAGGTTCCCACTTGTCTTTCAGTAACAATCAATTCAATGCAATAATCGATGCAATAAGCAGTAATAAAGAAATCTAGAACAATCATATCAATAGTCATACGCATATCAATTCAATCTATCAATTTCAGACAAATCAGAAATCATACGAAAATCGGGCAGAGTAACGGCAGTCTATCGAATTTACACAAAAATCTCCAAAAATTACAATTCACCAAATTAATACAGAACGTGCACAGCAACATTATAAGACTATTCTTCTACTGCTCAAACCAATTCAGACATCATAATAAATTGCAGTCAAAATAAAACTCCGCAGAATCAAAACGGACCGGACGAAATCTGTCAGAAAATAATCAAAACGTACAGAATAATCACATCTACAACATACCAAAAGTTATGCGGTGAAAACTTCGCCAGTACCAAATCGGGTACGAAAATCACTTACAAAAACACAAATCTGAGCACCATTATACAAAACCTCAAAATCTTCAAAAACAGGAGTAGGGTTCGGAGTCCTTACAGCGAGACAAACAAAATATCCATCAGCAACGAACGACGAAAATCGCTCCGTGGGCCCCGAAATTGGACTTCTTCCTTTGCTTTTCCGCTCTTTCTCTCTCTTCAGATATTTTCGTTTTATAAAAATGATTTCTCTCTCCTCAAAACGAGCTGATTTTCTTATATCTGTGAACTGATCGGCCCGGCCGATAGCCACATCGTCCCGGGACGATCAGACCAATTTTGATCGTCCTGGACCGTTCCAGGGCTATGCTCAGGACGATATTGTGAACAGTACATATCGGCCTGGACGATCTCAATATCGTCCTGGACGATCCTGTCCAGAAATCATTCCAGAAAGCACTCCAGAAATCAGCTGTTTTCAATGCACTGATCGGCCTGGACGATCTCAACATCGTCCTGGACGATCCTGTGAGGAAAATCCAATTCAGAGAGGAACAGTAAGGGAACGAGGTCTCACACAGCGTCAGGTAGAAGTCCAGCAATGGAAAGAAATCCATCTTCGCATAGATTTCTAGAGGAGTTCGATAACCGATAGAAGTCCGGCGTCGGGTAAAAACTTGGCGGAGAGTGAAGGTTAGACGTCGGGTAGAAGTCCGACGTCTGTTGGTGGCAGATGAGAACTCCGGCTTCACTTGGGCGGAGTTTTGGCGTTAAGAGGGAACTCTGTTGTTAATTGGGAAGGATTTCAACATCACGTGGAAGTTGTGCAGAATTCCTGCGTTTCCTGAAAATCTGACAAAGTTCCGGCGTCTTCAGGCGGCAGGAAGAGCTTCGGCGGTGGTCGAGGAGGTGAGGAATCTCCTTTTTCCCTTTCTCCTCTTCTTCTTTTCTCTCTTCACTTGAGTCCCCTTGGTGTAGAATGAGGGCTCTATTTATAGTTTTTCTGGAGTGGCATAGCCCGTAAATAGGCCTGAGATCAAGGGCGAATTGGGAGTGGTTTGAATGGACGGCCGATATCGAATCCTTTGATCATGCACCATTCGTTGAACATTTGAAGGCCTTAATGATGTCGGAATTCGATGATCTTGGGCTCGTTGGATTCGTCTCGTCGAGCCGTTCGATTCGAGTATAAGCTCGTCAAAATCGAAGACAGTTTGGTAACTCAAATTGCGGTTTGAACCTTCCAACAGCGCTTTGAACCTTTGATTCGGACTCATTTGGGCTCGGATTGGGTTAATCTTGGTGTCGTTGGGTTTGTATTTCCGAGACGCTCAGTTTAACCGTAAGCTCGCTGAAATCGGAGTTCAGGTGCTCCCGGATTTAATTTTTGAAGTTTCCGGCTAGCTTTTTGCCTCGAGATTCGTGCCCGATCAAGATAATTTTTGCATGACGTATCAAAAGTAACTTTTTAAAGCTTTTGTAGAAAGTAACTTTCTAGCATAAAAATTCTTTGAAGCAGAAAAAAAAAACAATAACCAAATAAAAATTACGGTTGAAACCTTAATCATAAGGTGATTGCCCCAATAAAATGCTCTAATTACAAATTTGTTTTAATAAATCAAAATTAATATAATAAATTTTGAACTTAACAAACAAAGCTTATAGACATCACAATTCACTAATGTCCTTTTCCAACCCTATCTATAAAATTTGTCATTCTTGTTCACAATATACATATAAATATGATTGGAAAAATATAAAAAAAGAAATAATAATCAAACATAAATCTAATTCCTTTTCCACACGCAAAGAATTTCTCGCAAAGCTTTCCCTCTCATTATCCTCCTAAGAATCCAAGCCATCAACTCCTTCACAGTCATCCAAAACTTGTAAGCAACACTTGATCAATTCAGTTCATTGAAGGGAAACTGCTTCATGTGATTAGAACTTTGAGAAAAATAAAGAAATGAGCAGCGCTTTAGCTATATCTATGTCTTTTTAGTTCACAAACCAAATGTTTTTTTTTCTTTTGGGGTTTGTGCCATTATCAGTTGGTTATACATAACATCAGCACAGTTCAACTTATGAGAAAGATGGTATAGGAGGGCATATGTTCTTCATAAATATCATATGAGTCTAATAAATTATATACTATATGAATTGTGGTCAGCATAATCTTTAAAGATAATGTCACCCACCATTTGAATTGGTTCATCCATGAGAGAAACCTAATAGCTAAATTGGGTTTTATGTGATTTAGGCTTCATTTCGGACGGCCTTTTGTTGCTTCTTAAAGCAACTTTTTAGTACAAAAATTAAAATTTTTATAATAGAAAGCGGCTTTAAGAAGCAATAAGAAAATCATCACAAACGAAGCCTTAAGCTTCATTTGGGATAGCATTTTGGGGATAATTTTCTTACTGATTTATATAAGTAACTTTCTAGTACAAAAAATTTTTATACTAAAAAACTGCTTTAGAAAACAATAAGAAAACTGTCCCAAATAAAACATTAGAAATATCTAAGTGATACATAAATCTTTATTTTATATGATTTTTTTCTAATTATTTTATTTTAAATTTCAAGTAATAGTTTGATAAATAGTTGAAATTAATTAAGGAGGTGGTTATAAATTATTTGGAAAGATTATAAAGTTTTCAAAGTTTGGTTGGTAGGTGATTAGATTTCAAAAGTTGGGGAGAAGGGATAAGATTGGTTGAATCATCCTTATCAAAGATTTATGTGCTCAAAGGTTTGTTAATGCAATTTAAAAGCATGATTTGAAAGCTTTCTCCACAAGTTCAACTTCTTTGAACAATTTTTAAACTAGTGTATGATAAATTTCATGAAAGATCCAAAATTCCTAACAACTATCATAACTCTCAATATCACCTAATTCCCAAAAACCCTTGAAATCTTAGCTCTTGAATTTCAATAAATACTTAACCAAAATTTCATCCTAGTTCCTCCCACAATCCCTTCTCTTCCTTCACAGCACTACAAACATTCATTCCCATATGATAAGTCTATGGCCAACCCTTCTAGACCCAACTTGAGCTTAATCACTTCACCTAAAAGCCCTAAAATAATTACACAACTCTTGAACCCTAGATCTCCTCTCCAAACCCAACAAAACTACACCTTAGCACCATCAACTCACTCCAAAGGTCTTGCGTGTACCACCTTACATCATCATAATAACTATAGTCTGTCTTCCACGTACCTCAATTATTCATAAATCATCTCGGGTCATCATAAACATCTAGTAACAAAGAACGAAGGTATCACTATCTCACATAATTCACGACATACATGTATGATATACATATCTTTTATTTATTATCATCATTATTTATTGAACGATTCATTACCTTATCGTCATTTATCAGATATATGCCGAGTCCTATGTATAAGATACTCTCTATCAAAAAGTGCGAGTGTATCATAGGAAACCCCACTTTAGGGACCAATATATTCCATCCTACATTCTAATATGTTCAATAGAATCTATGTCTACAGGGGAAGGCTAAAAGAATGGAGGGAGATGCTTACTACTATCATTTTCTTCAATTAATATTATTTCTTAGGACTTTCATCCACTCAAGAAAGCTAGCAAGCAATGGATGTCAAGGCTTCCTACCATTCTATCTTATCTCTTGTAACAGATAAGAAAGCCACACAAGCATGCAGAGCCATATCCATATTTTCTTGGCTTGTCAGTTTCAACATAGTATCTATGGAATAAGTGGGTCATATTCAAGGCTTGTTCTTAGTCACATAATAACCTGATAGCTACATATAAAACTACTTAAGTTTCCCCCTGTTAATGACACTGAAAATGTAAGGATCTCTCAAAGCAAATAGTAATAATAATATCATACATAATAAAATAAAAATCAACTTGAATTGCAATTCTAAGTCTCAAAGTAATGCAAATAACAGAAGCGAAGGAAATATCATTGATAAAAAGATAAGGATCAGCTTAGAGCAAGATAAAGATGGCATTTTTCCAGATCAGCATACAAGACTGGATTTAATTGAAGCATTTAGTTGCAATACAACTTGCAGAAAAGACAACTGAAAATTCATTGCTATCTACAATATAACAAATGAATGCTTGCTATTGCGTTTACAGATTATTTAGCCATCATAAATAGCCGAAATATTTATTGGGAATGCTGAAAATGAGATTTAGAACAATTGATTCTGACACATTTTAGCCTCAAAGCTTCATTGAAGATCTAATGTTGACCAAGTGATTGAAGCCGAATTACAGAAATTAAGCTAAATATAACAATTTTCTTTTGAAGGGAGGAAATACATTTCTTTTGATAGAATTGGTGATATATGCATCATGGCAACAAGAATAGGTAGGAGTGTCAATTGGGTCAATGGGTCGGGTTCGGGTCGAACCCGACTTGATCCGATTATAAACGGGTTGACACTAACCCGACCCTTTTTTGCAAACGGGTTAGGATTGTCAACCCGAACCCTATTCGTGTGGGTTAACAGGTTGACCCGACCCAACCCGCATACCAGAAGGGTCAGGACTCAGGCAAGGGCCGCGAGGCCAGCTAGTGCGGGCTCACCAACTCAGGCCATCAGGCAGCATGACAAGAGGCAGCAGGCGAGGCCAGCTCGGGTGAGGCAGTGCCAGACCGGAGCAGCTCAGGCAGCATGGCAAAGAGCGGAGACGCCGAGCCGCCGAAGTAGAAAAAGGAAAGCTAGCAAGGCTCTCACGACTCGCGAGACGGCAAGAGACGCTGCAGTCTGCACGGGCCAACACGACTGGACGCGATACATGATAGTGGACGGCTGATTGACCCGTGGACATGACGCGATGGCTAACGGATGGCGACAACCGACGCAATTTGACGTGGTGTTAGTTCACGTTCTTGTGTCAAACGGGTTAGTTTCGAATTTTCAAGTCAACTTGAACCTGACATGGTTTTACAAATGGGTCGGAATTCTTAACCCAAACCTGAAATTTTTGGGTCAGATTTTCGGGTCGTGGTAAATATTGGAACCCCTAAGAATAGATGAATAGTTTTTGATAGGAGGCCCATCTTCCTTGCCTAATCCATAACATTATCCATAACAAACGTAGGACTTAAGCTTTCAAGTCCCTATCAATTATTAAAAGTTGTCTTTGTCTCTACTAACACAGCAGGTACAATTAACTAGTAATATGTGAAAGCTTATCAAACTCTTGCTTGCGTGTGGATGTTTTTTATCATTATTTAATATTATATTTATATAAAACAAAAACAAACTATAAGGATGTGGCAATGCAGAACGAAATAGAGAACATCAACATATGACTTTCTATTTATCATTATTTAGTATGATATCTATAATGAAATTTTTCTTGTAAGTTATTGTTACAAAACATATGACTTTCTATTTATCATAATCTTTTTTAAATATTTTTTATTTTCTATATTAGTTAATTTAATTATTCTGAAAGATAATATATACTAAATAACATTAGAGTCAGTATAATTTGATTCAAATGTAATATTAACTTATTAAATTTTTTTTATTTTAAAATGGGCTTCTGAAAATTAAGTGAGATAATATTAAATTATCTATAGATTATTAATTTTACTTTTTGTTTTAATTTGTCTTGTTTTAAAGAAAATAACAATTTCAATAATTATAGAAAGAATCAAAGAACTGAAAATTAATTATGGAATTCTTATTAATTTATGCTTCAAAATAAGTAAAGTTGAATTTTGCTAAAATATAAATTTATTTGGAGATCAAAATGAGTTTGTGAATATTAATTGTTTGGTAATATATCATGTAAATGTATCGCTGTTATTAGCAAAAATTATTATTCATAGCATATGATCCTATAGTTGGTGTATAATAGATTAGTCAAGTCATTTATTTGATGATATTGATGGTAGAAATCTGTCACATTATGTGAGCTATATAGCAGTAATATCCAATCAATTGATATTGTAGTAAATGGAACAGATTAGGTAAACAATTAATAATTTGCTAAACTGAATTTTCTATTTTATTATAAATGTGTGGCTGCTTTAAGCTTTGTTATTTACGTGTTAAATCTATTAATGTAGTTGAACAATGAAACAAGTTGCTTGTACTAGGTCTTTTTTGCAAAAAACTTGAGTTCTTAAATTATGTATTTTTGTCTTCTAGATGCATTAGCTGAGTTTAAAGAAGCCTCGAGGCATCCCTACAAAAGAATTGTTGGCTATTACACGAATGCATGCATGTATGAAAAGGTCATTTGAAAGTCTATTAGAGCTGAAGATGAAGACAAATGAAATTTTTCGAGGTTACATGCATGCCTAGATATCCAATAGGGATTCTTAACTTTGAGCATTGCATGTTGAAGTGTGGGCTTCAAAAATTCGAGCCCTGACCTCTCTATAGCCACTCTTTTTCGGGTTGTCGATGAGAGTTTTAACCATTAAGTTCTGATGCAAATTTTCAAAAGCCAGATAGATTTTGAATAAGACATTACCCAAAGATTTCGCCCTCATTTTGTGAGGACTTTATGATCTGAGTTCAGGTTTCCTATAGATGCAAGCCCCTATAGTTAATTACCCCTCCCGATAGCGAGAGAGAATTTTCGATTAAGGCTAGTTATCAAACAAATATGTAGTATCTGGCATGTAGTAGTAGCAAGATTTGGTATTTGAAAATTTAATACTTAAAATTAGAAATTCGCCACCTTACCCTTTAAGCAAGTGGTGGGGGAGTGATGATAGACCCGATTAAGATCCCATGGTTCCGTCTTCCCGGGTCATCATGGTCCCTAATCTACTTAGTTAGAGGAGGTAGTCGACCCAACTTGACAAAAGGATCCTTGTCGGCAAACATGCATGAGTTGCTTCCTTCAAAATTACCTTGTAGACTTGGGATGGACATTTGTTTAACTAGATAAATTTGAATCCACCTTAGCTAACAGAGGGCTTTGTGCCCTATCAATCATATCATGTTGATTCATTACTTAATAATTTAACGTCATTGGGAAAAATACGGGCTCTGACCATGATCGTAATTTAATGGCGTCATTTGGCGGCAAAATCACCCAGCCATAGGGCACCGATCATAAACGTTTACTTGTGGTGTCATTTGGCGGCAAAATCACTAGTTAGATGACACGTGTCACACCATTACTGGGAAGAGATGATTTAAGAATGAATTTTAGTAATATTCTCGACTAGACATTTACTTTTTGTGAGCTAAAGTGATTTTTAATTTGTCCACCTCAGAGATTTATTGTGGAGGATGGACAGGTTTGATGTTTTTATTTCAATTTTAAATATTTAAATTTTGGTAACTTTGGGGTTTTGAATTTTTGTGGGAATTTGAGATGCCTTTTCAAATATTTGAGTTCCCCTCCGATTAAGATTTTCTGTCAACACAACCATCATCGGCGTATTTATGGGCAATTTTACTTTATTGGGTGAATATTGTTGATTCTATCTGCTTGTCGATAAAGGATCGAGTCCATTGTCGGCTTTATGATTTTATTAATGAATATTTTTTGTTATAGTCTTTAAAGGCCTAATATGATTGTATAAATAAATATCCCAGTCGACGTCATGATCGTACATTTGTTTAACGGTTCGAGCCATGTTGACTCCTATATATTCACGTAAAAGGATCAAGCTCAAATTTATGTTCATTTCTTGACCTGCGCAACATCCTCAAACATCATGTGTATGCATACAACACGCTCGTCAGGGCCGATACAGGTGTATGGTTTTGAATGCATTTTGTAAGATGTGTTTGAAGTGCAATGAAAATATGCAACATATTTGCATGTATGCATGTATGATGTATTTTGCATTTATATATTACTTAATCATATTTGCATGATGTTTTGCATATTGCATAGTGACTTAATACAGTGGCATATGAAATGCATGTATGATGTACTAATGTATCGTCTATTTGCTTGCATAATATATTTGCACATCGACTCAGTCTTTTTATGCAGCACATGAAGCATTTGCATGCTAATGTAGCATGTTGCTACTATGCGGTGTATTTTGCATGTTGGATAATAAGCTTGAGTGACATGTTTTGTGTTTTGCAACATGCATGCGCATGATGTGAATGCATCAGTGCGCATTTCAATACATTGGGGGTGTTCTTGTAATATTCAATTGTAGTTCACTATGCAAGTGACTATCATTGTCAAGTGTGTGAGATTTCATTTTGGCATCTGCAAACGCTTTCTGTCCACTTGTATGAGTGTTGCGAATCTGGTGCCATAACATTGCCCTATGGATCATTTGCAACTTCCTACAGCCAAGCTATCATGCATTGCAGACGTTTGTACTTATTGGAATTTCTTTAGATATATAGCGGGATTATCACATCTGTTGCACATCCACCATCATCACTCATAGGTGGATCTGATATTTTCATTTGTAAGTCAGCTGCTAACTGCCGGTTACATGCATTCATCACTAACCTCTTAATGCATGTTGCCTAGTGAGTCGCTACATTCATTCCATATTACTCTTCAGTGTTCACATGGGAATGATACACTTATTTGCAAGTCAAAATTATAGGGAGGTTGCTTTGTTTGTTCTGCGCCTTTCATACTTTGCTCATGAATCTGTTGTCGTGTTCACCACATGCTACCTATATATGTCGGTAGGAAAATTACCACGTTCCTTACATATCAACTATCATTGACTACAGTTGCTTGCTTTCATTGTGGCTCTTTCTATATTTACTTGCAAATAATGTATTGTACACATGAAGGGTCTCCCATAGCGACTCGTAAGTGTTTGTGTTTATTTCAAGTGTATCGTCTTGTTGTATGCATTGAAACCCTTCTATCATCGATTGCATCATAACCACACGTCATCTCGAGCAACTCACCTGCAGGGAGCTTATGCATTTGTTAGATATTCAATTGACGTTGATTGTGAAAGCATCTCATCTGTTGCATGAATTTCATGCTTTTCTCATGAGCATGCTATTGTATTCGTCAAGGCCTCTTTGAGCGTATTCATGGGATACTTGTCAATGTTGTTATTTGCAAACAAGCTAGCATGCTTGTTGGGATCAAATGATATTGATCACTTGCAAACTCCTCTGCTTGTAAGGGATCGATATGCTTGCATGACTGATATGAGTGCTACATGTCAACCATTATTTTTAGTAGATGATTTATAGCATGTGTCCAGGACTTTACATGCTTGTTTGCAATCAAATTACACATTATCTTCAACATCATTGCTTGTAGGCGAATCATGTTAAAAATCACAAGTCCTTGCTGTCATTAAAGGCAATTTGAGATTTACATGGAATTTCTTATTGATATTCACATTTTAGTTAACATGATAATTCCTTAACTTTCATTGGAAATTTTATGTTGTTTGATTATAAGCATATTGTTACATTTTTCATCTAATCCATGCTTACGAGTAGCTCGTACTTAAGGTTCTTTGCCTAGCACAAACTCTCGTATGTTTACTTACATTTAACTTGCACAAATTATTATTTCAATTTAAACATTTAGGTCCAGTTCCCTGTTGTGCAAGTTCAATTCCTTGTGGTTTTGCTTAAGTTCAGGTCCACTATTCACCGGAAAATTTGGCAGCCTCCCAGCATCTCCCCAATTTAGGGGAAATATTGGGAGTTGGGTCTTCCCACCACGCTATGAAGAGCGTGTATACTAAGTGTTGAGCGACAATCCTATGTACTTGTCTAGTTCTATGTTGTGCAAGTTCAATTCCTTGTGATTTTGCTTAAGTTCAGGTCCACTGTTCACCGAAAAATTTGGCAGCCTCCCAGCATCTCCCCTGTTTAGGATAAATATTAGGAGTTGGGCCTTCCCACCACGCTACAAAGAGCATGTATAGTAAGTGTCGAGCGACACCGCGGCTGTAGTTCTTCAATCCCGCCATGCTACGAAGAGCTTGTATGGGTCTTCGAGGTATCTCTTTGAAAATGCAAACTTTTTTCCCGCAGGTATGACAACACATACACAAGTACATAGGATTGTCCATGTCATACTACGAAGAGCGTGTATAGGGCCTACATACCTCACCGAAAGCGTTGCACTAAGCTCCCTCTCACCACGTTACCAAGAGCGTGTATATGTGATCTTCCGGTACGCCGCGAGCACCGTAAATAAGGTTTTGAAGGACTTTCAATTCGAAGAGTATTATACCTGCGTGCGGTTGTGTGGGAAGTCCAGCTGGTTGACAAAGGCTGGGATCATATAGGGTAGTTTGAAATCAGAGCTTTGGATCGGAGTGGAATCAACTACTATGCGAGATGGACGTCGGGTTGATCGACTAGGGATCGGAGAAGTTTTTGATCAGGATTTGACGAGAGGTTAAGGTTACACAAAGTGATAGGGAATCGTGGACGGTTCGGTGGTTTGCGTCGACGGGAGGAAATAGAAGTTGGGGGCTTGAATCAAGATCAGAGAGATCCAATTAGCAGCCGCGGAGGTCGCAAATTCTTGGCTTGTGCACGAATCGAATGCAAGCGCCGTGAAAGGGAGCTACAGAGAAGTGAAGCTACTTCATCGAATGGGTGTATAGGGAGTTCGGACGGCTTGCTGCTTGGTTCGGCTGGGAGCTGGATCAGACATCAGAGATATTCGACATGCTCGAGTGGCCCATTGTTGTGTGAGGAAGGCTGAATGACGGATGGTTGGAGGAAGGATTAGATGTGATTCGATCACAGGTGTGGGGAAAATCAGAAACGGAGGGATGTGTGAGTGGTAGCAGAGAAACGAACGAAGGCTCGGTTCATCCTCATTTTAACGAGTGGACCGATTGCAGAGGCGAGCTGCCGGGATTTACGCCAAGATTTTGAGGATTCAAACAAAGCCGGCACAGAACATTTGAGGTAATTGATTGAGCTGTTTTTTTTTTTTTTATTGTTTTTTATAATAATAATATTATTTTAAAACAATAAAGAAATATGAGGAGAATTTTCATTTTGGTTTTCATTTGTGCATTGTCGTCTCATTTTGTGCGTTGATTTCCTTGTTTTGCTTGTCGATTTCCTCGGGCGACTTTCATTAGGCTAAATCATAGCCACTTATGGGTATTGCCGACATTCCAGATGCAACGACGAAGTCTATTTTGTGATCGGATGTAGTTTGGGCAACATTGCACATCAATTTCAGGTCTCGATCGTCGATTCTGATCATTTTCACCCGATTTGGCTGTGAAGGGTTCCCTTTTAGGCGAATTTGATGCTTTGATTGCAACGACGCAGTTCGTTTGATGATCAAAAGTTGTTTGATCATTTAAGTGACGTGTCGTGGGCGCCGACCGCTTCTTAAGTCAGCTTAAGTCGTCAAATTTACCCCCTTTTTTGCGCGTCTCAACATGAAGCTATAAGGATAGGTGAGAATAACACGGGAGATTTCCTAAATGATTCTGGATATAAATTTGCAGAAGAAAAGTTTTTAGAACAAGATCAACATCTAATTGGCGCTCACTTTTTTCAAATGTGAATCATGATGTACAACATGAAAGAGAATGTGATAAGTTTGCTAATGTTTATAGGCCACTACTTGATCTTGAGCATGTTATTATATACCATTCATAAAATTCAAGTGAGGATGAATTTATTTTGGACGTCTATAATAAACTGATGAAAAGTTACTGCCTAAAGGTAAGAGACGAAAGTTTTTAAATGAATAAGACGGGCAGAACTCCAGTATGAGTTTGAGTTTTACTTCAGTTATCGTTCAACACAAACCCAACTCCAAACTCACCTGCATATATTACGTAATGAAAAACAATAATTTATAGTCCCCATTATGTTGTCTGTATGTAGTTGTACTGTCTAGGTTGTTAATAGTAATTGTCGAAAGTTTAAGCATAATTTTATGTAGCTAATTGTGAAAGGAAGTTAGCATCTTCAATATTTTTATTTATGGATTTGAATCTATGAAGATTAAATCATATTTATATACATTTGTGTAAAGTATTTATTTTTTAGTGATAAATATAAAAAAACTACATGTAATAAGATTTGTTTAGAATACCTCAACATGTAGTGATGTAGAACGAAAACACGGCGGGATTTCTCTAGGGAAAGGGGCAAGGCCGGCGGTTGCAAGGGAAGAGGAGCTTGGTTTGGAAGAGAGTAGGAGTTAGTAAAAAGAGCAAGAGGATTTAACCCAAACCTGAAATTAATTTCAGGTTTAAGTGGATTTGGAGGGAAATCCCAATTGAAATTAACTTCAAATTTCAAATGGATTAAAGGAGGAATTAATGTGCATTTAGGGGCAATTAAGGATGTATTACGTGGATGCTTAGGTGGCAAGTAGAGAGAGAGAACCATGCATGAAAGGGCCGGCCAAGCAAGGAGGAAAGAGAGGGAGGTTTGATTATTTGGTGGGCCCCATGAATTAATTAAAATCTGAAATTTAATTTTCAGATTACAATTAATTAAGGAGTTACAAAAGAGAATAGGAGGGGAAATTTGAATTTGAATTTAGTAATTAATCCTCCATCAATTCTCCCTAATTTGAGGGGCCAAATTAGGAAGGTAATAATGTAGCTTTGAGGGCTGAATTCCAACTCCTCCTAGCATTGAATCTGGCGGGATTAGCCAGGGAGAAGGGGAAAATCAGGCTGCTGGGTTAGCAAGGAGGAGATGGTGGCTGGGCAGGAGCCGTCGGCTGGTCTGGCCTGCGGCAAGAGGGAGACGGGAAGTGGCAAGCGGCGGGTTCTGGGGAAAATTGGGAGGGGCGGCTGCAGGGGAAATTGGAGAGGGGAGAGGAGCGGGTTCAGTTGAGAGGAACGGGTGGGGAAGGAAGAAAAAAATTGAAAGCAACGACGGGGAGAGAGAAGAAGGAAGAAATCAAAACAAAGATAAAACGAAAGATAGAAAATCAAACTGAAAACCGCGAGCCTCGGACTCTTCCAAAGGCTGACAGGTGATGCTTTGCCCTTCCCCAAGGGACTTCAAATCATGAGCCCGGACCCATCCTGCGGCTGGTGAAAACTTCGAATCCTCTCTACTGGAATCTCACTCTTGTCCTCTCTCAAGAAGAAAAGAACACATTGTGGAAAACAAAATTTTTTTTTTTTCATATTAATCAACCATCCTTTTACAATAGCTTAAGACCCTATATATAGGCCATAACATGATAAAATAAAAATTACAAAATTGTCCCTTGGGCCATAATACTCATATGAACTATCCTAGGGGTACAACAGGAAAATACATTAATTAAGAACTAAAATGTAGAAAAATAAATCATAATTGAAGGTTTAAATCATGGCCGTCGATTTGCGACGCCTCCTGTGATAGATGCGCCAAATCTTTGTACCGATGTCCGCATCATGTAGTGTTGATTAATATTATTATAAGAAAATTAGATAGTTCAAAATTTAATTCGAAGCTGATGGACAGGTGTATATAGACGTGGTTGGATAACTTAAAGTTCAACATATGGCTAACGCCTACGTCGTGGTATTCGTGGTATTGCATCTAAGCCCAGTGTATAATGGTGAGGTGCTATGATAGGTTTGTCTCACAAAGCATGGTAAGCCGCAGGGGTCAACCTCATCATGACCCCCTTTTATCTACAAATTTTTATTGTGTTCAGGCAGCAGTATCAAGCTCGGTACCGAACGCCTAGTGATGTGTCGCATTTTTATTGGTCTCTGGACACGTTCAATGTCCGGACACAATAATCTCTCTTTATCTGGACCGTTAGATGAGCAGTCGGGAATTGTTGGTCGAGTGAATGAGGTAAGTATGGCATGAATACTAAGGCTGACTAACCATATTTGGCATACCCCAGTGAACCTGCCCTGCATGTCAGTTTTGGTACTAGCTCATAATGATCTTATGGTATGTAGCTTGTGTATGCCGACTAAAGTACTCCTATCTAGCAATTCAGGTTCTCCGTTTTACTAGGATGGTGAAATGGATTGAGGTTCTTTGTCTCATCATGAGGATGAAAATGATTTCAATTCTCAACCAAACCGAGAGTGAAAATGATTCTTATGAGGGCTTCTCCACTCTATCAAGGGGTCAAAAGGAGAGAGAATAAATTATTTAGTACAATACTCGGAGTATAGGACTCCGAAAAATGGACATAAGTCAAATTTTGACTGAATCACTATAAATTTTTTATTTATTTGTTATTATTTTTACCGCACTTTCATTTCTTTCAATTTCACTTTCATGCAAGTTTATTTTCTTGCAAATCTAAGTTGAGAACTATTAGATTCGTTTCGATTAAATTGTTTGTTAGAAAAGAAAAATAAAAAGAAGAAAAAAGTTCATATTTATTTTTTGACAAAATCAAAACAAAACAAAAAATAGTATTTGATTTTTCTTATCATTTACCTTCCGCAAGATCTCAATTTTAACTTAAGTTTTAATTTTGATTATATTTTTTTTTTTTTTAAAAAGTGATTTTAAAAAGAACTTTTAAAGCATCAATTAACTCCTCCGGCCTCTCCCACTTGATGTGCTATTTTAATTCAGGTGATCTAATACCCACAAATTGAACTTTCATAGAGTTCAAATTTGCTAATTCTAATATGGATACTCTACAAACATCCAATGATGATGGAAGCTTCGAAGATACTTCTCGCTGTTGATGGATAGTTAGCAAGCTTATCTATGTCACTATCACTCAACTTGATATATCCTTTTGTCAGCATAGTTAGCTAGCAAATGCATACTTCAGGATACTGTATTATTGTAAGAGACATTGCTATGAACCTATTTTTCAAGAAAGAATAAAGCATATTGAAGTAAATTGTCTTTTCATCAGAGATTTGGTTCTATCAAAGAAGATCAACACTCATTTCTCTAATAAAGAACAATTAGTAGATAATTTCACCAAGGCTTTGAAACCTTTTTGCTTCTCCAATGTTTGCAGCAAGCAAACATTGGATAATCTCCTCTTTTTTTCTCTTATATCTCCAATATATCTTCATAATTGAGGATAATCTCCTCTTTTTTTCCTCTAAATATTGTCTTTATTAAAGGAATTTAGTTGGGAATCAACATCTAGATCAGACTAGCCATTGTCGTTAAAGAAAAACATAATAACAAGCCGTTGAAATATTGTTGAAAGAAAACCATAACACCAAAGCATCAAATTATTCAATGAATTTAACAATCAAATGGACTAACAATGAAACGAAACTTAAACCAAATGAGCAAAACAAAGCACTCTATAGGATAAAGTTCATTTCCAGTGCAAAATGCTTTCAAAAAATGGTTACATTTCAGAAGTAATTCCTGAGATTTGACAATGCCAATCTTCAAACAGGTAAGTTTCTAACATTACCATATAGCTAAAACAGATAATAGTCTCATGCAGCTTACTTACAACTAGAGATTATTTGATATGTCAGGGGGCCTATCTTGTGGGGCCCAAGGGAGTTAATATTCACTATGTAAGAAAGACAAATCATTGGAGAAATAATTAGGAAAGTTTATTTAAGAAAAATTGTCTGAATTGAATTCATATTTGGGATGTGATTAGAAAATTTTTCTAATTATATTTATGCTATTTATGAAGTATTTAATTGTTTGGCTTTCTAAATAAGTAAACATATTTTAGGAAACTTTTCTAAACAATTAAACTGATGTGAAACATACATGCAAAGATGAATTACTTAAAGAAATTTGCACACTTAATATTCGTAGAACAAATAATTATATCTTGATGTTGGTTTTAACGACGCAATAAAACACTAAGAGTGGTAAGACGAGCTTAGGACGAATCACGTGCATAAAAGTTAAAATCAGAAAACAGTCAATTTAATCTAACGTTGCATACATGGATGGTTTCAACAATAAATCCCTATGCTAACAATAAGATTAGTCACTACAAGAGATCCCTCACTCAACTCTTCTAATTACTAGGCTTTAGCGGGGAAGCATTAATGTGATCGTCATGAATCTATTAAGACCACAGTTGAGAAGCAACATCGAAGATAAAAGAGTCGGGTGAAGAGTTTACCCAAAGACAAGAGAGATGCGAGCTCCGGGTAAGTCGTTGGAAGGTTGAAATGAAAGGGGACAACAGTTCGGTTGGAAAGACAACATCAAAGAGGTTCAGGATCCTCTGGATAGCAATCTTGGCACGTTGGAAAGTTCTGGACAGCCACCCCGCAGTTTCCAGAAAATCTGGACAACAAATAGAGGCCTTCCGGATGGCGACACAGCATTAGGAACCTGCTGGAACCTTTGGGCAGCAGCTGTGGGGCTTCAGGACAGCGAACCGGAGGTTCTAGGAGAGCAGGACAGCAGCTCGTCTAGCCGAAATTTTCAGGACAGCAGCCATGAACTTTCAGGACAGCAAACAGGAGTATTCGGACAGCAGGACAGCCCCTTATCTTTGCAGAAACTCCATGGACAGCAGCTGTAGGGGCTGGAAATCTTCTGGACAGCAAATTGTAATCTCCAAAAGTGCAAGACAACAAGTGCTTGATTGAGAGGGGATTAGGTTAGATGAAAAGGAGAGGAGAGAAAGTTAATAAATCTGAAATTAATTCAGATTTAAGTGAATTTGGAGGGAATTGAATTTGAAAATTTGAATTCAAACCCAATTAAGGCTTAGGTTTCATTGGCATTTAATGGGTAATACCCATTAATGGAGCCGGCGGTTTCAAGAGAGAGAGGGAGGGATTTGGGGAGGGGATTTGTAACTTCCAAATCAATTTATGTCATCTAATTAAGAGAATGACAACTCAAATCTAATTTGAAATTCAAATAAGCTTGGAGTTATGCACTTTCCTAATTTAGATTTGCAAATAAGAAAAGTTTTTTTTTTTTTTTTAATTTGAAATTCAAATTTCAATTTGAGAAAATGGACTAATAAATCCAATTTGATTTATTTTGAAATTGAGTTCATGAATGATACTTTCCTAATTTAGGATTCCCTATATGGAAAGAATTTGAATTTCAAATGAATTCAAATTTTTCCTCTCATGCTTGAGCTAAATTAGGAAGTCATTATGGTGATTGAAATCATCATAATGAGGGAAAATTATGATGGTGGCCGGCGGCAAAGGGGAAAGCGGGGCGGCTAGATGGCGGGTTTAGGTTAGGTAGGTGGGTGGGATTTAGGTGGTGGAGCTAGAAGATGAATTGGGTGGAGGAGGTTGAGCCACCGGTGGTGGGAAAGCTGGAAGGGGTGGAGTGAGTCGGGAAGAAAGGAGATGACAACAAAATACAAAATAAGGTAAAAGTAAGCTAACGAACTCACAAAGAGATCGTAAAACCGCGAACCTTGGACTCTTCCAAAGGTTGACGGGTATTACGACTGCCCACACCTTGGGTCTCTCCTCCCATGAACTCACTAAGAGATCAACATGAACTCACTAAGAGATCAACAAGAACATAAAATTTCATTATCAATAAGTCATCATCCCAAAATACAAAACAACTAGCCTATAAATAGGCCTCATGAAAAGAAAAGAAATAAAAGACTAAAATGCCCTTCAGGCTACAATACTACATGACCACCCGTAAGGGTATAAAGGGAAAAACAATAATATGAAATAAACTAGTACATATAAATAAATAACTCAAGATCATAGCCGTTGATCTTCTCGATGTCCTCATCATAAACACTTCCTAAATAGCATAAATATAATTAGGAAAGTTTCTTAAACACCTCCCAAATCTGAATTCAAATCATCCCTCTTTTCTTAAATAAATTTTCCTAATTATTTTCTCCCCGGATTTCTCTTTCTTACATAGTAAATATTAACTCCCCTGGGCCCCACAAGATAAGACCCCTGACATATCCATTATTTTGTCAAAAGCTCTCTTTTTTTAGTATAATTATGCCAGGTCAACTTCCGTAAAAGTGCTTTAAAATACCGAAAAACATATTTAGTGACTCAAAAATAATAAAGAAGAATAGATGAAGGAACCACAGCAACTGAAGCTAAAATGTCATCAAATAAATAAACAATGGTTCTGTATGTGATGTAATTCATTTCAAGAACACTCAGTATGAAAAAATGCTCGTACATCAGTCTCATTACCTGTGAAATCATCCTGAAATATCCTTAACTTATATTTCCATAAATAAACAATTATCTTATGCTAATTAAAAAAATAGATAATTAGATAAAGTAAGAGGCAATCTTAGTCAAATCCGTGAACAAATACAACACAAGAGTGTTGAAGTTCAGGCTTAAAATATTTGGATGGGTTACTCCACAAATAGATTTGCCAGTACACATGATCAGAGCCAAACTAAAAGATTAGAGATCACAATTCCTCCTACTTCAAATTTGGATTGTACTCAAATTGTGGTACCTACTCGAAGTTTTGCTAGGGAATCTGAACCTTCCATGTTGTAGATCCATCTATCCAAAGTATTAAGGCTCTGGGAGGAACATCCTCCTCAAATATCAACATGGATTTATCTTCTCCAATTGTGATAGAGCATGTTCCTTATCATCCTGTGGTACATAATGCAAGTGATCCAGGATCTAAAAAGTCAATTGCTTCTGATAGCAGTCTCTCATTATCAAAATAAAAAGCTCTAGATTCTGTTTGACAGAAGAGGCAGAAATAGGAAAAAAATAATTTAGCATTCATCAAGGTTCACGAGACTCTAAGAAAGAGAGAAATTCACCTAATGACTAAAGCATTCTTGACTTATGAGTTAATGGGGCTACTCATCACTTTAGAGTGAGTTTGTCTCCCTTGCTATCATGTTATATTTTTTATTGTATTTTGGATAAAACTTTATATTCTAGCAATTCGTTGCAAGTGTTTCACAACAACAAGAACATCAAGCCTTTATCCTACAACGTGGGATCGGCTATATGAATCTTTTTTCTCCATTGTGCCATGTTAAGAGTCAAATTCTCATTTAAATCTAATAAAGAAAGGTCATTTCTAATATTTTCTAACCACGTCTTCTTAGGTCTACTTCTACCTTTCTTAACATAAACTAAATCTAATACATCTACTCTCCTAACTGCATCATCGGAAGGCCTCCGTTTTATGTGACCAGACCATTTAAGGCGACTCTCTCTAATCTTATATGCATTAAAGTTACTCCAAACTTTTCACATATATGCTCATTTTGTGTCCTGTCTCTAAGAGTAAAGCCACTCATCCACCTAAGCATCCTCATTTCTGCAACACTTAACTTTTTCTCTTTTAATGGCCAACATTCTGCGCCATAAAGCATTGCAGGTCTCACCACCATCTTATAGAATTTTCCCTCAAGTTTGAGGGGTACTTTTCTATCACACAACAAACCCGATGCATTCCTCCACTTTAACCATCTAACTTGAATTCTACTAATAATATTCATATCTATTTCACCATCACTTTGGACCATAGACCCAAGACTTGACCACCCAAAGTCACAAGCGCACCCCCCCCCCCCCCCCCCCCCCCCCCCCCCCCCCCCCCCCCCCCACAACTAGATCTATTGCTATTAAAATTACACTCCATGTATTCGATTTTAAATATACTCAAACGAAAACCTTTAAACTCTAAGGTTGACCTCTACAATTCAAGTATACCTTCAACTCCCTCTATAGTATTATCAACAAGAAGAATATCATCAAGAAAAGGAATCACCAGGGTAGGTCCTCTTGCAAATGATTAATAAGGACATCAATGACCAAAGTAAAAAGATATGGGCTTAAGGATGATCCTTGATGTAATCCGAATGAAATAGGAAAATACTTGGTCAAATCACCTTATGTTTGAAAACAAGTAATAGTTCCTGTATCCATAAACGGAAAAATATTCAAGACAAATAGTGAGAACCAAAACATAAATTTATACATCATTTTGATACAGGCCTAGTCATGAGTGGTCATTGAAGTTATATAATTCAAATCCCTCAAACTTCATTCCACTTGCAATTTCTGCACTAGAATATTCAACATATTTGCTACTCTACACATACGATAGACTTAACCAAGAGGGAGTTCACAAATTCCCCACCTTTCTTTAATACAATATTACTCTGTTGAGGAGACCAGTACAAATCTATAGATGCATGACATTTGAACGCCACATCTAGCTTCTTCTAGTTAGGATAATAATAAAACCTTAAGCAAAATCAAATGAAGAAAAGAGAACACAACACACTAAAGACCAAAATACAAGACTCAAAATTTAAATAGTTCAGTGATATCGACTTATGTCCATAATGCAAAGAGATCATATATTTCACTATGCTTCAAAAGAGAGGTATATCAAGAATTTCTCTTTATAAAATTTTGAAGATAAAAACAAAGAGAGATAATGATCAAAATAGTCCCCTGACTCTTTACGAATAACTAAAATAGTTTTCGACCATTTAAAAGTGTCATTTTAATGTGACTTTTTAAATAGGGACCTAAATGAACCCACAGAAGGACTAACTTAATTCTCATTTAAGGAGTCAATGAACCAAATTGATACTTTTATGTAGCTCAAGATTGTTTTAATCCTTCAAAAGATTAAGAGTACCAATTAGGTCCTTTTATCGAATAGAGATATCAATTTATCTTTGTCAATGAATAGGAAGGAATGAAATGATCTGCTATGTTTGTTGCAGGATTCCAAAGAAGAGCTTCTCCCTACTATAAATGAAGCTTCTCTTCTAGATGGAACTAAAACTAATAGCACTTTCTTGAAAAAAGTAAAAACATCCGTCCTACGGGTGCTTGAAAAGTTCCTCTCTTCTCTCAGTTGGTAGCCCCTCTCCCCTCTCTCTCATTATTTGTAGATGTTGGATGTCAAACCCTTCATTCTAAAGCTCTAATTATGATGGCAACATAGAATGTGATGGGGACATCGATACGAGGTTTCGACGCGTCTATCAGAGGCGACACAGGAGATCGATGGCCATGATGGAGAGTCTTTACTTTTGATGCATTTTTTTGTTTTAGTCATTTTATTTTTATTTTTTCAGTTTTTCCGTTTTTGCCCTTATGTAGTTGGTCATTATTGTAGCCCAAGGGGCATTCTTGTCTTTTGTTTGATTTGTCATTGTGAGGCCTATATATATGGCAATCCTCTTATGTATTAGAGGATGAATGTTTAATGAAATTTTACTTGTTTCTTCTTCTTCTTGCATGGGAGCTAGAGAGAAGAAAGAGAGCTCAAAGTGAGCAATTGCAAGGTCCACCAGTCGTTGGAAGAGTCCACGACTCGTGGTTAATTTAATTTTATCCTATTTGTTTTCTTCTTAATCTCCCTTTCCCCTTATCAAACCGGCCACGTCCAAATTTCCCACCACCGGTGGCTCAACCCCTCCACCCACATCATCTCCTAGCTCCACCATTCGAAATCCAACCACCAACCAAAACCCCAACCCACCCCTCTTCCTCCTTGCCGCCGCCCCCTTCCCTCATAATTGCCCTCATTATGATGATTTCAATCATCATATTGATTTCCTAATTTGGCTACGAATGAGAGGGAAAATTCGAATTCATATGAAATTCAAATTTCGAATTCTTTCCATTTTTAGAATTCCAAAATAGGAAAGTTAATCATGACATCAATCTAATTCAAAATAGATTGGATTCAATATTAATTTTCCTAAATCATAATCCTTGTTTGAAAACCTCCTAAACACCTCCCCAAATTTCCTCCCTCTCTCTCCATGCCGCCGGCCTACTAGGGCCCTCTCCACTTAATGCCTACTTAAGGCATTAATTGCAAGATTAATTTGAAATCAAATTTCGAATTATTCTCCACCCAATTTCATTCAAATCCTGAAATTAATTTCAAGTTTTGGAAACAAAACCCCCAACACTTCTCTCTTGGACCCGTCGGCCCCATTAATGGGCTCTCCCTATGTTTGTTTCCAATCCTAGCCTCAACCCAAATTGAATTCGAATTCAAATCCTAATTTGTTTCCCTCCAAACTAATTAAATCTGAAATTTATTTCAGATTTATTGGGAGACTTATTGGAATCGGATTCCAAACCCTAGCCCTCTTCCCCTTGAAGCCGCCGGCCCTCTCCCTCCTTTCTATTCAAGCCGCCACCTCTCTCTTTCACCCCTTGCTCTCTTTGCCTACTCCCTCCTACTCTCCCTCACCATCTCATGTCAATGACATAAGGCCGATCCCGAGGTTGATCACGGTTTCGCCTACAACGATCGTGGGGAGATTGACATTCTTCTCTATCCTTTCTACGACCCCGATTGGGAGTACAACGAGATGGTGGAAATATATGTCAAGCGCATCCTCTACAACTTAGCGCATACGATCGATCTTCAAAAGCCTAAGACGCCTTGGCATCTCATTAGGAGATCTACTCCTCCGTCTGCGGCTACCTCTCCACCACCGTCGACCTATCCGTGGATTAAGACCATTGGCGTTGCGACCGTCCTCGTGGCATCGTTGAGTGTGCTGAAGACCTTTCTCCGCTAAGCCGTACTTTGAGTGTGAGTGAGCATGGTAACTCATAGTGAACTCTCTAAATATTAACCATGGGATTGTATTACTACATATTTGTTTTTACTGTGATAATTTCATATCTATCTTAACTTGCCTAAGCTTTTGATTTGTAACTGCTTACTACAATAAGATTGAGGATTGAAAATTCTCTAATCTAATCTTACAAAACCTTAATCTTAAAGTAGCAAGCATTGTAATTCTTTAAAATATTTCCGTGCAATTCTTGTTTGTATCACATCAGAATGAGTTTGGAGATATAGAATCTATTCCATGAACCCAAAAGATATTATAAGATATTTCAAAGTTAACAAAAAATCATGGAAGATCTCTCAAAATCAATAAATGAACCCTTCAAGATCTTTATATTAATACAAGAACTTCAAAATATTCCATAACCCACAAAAGAAATTTAAACATATGTTTCAAAACCTCAATCAAATATTTGCAATAAATAGGATAACTAAAATATCTTATATCCATTTGACGGAAGAAAAATAATTATTATTTTTCAACAAGTACAATTTTTGTAAGCATATAAATGGGATTTATCTCCCCCCTTAATCTTGATAAGCTATAGAACACCCATCTTGAGTAAACTTGATACGTGGTTATACTTAAGTTGCATATATTTTGTCAATGAGTGAAAATTGGCATTCATTGCCAAATGAATAGCACTGTAACAAAATAGTGTAGTATTCTTGTGACTTATCAAGTTGTTTTAGGAAGCTTTTGAGCCAAATCATTTCCTCACGAATTTCAGTGGCATGTACATATAAAGCTTTTGTAATTAATATCGTGACTAGATTTAAAATTGTAGCACCCAATGATTGTAATGTTAGCCATGTATAGATATACTAGGCAGTTTTGCTCTTTATATATAGGTATCGTCCTAAATCCAAATCAACATAGTACCATAATTTATGTTAATTCTCTGAAACTTCAGAAAATAATTTATTAAATATTTTGGACAGCATGGTATCCACTACGCAACTTTTCAATATTTTTTTCTTGGATTGGGCATGTATATGCTGATTGCTCGCTCTACTTGTACAATATCTGGCCTAGTGCAAACGACTACATACATAAGAGAGAAGCAAAAATTAATTTGGCTATATCTTCTTTCCCTCTTTAATAACAGGTATATGTCCTGTAAACAATTTGAAATGGCTACCAAATGGCATACTTAAAATCTTTACCTTTGCATATTTAACCTCTTTAACACCTTATCAATATTCAATATACATTTTGGACAGCATAGCATCCACTACGCAACTTTTCAATATTTTTTTCTTGGATTGTACATGTACAGGCTGATTGCATAGACGTGTTGGTAGAGAGGTATATGATTTTAAAAGAATTAATAGTAGCTATGAATTTGGAATGACTAATTAAGGTGGTAAGACTATGTTAAATTTTGTTATAGCTTATGATTTGTAATTGTTAATACCTTATTTAAGAAAAGATATGAGCATCTCATCACTTATAAGAATGGATATAGTAAAATTCAATTGATTATTTTCTTATAAGAAAAATAAACATTGCCAACCCAGATAAGCGACCTAGGAAGCCGCCCATGGAGGATCAAGGGCACGAGCTCGTTCCTGCTCGTGCCATCCACATCACCTATGTCATACTAGCCATTCTAGGAGAGGATAAAGCTAAAATGTCCCTAGTCAAGTCTCACAAGATCTTTCTTATAATAGGTAAACTCAACCAACACATCGTGGGTTCTAGTGACTGAAGTATCCCCGTTAAGAGTGAAACCCTTTCAATGACGCTGTGATTATCACTTTCTGCGAGGCGGACAAGCCAGAAAGTGGGAACCCTTTCAATGTTATGGTAATCACAGCACTAGTCAGTAAATACCAAATTGGTAGCATACTTATCGATATAGTGCCTTCATTATGATTTATTTGGCGAGCGACAAGAAACTGAAGGTGTGATCACCCTACTAGTCACCTAAGTAGAGGGAAATGCCAATATACTACAATGGAAGACTTCATTGATGTGGATGCGACGGACACCTACAACGGAATCTTTGGGTGGCTTCTCTTAAATACCTTCAGGGAGACCGTCTCAATGTACCAAGTGGCAGTCAAGTTACCGGCAAGAGGTCAAGAAATCATGACGAGGGACAATCTAACCTAGTCACAAGCCTGTTGTTTGAAGGCTATAGAGAAGGCGGCAACTTCCGAAGAGGAAGTACTATAGGTCATGGTTGGACATGACGCAGTGGAGGAAATCCCAACAGCAACAGTAGGTGACTCAAAGAGAACCTTGAGAATACGTTTGTCATATACTCTGACGCATCGAGATAAGCTTGTCAAAGAACTTAGAAATGACCTTGATTTTTTTACTTGGACAACAGCAAAGATACTAGAAATTGATGTTGAAGTCGCCTGTCACCAGCTAAATGTAAAATGGGAAGCTCGGCCTACCAACCTTAATGTTTTCACATCTTTTGGATCTCTCCTTCTCTTAGATTCTTAGTTGTTGTTATATTTATTTCTGAAATATTATAGCTTTCCACTTTCTTGATTTTCTACCCTAATTCACAAACTACCTGCTCTTGTAAAGTCAGATGTCACCCACGAATAGATTTCGATCCAACATTTCATTGAATTGTTGAAATATGGGTTAATAATATCAAAACCTCCATATTACAATATAAATAGAGGAGAAAATTCTACTGAACCCCACTTAAAGGATTTTAATCCAGAAAAAACTTCAATTCTAACTTACGTCGTATGGAAGAACCCTACATTTCCCAGGTCAATTCCAAGTAGAAGCTAACTAGGTTGCATTCCCAGTTATACAAACTAAATTCGTTATAGGTTTGAATGAAAATTGGAAGAATTGAAAATCATAGTTGTTGGATGTCAGTTCCCTGAGCTTCGCCGAACCTGCAACCATCACCTACCGCAAAACAGCCCTCGGCAGTCCAGAGAGAGAGAGAGAGAGAGAATACCTCAATACTCCCATGAGAATGCTAATACGATTGGAAACCTGCTTCAACAACGCCCATCCTTCTGCAGGGTCCAAGCGCGGGACTCCCCCAAATTTCCGAAACCCTCGGAGATGAATAGAGGTGGTTAAGATTTTAAATTTGTTAATTCTATTTATATTAATTAAATAAGATATGTTAATTATTATTTAGCTCATTTCTATGCATTAGTTGAAAGCTTTGACTATCTACTAATTTTTGTGTGAATTTATTTTAATTGATCTAAATATTAAAAAAATAGATTAATTAAATTTTAAATTCATTTTGATAGGGATATTCATTAACAAAAAATAGATTACTTTAATTAACAGAGCCAATGATCCCTAAATCTCACATGCTTAAAATCAAATTGAGTACATGTATCTCATCAAGTTGAATCTAATGAGCCCAAATTTTCCAATTCTGATATCATTATGGTATTTAGATGTTGAAAGAACGACCTATAATATGGGGACTCGATATAGGGCATTCAATAGAGTGCATTAAACTTTAGTCATATTGATAGGGCATGCCACTCAAAAAAATTTATAAATATGCCTTAACTCTTTACATGAGATGTGGCTTAGACCTTAGCTTTAATTTAAAAGATCTCATAGGCTTAAAAAATCCTATAGCTCTACATGAACACCACTATTTTACTATCACCATCGAGCAATCACACCATCATCGGATCACTTTCATTAGAACACTATTTGGTCATCATTGGGCCATTGTTGACTGAATATAGCCATTTGACCACCATCACTCGACTATCATCATTGGACCATTAGCTCTTAACTACTATCCTTCGACCATAATTGTCGAACTATGAACCTTTGGTCACCATTGTTCAACAACAAATCTTTGTCCATTATTGCCCGAAAATAATTCACTGGTCATTGTTGTCTCACTATGGTCCTCCAACCATTATTATCAAACTATAGTCCTATGATATAACCACCATCTACCAACTATGATCATTCAACTATAGTTGCTCAGCAACGACCCTCCGACTAATATCACTTGTTTTTTTTAGGGGGATTTACATACATGCCACCTTATTATGTCTATATTACATATTTAACACCAAAAATCTAAATATTACATTCCAACTACCTAAACACTAAATTAACAACAAAAATACCACTCCATCAAAACCAAGCTTCACTCCATCTCTGCCATCGCTAATCCCTAACCACTCGCGTGCTCTTCCCGTGAAACTCAACCTCCTCGACTGCTGCACTCGTGGAATCTTCTGTTTGCTCGCTCATTCTACCACCCATTGTATTCTCAGATGATGGACTCCATCTAGGATCTATTCCTCTCGCGAGCTGTGTCATTCCTTCGATATAGCATTGTCACTAAGCTGTAGTTTGTCTTTTGTTCCTCTCGCGAACTGGATGCTACTTTCATGTTGTACTTTTTTCTCAAACATTTTTCTGGCGAACGATTCTAGTTCGTTTGGTTTTCTGGTGATCTTATTAGGCTTCTAATTCCTATTTTTAAGTCTTTTTATTTTATCGGATTTCCGCTGTGCTTTCTCAGAGTTAGATCTTGGATTTATGAGATTAATCCTTTGCGATTGTATTTTCTCAAGATGACTCTTTTTAATATGTTTCTCTTTGTTGATTTTGCTACTATTTCCTTTGAAGGGATTTATCTTGTCATCTTTTTATAAAGATTTTGTTTTTTGAATGTTCGATTCTACATATTTATTTTTAGATTTCATTTTCTGAATGTCTGATTTTGGTGAGAAATAAAACTAAAGTGCTAAGCTACAATTCGACACTACTATAATAGCCACACGAAAATACAACAAATCAAATAGAGTACACACGGAATGAAGAGCTCATGTGGGAGAAAGCAGGTCAGCTGCGGTTAGAGCATCGGAGGAGACAAGCACGCACAAAAAGGACTGCTTACGCGGGAAGAGAGATTTCTTAGACGGAAAGAGCTTAGGCGGGAAGAAGAGACGGAGTGAGCTTTGTTTGGACGGAGTGGTATATTTGTTATTAAATTAGTGTTTAGGTGGTAAGAGTGTAATATTTAAGTTTTATGTGTTAAATATGTAATATAGATATAATAAAGTGGTATGTATGTAAATCCCCCTTTTTTTTAATAATATGACTTGGTTATATTAAAGCTTGTTGACTTTGTCAGCTGTCGTTGCCACTAAATGCACTAAATCTCCTATAAAAGCCATTGAAAGCTATCAACACCAACTATTACAATCGATGTCAACACTAATATTTATATTGGACTTTTTAATCCATTATATTCCTTCCTCCAAGGAGACTAGTCAAATAAATAACAAACGATCAATTGAAGAAAACTATGATGTCATATGATTCTTTCAACTTTCACAACATAATTCGTTATATATAATTTATGTTTATATGTTGTATCAATATTTTCTAAATCACTAAAGATGACATCATTTATAATTGATCATAAATATCAGTAGAACCATTTTAACTAATCATTCATCATGATTTTTCCCATAATTTTTCATATTGAATTTGTGATATCTTTTACAACTCTTTTATATCTAAGAGAGCACAATGTTAGAATAATACATTTGTTAATTTACTATCATAAATGTTCTAACCTATCATAAATATTAATCTGAAAATAAATTCAATAATTTTTGAACGAGTTTATACACCAAATTTTTTCCTTTTCTATCTCCGACCAATTTCTCCATCACATTTCAAACTTACTGGCGGTTTCTTTAACCGATAAATAAGAATCCAACCTCTCCAGTCATTTCCACTCCCACTGAGGAAAGAAACCCAGACAAATCGAACCTTTCCCTACTTCCCCCAAACAAAGTACCCGATTCTCATCTCCACTCCCCGATCGTCTTCCTCCTCCCTTCCCTAATGGGCGTAAGCAACAACATCATCGCAATCCTCAACTTCATCGCCCTCCTTTGTTCGATTCCCATCATCGCCTCCGGGATCTGGCTCGCCTCCAAGCCCGATAGCGAGTGCATCCGTCTAGTCCGATGGCCCATCATCATCCTCGGCGTTCTCATCCTCTTAGTCTCCCTCGCCGGTTTTGTGGGCGCTTACTGGAACCACCAGTGCCTCCTAGCCGCCTACCTCTTCTCCATGGCAACCCTAATCGTTCTCCTCCTCGCTCTCGTCGTCTTCTCCTTTGTCGTCACCCACAACGATGGCGAGTATGACGTTCCTGGTCGCGGGTATAAAGAGTATCGCCTCGCTGGATTCTCCGATTGGCTTCGGCATTACGTCGGTGATGATGGACATTGGGTTCGGATTCGAGCTTGTCTTAGTCAGTCGGATGTGTGCGGGAAGCTTGCACGGGATGATGCGTATTTCACCGCCGATCAGTTCTTTCGTACCGATCTATCCCCTATTCAGGCAAGTATCTATCTGCTGCTCTGTAGCTAGGTCAGTACTCTATTTTTGGGATTTTTACATACATAACACTTAAAACTATATTATTTACTCATTTAACACCTAAAGTTTTCTATTTACACACATACCACTTAAAACTATTTCTCATTTCTAAAAAACCACTCCGTCCCTCTCTTCGTGAAATCCCGCTGGCTTGGCCCTCCACGCCGGAGTTTCGGCGATCAGGCCTCCACCACCGATGACGGCCTGTCTGAAGCAATTACGGAGTGAGGCCCTGTTCCTAACGTGAGCTCTGGTTTCTGACATGGAGGGTAGTAATTAAGAAATCACGAAAATGCTTTGCCGACGCCAAGGCTCATCCCGAGAACCTCCATTATTTCCAGCGAAAGCTTGCTCATTGCCTCGCAGTAGTCCTGATACACGTCCCTGCATAAAATTTCTAATTAATGTCAAAAAACAAAAAGGAAGCATATAATCAACGTGTGTGTGTTATACGAAATGCCAACCAACCCGAAATGTCGAAAATCCTCGCTGAGATTGTTGGCGAAGTATTCGAGAAGGACGATGGAGCAAGGGGAGAAACAAAAGGAAAGTGTTTCTTTCCATGGGAGTTTTGAGGAGAATCGGTCGTTGAAGCTGCTGGCGTAGCCGCAGCTTTCGCCGGACTTTCGCTGAGCTCTCTGTTTCACTTTGAGTGACATGGAGAAAAAGGATTCGACGGAACGGTGAGCATCAGCGAGGAGCTTAGACGGGATTCCGTGATTTATGACCTGGAAGAAGCCATGTGAGGAGCAGGCTTCGCCGACGAGGCGGACGACTTCGGCGGCGGATTCCGGCGAGCCTGAGAGAAATCCGGCGAGGTCTATGAGCGGTACCGGAAGCTCCTCGTCGGCGGCGACGACGGAGACTCATCGGAGGATTGAAGGGGATTAAGAGGAGAGAGGATTGAAAGACGAAGCAGAGTGGGTGCAATGGAAAAGCCAATGCCGCTCAATGGTGAAGCGGGCGTTGCATAATTGCTTATGACAGGCCCGATCGCCGGAACTCCGGCGTGGAGGGCCTTGCGAAGTGAAGCCAGCGGGATTTCACGGAGAGAGGGACGGAGTGGTTTTTTAGAAATGATAAATAGTTTTAAGTGGTATGTGTGTAAATAGAAAACTTTAGGTGTTAAATGAGTAAATAACATAGTTTTAAGTGTTATGTTTTTAAGGGGCGTTGTTTTGGAGTAATTTACGGATAAGGCCACTAGTTGGTAGCGCTGCGTACCTGGCGTTTGGGATCGGGGGCAGTCTTTTCGTCGGTGCCTTCGGTGGGTGGGAATTGCTGATAACTGTGCCCAAAAAAATAAAAATCACAAAAGAGAAACTATGAAAATTGAATCGGTATATATTTTAAAAACTAAATATAATAAAAATATTAATTATTATATTTTATTATATTTATCTCAAAATAAATTAAGAAATTTAACACTCATTTTAATCAAATATTAGTTGAGATATCTCGTAAAAATGAGCACAAAAAATTGAAAATAGTTGTTAAAATTTGAGATTGACGTGTTAAATTTACATTTTAGGCACTGAACTTCCTCCCAAAAAAAAAGCATTGAGATCCTAGATTGACTTCCTCAGCGTACAGTACACAAGGAAAAATATAATATAAATAATGAAAGTATTAGAAATATAAAATAGTATAATTCTTGATATATCATCAAAAATTTATCTTGATAGGGCACTGTTGAGTCCTAGAATATTCACGACGGTAGAAAAGTATAAAGTTTAACGTCTTAGCGTTGTACAAACTACAAAGATCCAACACACAAACAGATGAAAGAGTGGGTGTAACATTCATGAGAAACATCAATATTTTTACATGAAAAATCGTGAAAAGGGAAAAAATCACAGGACCTGACCCAGTTTGAATGAATCAACTATTATTTACAGTCGATTACAAATGAGGCTCTTCCTTGGGGGAAGGCCTTTGCTTGATGTAATAAATATACATCATATAAAGTGCATTACATGATGGGAATTGAAAGAATCATTATTGACATGTTTCTTTGTTCGGCAGGACCATAGTTGGCTGGCGACAGAGATCGGAAAGACCGTACTCTGGTGACGATAGTCGGAGGGCGATAGTGGTCAGAAAGATCATTGTCTGGCGACTGAGGTCAGAAAGACTGTAGTCGACGGGCGATAGTGGTCAGAAAGACCGTTGCCTGGAGACGAAGGTCAGAATGACCGTAGTCGCTTGACTTCAGAGGTTGGGAGTCTGGCGATGGACGGAAGTCCAACGTCAGATAGAAGTCCGGGGTCGGGCAGAAGTTCGACGATGGACGGAAGTCTGGCGACGGACGGAAGTCTGGCGACGGACGGAAGTCTGTCTTCGGGCAGAAGTCCGTTTTCGGGCAGAAGTTCGTCTTCGGGCAGAAGTCCGATGAAAGTCTGGCAACATGCATAAGTTCGATGATTGATGGAAGTTTGGCATTGGGCAAAAGTCCGACGAAAGTCCGGTGACAAGCAGAAGTTTGGTGACAAGTGGAAGTCCGATGATGGACAGAAGTCCGACGACGGGCAAAAGTTCAGCGATGGACGGAAGTTTGGCGTCGGGCAGAAGTTCGACAAAAGTCCGGCAATGGGCATAAGTCTGGTGACTAACGGAAGTCCGACGATGGACAAAAGTCCAACATTAGGCAGAAGTCTGACGAAAGTCCGGAAACGAGGAGAAGTCTAGCGTCAGGCAGAAATTCAAATTATGTTTTGAACCCTCCGAATGCGCTTCGGGTCATTGTTTTGAACCCATTTGGGCTATTAAGTCGAATTTGGTGTCATTGGGTCTGTCTTTTTGAGATGTTCAATTGGACTATAAGTTTGTTGAAATCGGAGTTCATATGGTCTCGAATTTAGTTTTGGAATTTTCCAACTTAATTTTGCTTCGAGATTCGTGACGGATCAAGATTAATTTTTTTAAGATATATCAAGCACGAATCTCAAGGTTAAATTAAGCTGAAAATTTATGAAATTAAATTCAACTTTTTGCTATAAAATGCCAAAGCCATATAGCATATCAAGTTGTTTTAATTGGAAGCTCTCTTTGTTAACATAATACATGTCATCCTGACATTTCAAGAATTTTACTCAAGACAGGTTCAAGCCGTTAGCTTCTAATCCTACTTGCACACGTGTATTCTTTGTAACCATTATTCACATTTATATGTCTATATATACTAGCTGTAATCTTTCTTTAACGAGGAATAACATAGCATTTCCTTCCTTCATTTTATCGTCTTCCTGTTATTTTCTGGCCCTATAATGCTTTTACAGTTCTCATGGTATCAGAGCATGGCATCCTTGTGACCTTTCCGTGAGATTTTTTTCTTTTTTCTCCACCAATTAATCTTCTCCATTCATGGATACTTCATCTGCTTCATTAGCTGCCGCACCAGATGTTCCTCATAGTTCCAGTTCTTTACTGGAAACCTCACCGATTCCCCTCCAACTAAAGTTCTTGGTAAGCAATATCAAAAGCATTGTCTCCATCACCTTAACCTCAAAAAACTATCATGTTTGACGTTCGCAAGTCTTAAAGCTCTTTCGAGCTAATGGCTTCGATGATTTTCTTGACGGAACTTGCTCTTGCCCTTCGCCAACATCCCCGATCGCTTCGAATACCTATTCCTATAAAACCTGGCTTCTTATTGATCAAAATCTTGCCGCTGCTCTTTATTATGTTATTTCCCCAAATCTTCTATCTTACGTTCTATCTGTGGAGGACTCTGCCGAGATATGAGAAACCATTTCTCGATGATTATAGTCCACCACCAGATCTCGTATCATCCAACTTAAGAACAAACTCCACCATATATCCATGAAAGACCAAACCTTGACTCAATATCTTCTCAACATTAAATCTAAGGTTGATACTATTGCTGCCACTGAACCCTTCTTGATCCTGAGAATATCATCCTCTACACCTTAAATGATCTCCCTCCCCAATATAAAGCTTTCAAGATTGCTATATGTACTAATCTTCAACCGATCACATTGGATGATCAATATACTCTGCTATGCAGTGAAGAACATAACATTTCCCTAGAAGCCACACATGAACTACACAATCTTCAAATATCCAAACCCACCATGACACTTACAACCTCTTGTTGTCATGGACGAGGTCGTAACACTGTCAATCATGGTCGGTCATCCTCCACAAACCAATCTGCCCGCAACCACCCCGACCACCATGACAAGATCTTGACTAGTTCAGTTACCTGTCAGATTTGCTTCAAGAACGATCATTCTGCTCTTCGTTGATGTTATCGCCACAATCCCTCTTACAATGAAGATTCTCAGAAATCCGCTTTATTCTCTCCAGCAGAATCTTCCTTCACTCCGACCGGTACCTTGACAGTGGAGCAACTAACCATCTAATTTCAGATTTTACTAATCTCAACTCCCCAAAACCTCATACAGGCTCCAATCAAATCATTCTCGGCAATGGATAACAACTACTAATCCAACATTCATGAAAGGGTATTCTTCCTACCCCTACCAGTACTTTAACACTTCGCCATCTCTATCATGTACCAAATCTGTCTTTTAATTTCATATCTATCCATCGTCTCACCTCTGAAAATCAATGTTCTGACACCTTCTCTTCTAATGGTTTTCAAATTCAAGATTCGAAGATAGGCCGCCTTCTTCTTCAGGGTATGTGCCTTAATGGTCTTTATCCACTTCGATCTTCCGCCACCAAACAATCCCTTGCGTTGTTCTCCACTCAAGATATTCCTAATCTTTGGCATCGACGGCTTGGTTATCCAGCGTCTATTACACAACAACATCTAGCTAAAGCATTTCTGCAATTTGTTTTAGTTCACGATATTCTCATTGTAATTCTTGTAAAATTGCTAAAAGTCATCGTCTACCCTTTCTTAAGTCTCAGAATTCTGTCTCCATTATTTTTGAATTAGTTCATTCGGATGTTTGAGGGCCTTATCCCACCACATCAATGCAAGGTTATTGTTACTACTTGTCTTTCATTGATGACTTTTCTAAGTTTTGTTGGGTGTATCCATTAATTAATAAATTTGAAGTTACCTCTAAATTCATCGAGTTTAACAAAATGATCAAATGCTAATTCAAGAAATGAATCATAACTTTTCGCTCGGATTGAGGTGGAGAATTTATCAATAATCATTTCAAGTCTATCTGCAAACATTGAGGTATAAATCACCAATATTCCTGTCATTATACTCGTACTCAAAATCACCAATATTCTTGTCCTTATACTTTGGCTCAAAACGGAGTTATGGAATGAAAACATCATCATATATTAGAAACATACGCAGACTTCTCTTTGAAGCCAATCTTCTGCCATCACTTTGGGTAGACGCCTTACATACCACAGTTTATCTCATCAACAAATTACTAACACCATCTCTCAATAATATCAGTCCTTACACTAAACTATACAACAAAGTACCTTCCTACTCTCACCTTAAAGTTTTTGGATGCCTTTGTTATCCTTGGCTCCGCCCATATTCCAAATCAAAACTATCTCCCTTATCACTTCCGTTCGTATTTATCGGATATGCTATTGCTCAAAAAGAGTATAGATGCCTCTATCCTACCACTGGCAAAATTTATATATCAAGACATAATATTCAATGAGGCAAATTTCCCCTATATACAACCACTTTCTTTCACCAATCACCAAAACACCTCAGCTTATACGCCACCTCTTCTACTCGTTCCAACTTTTGGCACTCAAAGTTTCAATTCCACTTCTCCAATCATTCACCCCACACCCTCTATTCATTCCTCTCCCACGGTTAGCCAGCCACCTTCCTCAAATTCAGTATCTGCTTCTATTAATAGTTCCGCAAATCAAACTATCCATCAATTACCCATCCAACCACTCACTCACCTTATGCAAACATGGTTTAAAATCGGAAATTTAAAATCCAAAGTCATCTTCAACCACTTCCATCAAAACCATTCACCCTACCCAACTACCTATGCTGAGGCAAGCAAACACGAACATTTGGCGGACTGCAATGTCCGACAAATTTCATGCTCTCCAATCTCAGCGAACTTGGGAGCTTGTTCCACCACACTCTTCTCAAAACGTTCTTGGATGCTGTTGGATGTTTCGCACTAAATTTCTAGTTGATGGTACTATAGCTCGGCATAAAGCAAGACTGGTAGCTCAAGGGTTCAACCAGGAATACAACATCGATTACACTGATACTTTTAGTCTTGTCGCTAAAATAACTATCGTTTGCGTTCTTCTTGTTGTTGCTCTCCATCTCCATTGACCAATTTATCAGTTGAATGTCTCTAGCGCTTTCCTCCAACGTCACCTCTCTCACATTGTTTACATGAAGTAGCCTCCTGGTTTCCTTGATGTTCTTCATCCATATTATGTTCGTAGATTGCAAAAGGCCTTATATGCCCTAAAACATTCACCTCGTCAGTGTTTTGCTACGCTCTCTGGTTACCTACAGACACATGGTTTCCATTTTAGCTCCTCTGATCCATCACTGCTCATATATAATAAGTCATATATCTCTATGTATTTCCTTGTCTATGTCGACGACATTCTACTCACCGGAAACTCCAAAGAAGTAATCCAAGATCTCTTGCATAATCTCAATACTAAATTTACAATGCGAGATCTCAACCCAACTCCCAATTCCTTGACATCCAGGCGGTTCACACTCCCTATGGTTTGTATCCCAATCAAACAAGGTTTGTTGAATCCATTATCACTAAAGCCGGAATGACAAATTGCAAACCTGTCTCTACCCCATCCCAAATCAAAGCTTTTTCCAACTCTGCCAACTCACTCGCCTTCTCTAATCCGACTTTCTACCATAAGTTGGCTGGACTGCTTCAATATCTTACCCTCACTAGACCGGATATCTCTTTTGTGGTTAACAAAGTCTGCCAACACATGCAGAATCCTTTACACGCTCATTTTGAAGCACTAAAGCGTCTTCTCAGGTACATTCAAGGTACGCTTCATACAAGATTACCTATTTTTGTGATTCTCTTGTTCTCAGATCTTACGTTGACTCCGACTGGGCCAACGACTCCATCGACCGCAAGTCAATCTCAGGACATTGCAACTACCTCGGATTATCTCTAATCTAGTGAAGTGTAAAGAAACAACATTCCGTTGCAAGATCTTCTATGGAGGCCGAGTACCGAGCCCTTGCCTCTGTTGCTGCCGAAGCCATCTGGCTTCGTTTCCTTCTTCACGATTTCAATTGTTCTACCACATCATCTACTCCTTTATTTTGCTACAATAGGTCGGCCATCGCCTTAGCAAACAATCTTGTCTTCCATACTTGAACAAAGCACATTGAAGTCGTTTGTCATTTCATCAGAGAATGCATTAAGGATAAATCAATCACAGTTCATCATATCTCTACTAAAGATCAAGTTGCTGATTTTTTCACCAAGCCTCTTTCCATTCCTTGCTTTCAACAACTTGCCACCAAACTGGTTACATCATCAGCTGCAACAGTTTGAGGGGGCCTGCTAACATAATACACGTTATCCAAACGTTTCAAGAATTGTACTCAAGACAGGCTGTTAAGCTTAGCTTCTAATCCTACCTGTACATGTGTAATCTTTGTAACCATTAGTTCACACTTAAACGTCTATATATATAAGCGTAATCTATCTTTAATGATGAATAACATAGTATTTTATTCCTTCAGTTTATCGTTATTTTCTGGCCCTACAATGCTTTTACAGTTCTCACTCTCTCGTTACTTAGAGGGATAGTTGAACATAGGGACTAGCAGCTATAGGAAATCTAGATCTTGACTTCTAAAAGTTTAATTCAGAAACACTCATGCAAAAAGCCAGGCGATCTTAATCATCTGATCCGATCTCCTTGATTAGAAATATTTTAGGATATCTCACAAATTATTGAGTCATAATTAAGAAGGATTTCATTGGGAAGGTTGTCATACGCTGAGATTTATAATCGATAAGTGAAGTGCCATGTAAACGCCTATAAAATCAAGGGCATTTTATTATTTCTTGAGAGAATTCTAACATAATTATTTATAGAAAGTTTTGTCCGACATAGGGGTTTGATATCTTATTTACCTTTATATATATACAAAAAATATGTAATATCCTAAGGGGCTGTTTGGTAGAATCTAGGATTTCATTTAAGTAGGATTTCATAAATAATCCAAATCCGGATTTCACAAATCCGGGGGGGTGGGGGGGTGTTAAATCTTGAAAACTGTTTGGTAACATTCATGATAAATCCAGTTAAATTTTGTGTGACTGTTTGACTATGCAAGTCAGGATTTAAGGCAGTTAAAAGAAAAAGAGCTGGAAACGTTCGGACTTCGTCCGGACTTCCTCTTTTGGCGCAAATAAGAACATAAATCCACCGCATCGGTGGATTTGCTAAATCCGGGATATACCGCAAAAAGTGGTCTTTTTCCGTCAACCGCGGCTTTCATTTGCCGTGAGATTTGGATTTGCATTTTAGGCCATTTGGCTGGATTTTGCCCAAATCTGGCCTTAAATTCGACCTAAATCCGCATACCAAACAGCCCCTAACTGTTCAGTTTAAAAATATGATATTTCAAAAACTTTCCAACTTCTATGACCATGTTCTTGTGCTTGTGCAGTCTGGATGCTGCAAGCCACCAACTGTATGCGGGTATAGCTATGTGAATCCTACAGTGTGGGTTTCCCCTGCCAATGTGGCTGCAGACCCAGACTGCTATGCCTGGAGCAATGACCAGACTCAGCTCTGCTATGGATGCAACTCTTGCAAGGCCGGGACGATCGGAAACCTCCGCGGCGAATGGAGAAAGGCTAACATTGTTCTCATTATCGCCGCTGTTGCTCTCATCTGGGTGTACATAATTGGCTGCAGTGCCTTAAAGAATGCGCAGACGGAGGAACTCTTTCGTCGATACAAGCAGGGATTTGCCTAAGTTCAAATGGTAAAATGTCAGATAGGTGAAACGGTTAGCTCATCCTTGTAAGATAAAGCAGTTGCCAATTGATATATTGAGCTTGTTATATATGTAGTTTGTGGCCTATTTTCATTCCCTTTGTTGCTGTTGGGGAATTCTAGTTTTGTAATGTGCTGTAGCTATTGGTAAGAATGGCTGGTTGCTGCTGTTGTTTTTAATAAGAGTGTATGGCTTCAAAGTTTTCATTTCTTTAGGTTTTTTTTTTTTTTGAAATGAAAAGAGTCGGAATAATCTGATAAATTTTTTATCAAAAGTTAAGGCTTCGTTTCAAATAATTTTTTGCTATTATATTTTTTTTACTGTTTTCATTAAATTTTTGTGCTAAAAATTTATTTTTAAAAACAGTAAAAAAAGTCATTTCAAATGAAGCCTAAGATCTATTTTAAAGCCCATAACTTCTTTGGTCAAAATCACCTGCAAGAGGATCAATTGAAGGCATCATCTCATTTTTTTTTTAAGGCATTGCCTCATTGTTTCAACATTCAAAAGCAATTAGAGTAGCCTCGAAAGTAGACCTGTCAATTTCGGGTCACGGGTCGGGTTCGGGTCGAACCCGGAACTGACCCGGCACTATTCGGGTTCGGGTCAACCCGACCCGTTTTTGCAAACGGGTCAATTTTTTGGACCCGAACCCGACCGCTTTCGGTTCGGGTCAACCTGACCCGACCCGCTTCGGTGCAGCGGGCGACGCAAGCGACACGAAAGCGAGCAGTGCAGCAGGCGGGCGAGCGACGCGGTGCGGTGCAGCGGGGCACTGTGCGGTGTAGACGTGCAGTGGGGCAAGCGACGCGGTGCGGTGCGGTGCAGCGGGGCGCGGTGCGGACCGTGTGCTGCGGTGCAGCGGGGCGAGCGATGCGGTGCGACAGCGGCAGCGAGGCGCCGGCGCGGCAGCGCAGCAGCGGGCGCGTGGGGCAGCGGCCAGCGGGGCAAGCGCCAGGCGGGCAGCAGCGCGGCAACGTGGGGCAGCGGGCAGGGCGGGCGGGGGCAGCGGGTAGCGAGCGGGGGTAGGAAAATTCAATTTTTTTAAAATAAACGGGTTTTCGGGTTGATCGGGCAACCCATCGGGTCAACCCGAACCCGACCCGTTTTTGCAAACGGGTCGGTTTTCCGGACCCTAACCCGACCCGCTTCGGGTTCGGGTCAACCCAAACCCGAAAATTCCGGGTCGGGTTCGGGTCGGGTCCAATATTGACAGGTCTACTCGAAAGGGACTTATATTTTATGACTGTTGTGATAATTTTGTTATTAAAATGATAGGGAAGTGTTCCTTCTTAGTTGTTCATGACTGTCACTTTGAAATATTTCAGATATTCAACCTACCCATTAATTACATTCATATTTAGATATTATTGTATCATTTGTGGATCATTTTCGGAAATTATATGTTGATACTAAGCAATAAGTTGTGACTGTGTTAAAAATATGAAATTTAGTTTCGCGCTTTATTTGGAACGTTTCTTTACTATTTCTTAAAGCAAATTTTTAACATAAAAATAGGGTTTAACCTATTTTCGCTAAACAATTTTGGTTCCAACCAAATTCAAGAAGATTGAATTGTTCATATACAACTTGAGCATATCTTATGTAGCACATATTGATCCTTAGATAATTAGGATCTAATGTGTGAATGTACTTTATTACAATAGAAGACCAAAGCTATCTTTCTAAAGGTTAAAGAGAGCAATTAAATTAACATAGGAGAGGTAAAACTAGCATACCAAACGAAACTTAAGGCTTGATTTGGGACAATTTTAGATCAATATTTTTTTTTTCCTGTTTTAAATAGATTTTTATATTAAAAGATAACTTTACAAAGCAGAAAGAAAATTATTTCAAACGAAGCCTAAATATCTAAGAACCTAAAAAGGAATATGAAATCTATTTAATTTGCATAAAGTTCTTTCTTTAGTCTTCTATTCTCTACGGCTACATAAGGATGAAGATTCTTCTCAATAATTTCTAACAACCCAACTTTTTTCCAGCAACCATTTTGCTATTCTCTTGTGATGAAAACGTTATTTTTGGAGAGGTTCACCATGGTCTAGCTGCAGGCCTGTTGCAAATTGGCAATTGAAGCAGCAACTGTATCATGCAGATTAAGGTTTCATTTGGGATTTATTTATTATTTCTTAAAGCAGTTTTTTAGTAAAAAAATGAAATTTTTATATTAAAAGTTGTTTTAAGAAACAGTAAAAAAACCGTCTCAAATGAATATTTTGTTGTAGAATAAGGTCCAAAGTACTACTAGGCAGGAAGCCATAAACAACATGATAAAACTACAAACCTTATCATTGATTGTAGGATCAGTCCAATCAAATAAAGGTCTATCTTCTTATGTAGGATCAGTCACCACTTTTGAGTTAAGCATAAAAAAACGAGAAAGAAAACTGCACAACCCGACCTATAAAATTGAGGTTTAGAGTTCCACGGTGCTTCACTCTCTATCTCCAACCTGACTTGTAACCCAAACCCCAACCATTTTAGCTGTTTATTATATATCTCATATACATTTTTTAGATCAACAAGACCAGTTTAACTAATGACCTATTTAACATTAAAATGACATGTTTAACTTGAACCTGAATAATAATCAAGTCAATTTGGATTAAATTCAGGTTTCGAGTCAACCCAAACTCAAATAAAAAACTAATATGGTGAATATCTCTAACCTGAAGCTGATCCAAAATTAATCATGTCAACCTAAGTCTATATTTTTAGAGATGAGTTTAATTTGGATTGTCAAATCAGGTCATTTATTAACATATCTTCAAACAATAAGATTTTGATAAATATTATAAAATCATGTTCATAAAATATGAATTAGGAACAAGTTAATTTGATTGACCAAAATTTTGATAATAAAAATTTGAAAATAACCGGCTCATCTTTTCCCGCTCCCGCGAAAATTTCAAGCTTCCAAAATCCCAAATTTAATCAAAAAATTCAAATAAATCTTCGCCTCCACCGCGGCCCCGCTTTCCCCCTCCTCCAAATCCCTTTCTTCCCGCGTTTTTGTTCATAAACTCTTCCTCCTGCAAGCTCTTTCTCCCTCATCAATCTCGAATCCTGAACTTTCCTTTCAAATCTAAGCAGCAAACCTCGTTCATCCTCTTCAATGCAGAGCATCATCCATGACTTACCTCCCTCTAAAAGATTCAAGTTTCTCAATGAAAATCAACACAAAGAAGAGCTTTTTACTCAATCTCCTCTTCCTCCCAAATGCCTACCTGCCAAAAAACGCTTAGATTCCCACCACCCCTTCATCCAAATCTGCCTCCCAGCAAAGAAAAGGATATGGGCTCCCAAACCCCAGCTCTCTGGCGACGAAAATGTCGAAAACTGTAATCTTCAAGCAGAAGAAGATACCGAAGAGGAAGACGATGGTGTCCTCTGCGCCGTATGCCACAGCACCGACGGCGAGCCAACAGATCCCATCGTGTTCTGTGATGGCTGCGACTTAATGGTTCACGCTTCCTGCTACGGAAGTCCTCTGATCCATTCAATACCTGAAGGAGATTGGTTCTGTTTGAGATGCCAGAGGAAGGGAGAGGAAGAAAAAGCGGATTTTGATTGCTGTCTTTGTCCGAAAAAGGGAGGATCAGTGAAACCAATGGAAGAGAAATCGAAATGGGCTCATATTCTGTGTGCGTTGCTTGTTCCTGAGGTATTCTTTCGAGATCCGTTGGGAAGAGAAGGGATTGATTGTTCGAGAGTTCCTAAGAAGAGGTGGGAAATTGATTGTTATCTCTGCGGTGTTAATCGAGGGTGTGGGATCGAGTGTTCGGAACCGAAGTGTGGATTAGGGTTCCATGTTTCCTGCGGATTGGAGAAGGGGCTTTGTATTGAATATAAGGAGGCGAAAAGAGCTGGAATTGTTGCTGGGTTCTGCGAGGAGCATACGCATCTGTGGAAAAAGGTGAGAATTTTGGATTGTTTGTTCTGTTTCATACGTTTTCTTCGTTCATCTTGTAGTATTTTTATCTTGTAGTATTTTTCTCATATAAATACCCTTTGAAAAATGCATTTCAGTACACAATTTTTTTTTTTTTTAAATATATCGACATTTAGATATATATATATATATATATATATATATATATATATATATATATATATATAGAGAGAGAGAGAGAGAGAGAGAGAGAGAGAGAGAGAGAGAGAGAGAGAGAGAGAGAGAGAGAGAGTGAAATTCAGTGTAAAGAGAAAATTCAAAACCTTAGGCATAAATTTAAAAATCGGAACGGATTGATTGATTCAACTAATCAATCATAAATCTATCATATGCCTAATTTGATCTACCTTAAAAATTGCTCTTTCAGTAAACAAGTAAGAATTGGTGAGAACAGTCAGTTTGATTGATGAGTTAGACTTATTTCATAGAATTTGTTGTTTTAATTGTTATCTTGTTAAGCATCATCAATTGTGAGCCTAAAACATTTTCTTAAAACTTTTTTTATTTTATTTTATTTTATTGGTTAAAACTTATTAAGGAGCCTACACTTTAATTGAAAAAAGGAATTACAAGTCTTTAAAAGATTCATTAGCTCTCTAAAAATACAACATTTGAATGAAAACTTATGAGCCAATGATCCAAACTATTACAATAAAAAGACAAAAATCAAACCAACAGAAAGCCAAGTAGGACCACTGAAGGAAAACACAAACAAAAGGATAGCAGCATGAGCACTAGCCACAGAAACATCAACAACCAACTGCTCTCAATCAACCTACACAAGAGGAGAAATAGGAGAAAAGAAAACAAAAGAAAAGAAAAAAAAAACCAAAAGCACCCGACAACCTCCACCTCAGGCATAAAGTCACACTAACCAAACTCCAAATAGATCAAACGATAAAAACCAACAAGCTAGTCAGCCCCAAGAGACCAAAATGAGAGCACCCAAGCCACACCCAAACCACAACAAAAACCCAAACCCCAACCAAAACATAAACACCCCAACAAACCAAAGCAAATCGCCAACCAATCAAACAACAAAATTGCCAACCCACAGTCACAAGACAGTCGCCAAGACCCCCAGCCCCAAAATAAATAAAACACAACACCACAAAACAAGCAAGGGACAAAAAATAAAATCAGCCCCAACACCAACAATAAAGACAGATCAGAACAACACAATCAACTCAATAGGAACAGAAACGAAACAAACATGAACAAGACCATCATTTCTCACAAATTTTTTTTTTTAAACTTAAACTTACAAATCTATTAAGTTTAGGGTTTCATCAAATCCCCTAAACCTATAAATCATGCTCAATTATTTTTTTTTAAATTAGTGCATGAGTCAAACATGTGTTACTTAACAATCAGAAGTTGAGCTATGAGTAATTATTCAATCAGATAAATACCCTTATTTGTCAATAGATGAAAAAGAGATAGAAGTTTATAACTAGAAGCTTAATTACATTTTAATTATAGTATTTAATTCCAAAGGCCCTTAAAAATAAAAAATCATGAAGAATTATTCACTAAACCTCTTAAAAAATCATTAAAAGGATAAATTAAAAGTAAAATAATTCACAAAAATTTATCCTATTTCCTTTTTTTAACATTGTGATTGCTTTCTATGTTATCCAATATTGTTTTTCTACATAGAAACTGATAATTAATGATTTATAAATGCAGCAAGAACTAACTGGAAAATTCAAGATTGTTCGGAGGGAGAAGCTTCAGCTGGCCTAATAATGGATATTTTTGAATTAGATTTGTCATTTATTTATATAGTCATTTATGTGCGTTATGCTATGTAATATTTTGTGTGTTTCAGCTTTTGTAAGGATGATTTGGTTTTGAAATAGGCTTCTTGAAAATGGGCTTCTTCAATTCATTTGAAAGTATTCTTTATTTAGTGAAGTCATGCAAAGGCCCATATTGTGGATTTGGTGCAAAATGCAAATTTTTGTTTTATTTTGTAAAATAATCTATCTAGTTGAATTTAGATATATAAAGAAGGGATGTTTGGATACAAAGTAGGATTTAGTAATTTAATAGAATTTTGAGGTGTTAAATGTTGAAAGTTGCTTGTTATGATTGTTCGCTATTAAATTTAGATAATTTTTTAAACTATTTATCAGTTATTTTTTTTGGATTTAATGTTTAAATACATATGAGTTTGATAAGAAAGTGTGAAAGAATTTGTTGCTATTGGTTAAATGAAGGTTGTTTTGGCCATATTTTGTGATTTATTGCATAGGAAGATAAATATAATAGGGGTGTTTTGATAAGTTAAGTTTAGATTTGATCTATCTTCAAAAAATTATTTTGATCGGGCATGAACATCGAGGAAACATTTAGTTGAAAGTTTTTGAAATTAAATCTGGGACCATCCATACTTTCATTTTAATAAACTTATAGTCAAATTGAACGTCTTAGAAAGACAAAACTAATGGCACAAAATTCAATTCAATTCGAGCCCAAATAGGTCCAAATCAAAGACTCAAAGCACTTTTCAAGAGTTCAAAGCATAATTTGGATTACCAAATTAATTCTAAATGTGAACTACTTTATAGTCAAATCAAGCGGCTCAATGAGATGAATCCTACAAGCCCAAGATCATCGAATTCTTATATTATTAAGACATTCAAATGCTCAAAAAATGGTCCTCGGTCAAAGGGATTAGTATCGGTTGTTCATTCAACTAATCTCATCTTACCGTTGATCCTTTCCATATTTATAAGTCATGCCACTCTTTAAAAATTATTTATAAGGCCCTCATTCTTCACATGAAAGGAGGGAGTGAAGAAAGGAGGAAGAGAAGAGAAGAATTTGAGAATTTACTTGCCGCCGACCATCGCCGAAGTTCTCCTCATTGTTAGACTTTTGCCCGTTCGTCGACCATCGCCAGAGTTATTCTAAACCATAGCTAGACTTCTACCCATTTGTCGATCATCGTCGAACTTTCGCCCATCCGCAGACCACTGTCGAATTTCTACCCGACCACCAGCTATCGTCAGACTTACGCTGGGTAAAAAAATGATGTTGGATTTACACCTGGCCACCAACTGTTGATGATCCTTTCAACCTCCGTCACCGATTACGGTCCTTCTGACCTCCGTTGCTCAACTACGGTCCTTCCGATCATTGTCGTCTGATTAGGTTTTTCCGACCTTTGTCATCTGCCAACTATGGTCCTCCAGACCTTCGTCGCTCGTCGACTATGGTCATTCCAACCACCATCGCCAACTACGGTCCTTCTAACCTCCATCGCCCATCAAGTACAGTCCATCTTACCTCTGTCACCGGGTAACTATGATTCTTACGACCACTGTCGCCTACTGAATATGATCCTTTTTACTTCCATATACAGATTAAGGTCCTTCTAACCATTGTCACCTGACTTTGATCTTTTTGTCCTCTATTGCTTAACTACGGTCCTTTTGACCATCGTTATCAAATTAAGGTCCTTCCAAACTACATCGCTTGTCGATTATGCTCTTGCCGACTAAACAAATATATCAACATTGATTCTTTCAACTCCCACCATATAATGCAATATATATGATGTATATTTGTAGTATTAAGCCAAGGCCTTTCTTCTAAGGAATGACCTCATTGGCTCATTTGTAATCAATTGCAAACATTAGTGGATTCATTCAAATTGAGTCAGGCCTCGTGGTTTTTATCCTCTTTAGGGATTTTTACATAAATTTATGGCCTCTTATAAACATTATAACCATAATCTCTTATTAGTTTATGTACTGCTAAGACACTAAACTTTATCACTCTCTACTATCGTGAATTTTTTAGGACGCAATAATTTGGCACCGTCTATGGCAACTGATTCTTAGCTGGGGGGCAAACTTATGTAATTTTATATCACCCCTCAAGTATCAACCAATATTGTATCAATTTTGTGGAATTAGATTTTGACTGGGGGCAAATATTGGCTGCAACTTCTAAGGTGATTATTGCCAACAAAATATCCTTTAGTATTTTCAACGTCCAAGATAATGTCATTGGCAATTTTTTTTTATAAAGCTCCTAACAAGTGCAGTGATGCTTCAAGAAAATTTTAAGCTATATACAGTCCTTATTTGGATTTTAACCTTTGCGCAAGGTTTTAATCTCAACCTCATAAAATAAAAAATGGTTTAGAGATAGACTAATCTTCACATTTAATTTGGGATACATGTAGCATTCACCCAATCCCAATTAAGAAGTTATAATCAATCCCAAGGGGATTTGATTCGACTTCTTCCATACAGGTTAATGTCATCGAGTAAGACTTTGACAAATAACCTTGGATAGCTCATACATCATTGGTGGATTCATTCAATCTCTTTTATACATATTAACATCATCGAATAACACTTTGATCAATAACTTTGGATAGGTCATACATTCTTAGTGGATTCTCTTGATCTTGTTGACCTCGATTTTCGTTCGAGTGTCATTGAGGGCCTTTGAATGATTTAATCAAGCCCCATCGGGTTCAATTCGAGCACGAATCAGCTCGAGTTGAGTCGAATTAGGCTCGATCAGGTTTGATTTAGCTCGATTAGTCCGCCTTGGCCATGTCGAGTTTCTTATGTTTCGAGCCGTCATTTTATTTAAATTTAATTGGGTTAACTTGAGCAAATTAAATTAAATCTCAAGTTGACTCGAATCGAATCTAATTCTGAGCTTAATTTCAATTTGATGTGCTTAATTTATTTTTTTCCTTCTCATGAGCTTAAATTTATTATTAAATTAAGCAATCAAATCGATGGCTAAATCATCTCAATTCCCTTCTAATTAGCCTTAGGATGAATCCTAGCCGTAGATCTAAGGTCTTGATCATTTAAATACTCTTTTAGGGCTTCATGAGAGGGGGCTCTTGTTTTGGATTCTCTTGCTAGCCACTCTCAACCTAAACCTTTTGGTGGGAGAACTCCTCTAACTTCTCCCCACCTTCTTCCACTCAAATCCATCGGTTAAATTCCGCTGACGGCGATCCTCCGACGAGATCAAGGTTAGATCCGTCCAAGGCTTCGATCCGGTTAATCCAAAGCTTGTTTGATCGTGATTTCAATTAGAGAAATATACGAGGACAATATACAAGCTCAACCGTATAAAAAAATTGAAGATCCAACGGTGAGATTTATCAAAACTTTAGATTTAGGTCACTACACTTAGATCTATATAGCTTTTTAATAAGTGCTTTTTAGAGCTTTCAAATATCACCCCATGTTTTCTATTCATGATGCTGATCTATGTTTAAAATTTTATTAAATTTGGATGTCTTGATCGAGAGAATGAAATTTTTTTCCTTTCTTTTCTTCGTTTAAAAAAAAAAGATTAAAAATGAATTTAAAATTATTTTAAAATCCAATATATATATATATATATATATATATATTATATATCATTTTCTTCATGATTTTACCCTCTTTATTTTAAAATTAAAATTATTTTTTTTAAATATCCTATATATTTTAAATTATTTAATTAAACCTAGTTTAAGTATTTAATCAATATTCGAATTAATATTATATTAAATATTTTTATAAAATAAAAATAATTTTTTTTTTCAATAGTATGTTTTAAATAATTATTTGAAAATATTAATTTAAAATTAAATTTATTTATGATATATTATATATCATTTAGATAATTTTTACTATTCAACCTTTAAATATTCATTTAACATTAATATTTATTAATTACTTTTAAAATAATAATAATCAATGCTTTTTTTTATGTTATGTTATTTTGAAAATCAAAAAAATATTTTTTTAGTATTATTATTATTTTAAAAATATATTAATTATGTTTAATATTATTATTATTTTAAGTAATTCTTAATTAGTTAACTATTTAAATATCTTAATAATTAATTAATAATTAATTATTTATTTTCAAAAATTATAAAAATTTATTTTCATTAATTATTTTAAGAAATCAGAGAATTTATTTTAATTATTTAAACTTAAATCAATAATTACTTTCCTTTTTTAAATTATTCCATTTGATTAATTACCTAAATTACTTAACAAGTTATTAATTAATTTTAAATTTAAATTCTTTCTAAATATAAAAAAAAATTATTTTCTCATTAAATCATTTTGAAATCTGAAAATTGTTATTATTTAATTTGAATTAATATTAATTAATAATTATTTTTTTTATTTTAAATTATTTTAAAGAGTTAATTACATAAATTACCTAATGAATAATTAATTAATTTAAAATCTAATTATTTTCTAAATTTATAAAATTTTTTTTTCATAATTATGTTAAAATATCAGAGATTTATTATCATGATTATTATTATTATTATTATTATTATTATTATTATTATTATTATTATTATTATTATTATTATCTAAATTTAATTAATAACTATTTCTTATTTTAAATACTTTCCTTATATTATTAATTACCTAATTTACTAAATTGATTATTGATTGATTTAAAATTTAAATACTTTTTTAATTTATAAAAATTATTTTGAAAAATCACAGATTTTTTTATTTTTCTTTTAATTTAATAAATATTTCCTATTTCAAATTATTTCCTTAATTAATAGTTACTTAAATTACTTAATTAATTTAAACTTTAATTACTTTCCAAACTTATAAATATTATTTTTTTATTAAATTAATTTAAATTTTTGAAGCTTTAATATTTCATTTAATTATTATTTTTAAATATTAATTATTTTTTTAAATTATTTAAGAAATCTTTTTTTTTTAAATACTTTAAACTTTAAAAATTCATAACTATTTCATTTTAAATCGGATTTTGATGTATAATACCTCGTATTTTCAAACAAATATGTACTTTTATTTAAAAGTATTTTCAAGAATAAAAAAGTATTTTTCTATCATATTTCTGAATTATTTAATTACGTGCCTATTTAAATAATACTTAAAAAATTAATATCTTAATTATTTTGAAATTAAAAAATTATTTTCAAACCTCTTTTTAACCCCTTTAAGTGACCAGTAGATCTCTCGTATATTTATTCATGTATTTAAATTAAAATATTTTGAATTATCTTATTTTTAAAATTTATATATTTATTATATGTATATTTTAATTTATTTTAAAATTACATATATGATTAAATCTTTAATTTAGAGATATCTACTTATGAAATTTTAGACATGGATTGTATGTGTGAAGAGCAATCATGGTGGAGTGGATTAGTAAATGGTTGAGTCCCAATCATTCACTAATCCCTTCATTAGGTGTATTTAATTACTTTTCTTGTTATTCATAGTTTACATGCGTATGATGCACCACCACTTAGTTTAGGCTCTCCTAAATCTAAGGACATGGTGTGTTTACAGTTTTATGTGTTATCATGCATTGTAAACCCAAGGGTTAGTGTGAACTTCAATTTAAACATTTATAACGTAGTGACACCCTAAGGACAACAATTAAGGACCAGTCTAGCAAACTTAAAAAAATTCTAGGAGCTATTATAGATCCCGGATTAGCATGAAAACTTCAACACTTAAACTTAGTGACATTTGAAACATTCCAGAATGTTCTAGGAATTTTTAGGGCTTGTTAGACCCCTTAATTAACCAACCCTAATTTACCGGCTAAATAGGGCCCCAAGACCTTCTAAAAAATTATAATAAATCCATTTTATGTTAGAAAATTACCCATAATAGCTTGAATTGACTAAAATTGGATCCTTGACCTTAGATAAATAGGGATTTTTAGTTTGACTCTAGGTTGACCCTTAATTTGACCTTAGGTGGAAATTATCTTTTTGCCCGTAATAATTCATTAAAAATTATTAAAAATTCTAAATTTTCTCCAAAAACTTAGGATCACTTTCTCAGGTCATCCCTAACCTTTTGGAGTGATTCCAATCTGTTTGGAGCTGATTTGGATCAAAACCATAAAATCAGTCCTTAATTAGATAATTCCTTTAATTACCCGATCTTTAGAAATTCATTACTAATTGTAGAAAATTCTAAATTAGTCAAAATCACTTGCATTAGACTACTATTAGGGTCTAGTATTTATGAAAAATATTAGGTTTCTAGAAACTGGCCTATATTAGAAAGTCAACGTTTTGGTCAACCATAGTTCATTTAGGGCCTAAAACTTAGAAAATTCATAACTTTAGATAGAAAACTCTGATTTCAGTGTACTACCTGGATAACTACTCCTCTTAAGGTCTAGTATTTTTCTAAAATATTAGGAGACCCAAATCTAGCCTATTTCTTATAGTGACGTTTTGGACCCCCTCAGCCTAGTACCTAGGAGGACCCGGGACTTTCCAAAATTGGCTTATGCAATTTAAATTTCAAATATCATTACCCTAAGCTTTTAAAACTGATAAACCAACTAAATTAACTAAAATGGATCCTAATTCACTAATATTTAAATTTTAATTAAAATTTTCTTTTCTTGCCTATAACAAACCTGAGCTGTAGGCAATTTTAACTAACTATCAGAATTAGGACCTATCCCAGCCACACCAGCCATACACACACATAGAATTGTTTTCTAGGGCACCACTTCTAGACTTAGGCTAGGCCGGTGTCTGTTTCCTTTTCTACTGTGTGCCGGAGCTTTCCGTGATTTTCATTGCATTTTGTATGAAATTGAATTGCTGTGTTTACTTATTTTTACTGCACTGTAGATGATGTGATGAGCGCTAGATCTACCCCTAGGTTAGGAACGCCATATATATATATATATATATATATATATATATATATATATATATATATATATATATATATATATATATATATATATATATATATATATATATATATATATATATATATATACTATTCTTTCGTGTAGGTGGCCATGCTCAAGCTAATAAAAGGGGGGCAATGTTATGATTTCTAATATTGTCTTATGCAGGTGCTTGCTCAGCCCCCCTTAAATAAATGAGGGCTAAATAAATAAAAATAATTATAACTGCTATAGGTGGACTGCTTAGCCCTCATAATTAAGGGCATGGCTTGGCACAACTTCAATGGATTGCTTTTATTTTATATAACTACTTGAGATATTATAATTGCTTGGGATGATTTTTATTAGGATAATCATGTATCGAGTCTAGAATTTTCCATTTTCATTTTATGTAATATTTGTAAAATTTGTAAATAGTTGTGAAAATACACTCTTAGTGGGATATCCTTATCCAACTCGGATTTCAAAAGAAGAATGCATCCCTAAAGGGGAGAGTCTTCTTCCATTTGGAAGACTTAGTTGGATGGCTTTATATATTCAAAGAAAAAAGGCAAAATCCCCTACCAAGGGGGAATTATCTATTCATTTGGATATTCAAGCCAAGACGGATCCAAGGAGTCCAAGGAGGAGAGATCCAAGGGGTCCAAGGAGGAAAGTTTCAAGGAGTCCAAGAAGGAGAATTCCAAGTAGTCCAAGGAGAAAAAGACACCCAGAAGATTGAAGACTTGAAGACCAATATCTCACTCAAAGTCATTTGCGTCTGTCATAGGCTTAGAAATCCGGGTTGTTGGTAGTGGTGCCCGGCCACTTTACTTTCTGCATATCTGGGTTGTAATATGGGCAGTTTGCCTATGGATATTTAGTTGATTATTTTGAATTTTTATTGATGTGTTTACCTGATTGCGCAGTAGAAATTGCATATTTTTTTCTTAGGTTTCTTTTTTGCGTGCCGCTTTTATTTTCGCATGGATTTCGTTAGGCTCTCTAAGGACAATAAAACATTTTCTACTCACAATTAATTTCTAAAAATTTAAGTCTAAATAACATAGAAACTTAACAAACCTAGGGAACTGCCAGAATCGTCCGGGGTCGCATGCATATTATTACATTATTCTTCTCCTTCTTATAATACATCTCCCTGCCTGTGGGTAGAGTCCGGATAATCTAGCCTATGAGGATGAAGTTCTGGACCTAGGGAGACCCAGTCTTTTCAAAAAATTAATTTCTATAAGTCTATTTTTTTAATACTCTATAGCATTTATGAGCTGACTTTTCAACTAGCATGCATTACATTAGTAACCAACTAAATAAAATTTAATTATATTAGCTAGGAGCATCTGACCTACATAAGTCCATGATCACTTATGAAACTCTCTAGATGTTGGTCATACTTCCAGAAACTGTACCACCCATCCATCTTTCATAAAATGACCTGACAGCATGGTTTTAATACGATTAGGTGGCTAGTTGGCTCCCCAATCCAGGCCGGGGTAAGTCCAGGGTTTGTATTGCATTTGTTAGGACACGGGTCTTAGTGTTCATAGAACACTAAACACAACCTAGATCTAGGATTCGAAGCTACTAAACTCGGTCTCGTAGTTTGCCTTAAATAGTAGGTAGGTTCCTTCATTTTAGGGACTATAAATCCTACTTATCTGTGTCACAGGATGATGCCACATCCATCCTTCTCTCACACGTGTGATCGAGTGATTGATTTTCAGAGTTTTCTCGGGCTCCGACTTGAGATGTAATTAACCACGGGGGCTTGCACCTGTGGGAAACTTGTTCCCACTTCTACTAAACCCCATTCAAACTGTTGTATCAGGTGGGGGAAACCCGTGATTAGGTCGTGTATATTACTACCCATCGGGGTGTGTTGGCGACAGCCTCTAATCCTTAATGGTTAGTCGTATGCACGATCCAATCTGTCCCTTCCAATTGACCCGTTCGTGTGGTGCTCTTTCGGAGGTCCACAGATATCTTTTTCACAGTTTAACTTATCGAGAAATGCTTTGACAAACAACCTCAGTTAGGTGATACATCCTTGATGGATTCTCTCGAGCTCTTCCATTCATGTTAATTTTATTAAGCAATACTCTAACAAACTACTTTGGATATATCATATATACTTGGTGAATTCTCTCAATCTTTTTCATACATTTTAACATATCGAGCAATGCTATGACAAATAATCTCGAATAGGTCACATATCCTTGATGGATTCTCTCAACCTCTTCCATAAAGGTTAACATTACCAAATATTGCTCTAATAAATAACCTCAAAAATGTCAAAAATTCTTATGATTGTTGAATCTCAACGCAACCATTAACCATTTCCAGAATTCCATCAATTTTTTGAACATCATCAGATCTCTTTTTAACTACCCACCGACATCATACATCTGTCCGCCCGTCGACATCGATGTTCTTCAAGCTACCAATCAAAGAGAAAGTTTGGCCCAGTGTAAAAAAATCATACTTTGTTCGCCACCAACGTCCACCAATATACTCATCCGGTGCTAAATGACCAATCTTTTACTCGAAAATGACGATCTTTTGACTCCATTATAGACGAATACCAGAGCCCACATCGAAGGATTGGGCCTTTTTTGTTATTGATGGTCTTGCGACTCCTTTAGGACGACCTTAAAATAAAGACCGGAGCAAGCATCGAAGGACCGGGCCTTTATCGTTATTGACGGTCTTGCGACTCCTTCGTGACGATCTTCAGACGAATACCAAATCCCACATTAGAAAATCGAGCTTTTATCTTTATTGACGGTCTTGTGACTCCTTCAGGATGGCCTTCAGACGAAGATCGAACTCACATTGGATGATCGGGCCTTTATCGAATATTGACGATCTTGTGACTCCTTTAGGATGGTCTTCAGATGAAGCCTAGAGCCCACAGCAAAGGGCCGAGCCTTTTTCGACTATGGTGACCTTTTTTTTTTTTTTTTTTGTCGATCTCATTTTTCAATTCTTGAGAGAAATTTTTGGACCAACTTAGTTTTTGTATTTTCCTAGGTGTATTTATAAGATTGGGGAGGGGAATCAAAAGGGTCAATTTAGAATTTTTTTTTTAAATTTTAATAATATTTTTGAAAATTAAATAAACCCCAAATTAATTATTTCTATTTAAAATATATTTTTAAAAAATAATATTAAAATAATATAAAATTAAATAATAAATTTAATATTTTCTAGAAACTTGCCGCCTTACTGTAGCACCGTGTGGATTAAATTAAAAAAAAAATCGCATCCCAATGCTTAATAATATAAACGTTTATTTTATAATATATCCTATGTCTTGAATATTTTATAGGCCAAATTTTATAAAGTAACAACATTATTATCAAAATTAATAAAAAGAGTATTAATTAATTAAAATTTAGATAATAGGAGGTACGCCTTTTAAAATGACGTATTACTCACATAAAACTTAAAAGAGAGGGACAGGTAAGAGAGAATGATGGCTGCGGGAGAGGAACTTTTATTCTATTCAGTGAACGTACGCAGAAGAAGGTTCGATTTTAGACAAAAAAACACCTATACCGAGTTTTTTCAAAAAACTCAGTAGTTCACGGGAGAGAGAGAGCAAGATGGAATTTAATAATTTAAAATTTTATATGATAAATTTTAATAACTTAAATCTTTGTGAAAAACTTTAATAATTTAAAATTTTATAAGAAACTTTACAACAACAACAACAAAAACAACATCAAGCCTTTGTCCCATAATTCTTTTTCGCCATTGTGTTTGATTAATAATTTAAAATTAATATTTAAAATAATTTTTTGATATTCAAAATAATATTTAAAAATAATATAAATTTTATTGTTTAAAGATATTATTTTAATATAATATAAAATTAAACTTTTTTACATTTAAAATAATAGTAAAAATAATATTTAAATTTAATTTTTTAAAAATTTATATGTTTAATATTTTCATGAAAATTTTTAACCAAAAATATTAAACAAATAAATCATTATTTAATAATTAAAAATAATATATATAATTTATATAGGAGAGAGAGGCAGCAATGCTTAATACCACTCTCTCTTCTCTCATTTTCTTTCCTCCTTTTTCTCTCTTTCTAAAACTTATGCCAACTTTCTCTAACTCTTATCTCTCTTCATTTTTTTTTCTTGTTCTAAGCACTAAAATGGTCGCTAAAAATGTTAATTTTGACGCTAAAGCAAATAGCGACAAAAAATATTTGGGTCGCTGATTTGTCGCAGTAGCCTCGTCACTGAGGCTTTTAGCGACCAAAATTTTTTTTGGTTGCTAAATTAGCGACCATTAATTAATATTGGTCGCTATAATTGGACATATTAGCGACCATTTTTTTGGACGCTAATGAATATTTATTTGGATGCTATTTAGTAATTTTAATAATTAATTTTATTAATTACATTTTCCCTTTAGCGACCAAAATAAAAATTGGTCGCAAAATAATCAACCTAATAAATCATATGCCCCATTAATTTCATGAAGTTTTGATATATAGTTGTGGATATAAAAGTTATGATATTTAATTTGTAAAAAAAATTATTATCCAATTATTATTCCTTAGTTATAACAATTAAGATCAATCCATCACTCATTTATATTGCAATTAGTTAGATAAATTTCATAATAGAGAAATAACACATTTTATGAGCTTGAGGTAACAATAATAAAAAGCATAGAATCCAAAAAAATTATATTCAATCTCAGTATCATTGTCAAGAATTTGCTAGGAGAAAATGAAAATTATATTCATTCATATGCTTTTACAAATACATCCATCAATTAACATAAAAAATGCGATCTCATAAATCATTAATCATTAAATCTTAATGTTTACAAAATGATAACATCTAGTTAACATAAAAATCTTTCATTAACTTTTATGCAAATAAATATAAAATTACAAACTCAGCTCTATCAAAGGTAAATGACAACATCAACCTATAATCACATTTAACAAAGCTTGTGCATTAGGAAGAGAAAAGCACTCCCTTCGAAACTGTGTTGCAACTTTGAGGTTTCCAGTATCCTTTAATCACAGATCAATCAATTCCCTTCCTGCATAGGTTTGTCTTAAAGGATAAGAAGTTTTTGAGAAAAAGGAAAAATGACACCCACACTAAGGGTATTTTGTGGAGAAAAATAGAAGTTCTAAGAGAAAAGCAAAAATAATGGAAGCAGTAACCTTATCAACAAAATTTTTCTGGTGAAAAACACCTTCTCCCTGTAAAATTTGATATAAAAGATAATTGTTACACTCTAGTCGCGGAGGTCAACCACAGATTATTAAACCAGGGGGGACAACTTTTAACCATCATATTAATGCTTCATGAGCAAGGCGCATGGAAATATAGTCCAATACAATGATATTACTATTTTACTTCTTAAAAAACATAACAACATACTTACAAGGACATTTATGAAATTTCCTAAAACTTGAATAATAATTGGTAAGTCATGACTCATGAAGTTAAATAAGATCAGTTAGTTTGAGATATGATCCTTGCCCTTGTGATATTAAATGCTTAATTTTCACAAAAGCTGCTTCCAGGAACATTCAATCAGCCAATATTTAAAAGCATAAAGGAATCAAATATACCTTGAAAAAAAACTCTAAGATGATATGGATCTAGTTCAATGTGGGGGCTGAAAAGAAGGAACCCCTCTAATGAGTCATGTAATGATAAATCGTTCTAATTTTGGTCTACATCAACATGACAGTTATGTATATACAAGCTAAAAAAGCCCAAACATGCATACAAGAAATCAAAGAAAATGTACCTACCTCCAGCATCTCCTCTGGATCATCATTGTACAGCATGTGAATGAGGCAAGCAACCGAATTTTGCCCCTCCCTAAAATCCTCTTCATCAAGCTATATGCGGAGGAAATGAAAATTCTGTGACCCTTTAAGATAATAAACATCAAATATTGCCTAAGGCTGTGAAGAGATGAAGCCTGGAAGGTGAAAATTGCCAGTTCATAAGAAATTCTGGATGAAACTTATTAATTAACAAGTTAGTGCACCAATGTTTGACCTCCTCATCTTGAATCTCATCCATATCCTTGATAAGCCCTTTTATTAAGTCAAATAATGCCTCAACCTAGGAAACATAACTATTTTCAGTTAAAATTAATAACTGAAATAAATGTTAGGTTGCTAAATTTACCTTGTCTACAGCAGATATGTAGGTATTGTTCTTCATGATGCTTTGAATAATAACAACCACCATGATTTTCTTTGTTGCATTATAAAGGTGGTCCATGATTCTAGGATAGTTAGAGAGCTTTAATGCAATATCTATGTCGTTGTACTTTTCCACTGGAGCACTTAGAAGAGCAACGATATGCTTAGTTGCCTTGTTATCCTCAATCCTTGGTTTGCCTGAGAGTTTCTTAACACACGCTCCCTAATCATAGCTACAAAAAGGTAGTTATATCAATATAGAGCCTTAAGTCTAAAAAAGCCTCAAAATACAAGAAAAAAAAAACAAAGATAACGAGAAGTGAACTATAATCAAACTATTGCATCTACTTAAATGCATTGAGAGTAAATTGGATGAATTTCACTACCCATGGAAACCGATATAGCAAAAATAAACATGATTTTTTTTTTTTAAAAAAAAATTGAGAACAGTTCATATTCAACAGAAGATAAAATTCAAAGAGTGCAACTACAGAAAGGCAATCTTCTAACAAAGAAAAAAAAAAAAGATCTGACTCTGATTCAAAGGATAATAATAAGTTCAAAAGCTTCAGGAATATAAATTCAAATGACTGAAGTTCACTACTCATCTTCTTGGCTGCGTAGCCTGGCAAGCTTGTTGGTGACTACTATATCAAGCTGTGCTGCTCTCTCCACAATATCCTTGCATTTTCTGGTTGAAACATTGCGTGCAATCTTAATACAGTATGTCCTGTTGTGCATTAAAAGCAATTCCAGTTCGGAGACATTGTAAACTACAAAATTCTTGAACTTGTTGGGAAAAAAGTGGCGTGTCTTCTTATCAGAACCGTAGCCAATGTTGGGCATCAAAGTGCATTCTTTGAACTTTCTTCGTACACGGGAGTCGATCCTTTAGGCCTCCTCCAGTTTGGCTTCACGCAGATCTTGCGATCTCTTTGGGGACTCTTAAACTTCTTCACGTGCTTCTTCACGATCTTCCTATTGAGCAGCAAAACCGCCATTTCTTCAAAGGATTAAGAAAAATCCTTGAAAAAAATGAATAAGGCTGCTCTCAACTGTGCTCCCGTGTCAACCAATAAACATGAACTTGAAACTAAAACCACCAGACCAAAGCAAATAAATTGAACTTAGTATATTAAGTTCATCCATCAATTTCCAATCAGTCATAAGCTTCAAAAGTATATGTATACCAATTTGAACGATCTAGAAGTAAGAAAATGAAAAAAATTGATTTCAGATCATTACTAACAAAAAAACACAAATAAAATAAGCCTTTTACCTGTTTTTTTTATATTTACAGCAAGACATTCATTTATGATGACATCAGGTTGGGTGCGGCATTCAAATTTACGTCTTGGATCCAACTAAGAATTCATAGGAAAAGTGTGCTGTTCTTCTAGAAAGGAAGAAGATCTGACACTGGGACATTTTCCTGTTCTAAAGCAAATTATTTTCATGAGAATTAAAGTTAGATAAGCCCTGAACGTATCCTACTATCCTCTCAAAAGCAATTTTTTTTACACCTGAAAAGAAGGAAGAAGAGTTGGAAAGGAATACAAATATTCCAAATTCCTAATATCATCTTCTGCGTGAAGAAGTTTAACTTTATTATAATGAAAACCAAAAGTGTAGTCTGTTCCAGAAAAAATTGGCAAGAATCACCTTTTCCACCTTCTACATCTCCTCTCTTTTATTGTATCAGCCAAGAATTTGATCCATATCTTCTCATGGCTTAATGATGCTTGTCCATCTTTTATAACTCCTTTCTTAATCTTCTATTAGTTAATGATCTCAGATATCTCAGGGAAGGATATTGTTAGTTTCTGATAAATGTGATCTCGATCACCTATTAAGCCTGCCAATGATAACAGCAAGACTTCAGGTAAAGTCAAAACTCCCATTAGGCATGCTTAATTGCAACTTTCAGCACATCCATGTTTTTTCAAAGTATTTGGCCAAGCCTCCTGCTGAAACTTTTGCCTGTTAAACTACATGGACTTAAAAGTGGAATGTACGACAAATATAAAGCAGAACAAATACATTTATACCATTATACTGCATAAAGAAATTTTATAGTGTTGTTTAGTCAGAAAGAATATCAAGTGTTGTTTTGTCAGAAAGGATATCAAACAATGTGGTCTTACTTTAGCCCAAGAAGAACTAGCAAAAAATCATTTTCTAAACAACAAGACGCATTCCTTTTGAAGTAGTTGACGATTAAAATCCTATTGTGCCCTTAGAACTGACTTCGGGGTTGTTTGGTTGCCTGAAACAAAACATTCAATGTAAGGAAACATTCAATGTATTTAAACAGCTAAATTAAACAACATAGAGTATTCGTCTCACAACATCATTAAGAATTGGGAACATAAAATATTAAAATCATGTAAGGCAACAAGCACCAGAGCCATAACACTGACACAAAAAACAAAATTGTACTGATGGATTACTACAAGAGCAAACTTTGAGCATTAAAGACTCTTCCATTTTACCTAGAACCTCAGCTTCGTGAAGAACCACTTGTTCTTCCCTGTCTTGAAGCTCTCCTCCAACCGCGCCTTGGAAGCCAAAATCTATTTCAGAACGAACCCAGTTAGCCAAAATCTTTTTCAAAGATAAGACTTCTGTGAAGATATTAATAAAAGCTTCTCATCATGGTCCAGGAGAGAAGTAGAGCAATACCACATATATATTGATCTACACATAAGGAGCACTTTCAAGAGACACACTTCCCAGTCTTACACACAAAACACACAAATCCATTTTTTACACACACATGATTCACTTTTCACAATCATCCATACACTTCACTATTCACATACACAAACTTCACCTTTTAAAACCCTTTTACACGCTTCAAAATTCAATGCACCTTTTAAGCACTCCAACTTTCAATACCTACAATTCAATTTTTAACACAAATACACTTTACTTTGACTTTTAAACATTTATGCATTTCACATGCACTTCACATTTCATACCTACACACAACACTTTCCTAACACACTTTTACACATTTCATTCCCCTACACATTTCACTTCCACAACTCTTCCCAACACATATACCATTCACAAACACTCCAATTTCCAACAATTATATACCATTCAACCTACGTACCTCACTTTCAATATAATAACTTTTCAAAACATCTCATTTTCCCACACAATCACTTTTTAAAATATTTCTCTTTTTAACGCAAGCGCTTTTCAAAACAATTTCTTTCAACGTCAACATTTTCAATTTTCATCCACTCAACACATATATTTTCATTTCCTTTCCAAAACCTCGATACTTTTTCAGTTTTCACTTTTCAAGATACACTCAAGTCTCCACTTTTCAAAATACACATCAAACCTTCACATAACATGATATCAAGTCATGGTGTAATATTTAAGATTCAAGAAAGTGCATAAGGATATTATCATTAATCATAATTTCTTGAGGCTAAAATGTATTTCCATGAAGACATGGACATATATACTGAATTTTGAAATACTATATACAACAAACTCGAACTCCATCAAATGCATATAGCTATTTTCTTAAGAACTCATAGTCATCAGATCTTATGACAAATTCAGCAAAGAAACCCATATCCAACGAGACACAGCAAAGTGGAGAGAAAGCTCAATCTTATAATTATCACATCAATTCTTTGCTTCCACTAATTTTTTTACCTTCTTACATGCACAAAAAATTATAAATCAATCAAAGAACTTTCAAGCCCAAACTCAAAGAGATCAAATCAGACAACATGATGCCCTTTAGAATGAGAGATCTATAAGGAAGTTTCAGCACAATATGTTTTATCACTACACACAGTAATTATTAAGCAAGCCATGAAATCCCTATGATCATCTATTTCTCATATTTTGAGTAAAAAGAAAGCAAAGAGAGGGATATCGTTATCTTTATAGCAATGAAGTTCCTTGTCAACTAGAGGAAGAAGAGAGCATTGCTACAGCTTCCTAGGGGTTTCGGTTCTGTTTCAGTCCCGTGGGAGAGTGGAGGTCGGCTGTTGGAAACGGCGACCTAGGGCAAGAGCTGGTCGGGGAGCAAGATCGGCTTCGGGCTGGCTCCCTTGGAGCGAAACTGAGAGTGGGAAACGGGCTGGGGCTCAGTCCTAGGGTTGGTGGATCGAGAGACGTCGGAGACCGATGAGAGAGAGATGCGGCCAACCTTGGGGTCGTGCAAAGCAAAGGTAGACAGGCTGGGGAAGACATACGAACCAAGTGGTTTCCGCCTGGATCCCCTAGCCAACCGAGGAGATGGTTCTTGCGAATCAAAGAGAATGAGATGGAGAGGAGGGGGGCGTTGCAAAACTGGAGGGAGACGGTTCCGCCTGGGGAATTCTTGCGAACCGAGAGAGAGCGGGGAGCCTTGCGAACTGGGAGGAGGTGAAGCAAGGAGGTTTATCACAAACTGCCCAGAAGACGAGGATGCTTTCGCGAATACAAGGGAGTGGGAGATTGTGGGAGTCTGAACCGCTCTAATCGAATCTAAAACTGCTTGATTCAAATTGATGACTAAATTGACGACTACGGTATATGGATTGATTTAAAAATAATTTGAGTTGATTATTCTAATCATGATTATAATCGATTTAATCAAATTAAATTTACTTAACATCAAGTTTAATGAATATTTATTTTAATTTTATTTTATTGATTTGAAAAGGTTGATTTAATCATTTTATCTGAATTAATGTTGATTTTCTTTTAATAGGTTTGAAATGAATTTAATTTAGATTTAATCGAAGGTGTCATTTGTTAAATCAAATTTGCGCCGAGTCAATTTTATTTGAATTTGTGATGATTTAGGTCGAGTCAAAAGGTTGAGTCGATGCTACAGTGTTGGGTATCCACTTAAGGAAAATCCTAAAGACGACGTCTACACTAAACTACGAAGACCTAGGTGCTAGAGATTGATTCCGAGTAAATTGACCTCGAATAATGAGGTCAACAATAAAATGTTAATGATATTTTAAAAATTCATTATGTACACAATTAAAAAGAATAATTAGTCACTAAAATGACATGTATATATTTGTGAAAAACAAATCTCTAGACTTTTAGTGACAAAATTAGCAGCCAATTTTCCTTTTTGGTGGCTAATATCTAGATTCCTTATTTTTTAGAGGCCACACTTACTTTTGGTTGCTAAAAGTTATCTTTAGCGGCCAATTTTTTTTTCTCTAATTTTTTGGTCGCTATTGACCCATTTTCTTGTAGTGAATTATCTCTTTGGATTAAATATTGATTTGATTTTGAAAGCATACATCAATCCATGCATTAGTGGATAATAACTCCAGACCTCATTTTCTTTATCGTGACAGTGATATTATGTACAACAAAGTAGAGTTCTCCGATTTATTTGATGTACTTCAGGATGCACAGGTACTTATGCTTCTTTTTTAAACTTCATCTTAATGTAGGAAAGCTGATAAATATTATTGTGCATGTATTACATACCTTTCAAGGGATAACTTTCATGCATTCAAAGCTTATCAGACATGAGAGCTTGTAGATTCTTCATCAAGGATAATTACAGCTGCTGATATTGTTAACCGTCCTACTACCGAGGTTGTTGAGGAAGTCCCAAAAAATTTAAATCCCCACGATAACATTGATGTGCATGACAATGCAAATATTGTAGATTTGCTGACACCAGACCTCTAATCAGGTCGCAACAAGAAGGTATTCTTCTGCCAAAAATAGGACTCCGGCCACCACCAATATAGCCGCTACCCTAAATGCCCACAAAATACTCTAACCAACACCTGAATTAATTTAGGATACAGAAACTTTATGAACCACCACTCGACATAGTCAGGTTACAGACACATCTCACAGGAAGGAGAAAATTTAGTGAAATCAACCAATCTGCTTTATTATCTCAGAGTACTCTTATTTATATACATTTAACAGCCACACACTAGGCCACAATTAGAACTAAGAAACAGATAAACTAAGAACTGAAGTTTGGAACAAAAAATACAGGGAAGAAACAGAGATCTCTAGCATCAATAGCGAGTTCCGATGTCAGTCTGCCGGGGTAGGAGGAACTTCAGGTTCGTAGTAAGGAGAAAGGTCAGCCACATTGAAGGTGGAGGATATATTATAATCGCCCAGAAGATCAATTTGATATGCGTTGTCACTAATTTTTTTGATAATCCGGAAGGGTCCATCTGCTTTAGGCTTTAATTTGCTAAACACACCTGTAGGGAATCACTCCTTGCGTAGACGGATCCATACTTGATCTCCTACTTCGAATTGTACTGCTCGCCGCGATTTGTTGGCGACTTTTTGGCATTTGCGGTTATGCTTCTGGATTAAGTAATGCACGTCTTTATGAAGCCACTGGATTTCCTTGCTGTGTTTATTTCCGTCCGTGCTGTAGCTATGGGTCGGCAATTGTGGAATCAAATCTAAAGGAGATAATGGGTTGCTGCCATATACCACTTGAAACGGGCTATGTCCAGTTGCTTGATTAGTGGACCTATTGAAAGAAAATTCAATCTGTGGTAGTATAAGGTCCCACTATTTTAAATTCTTTCCCACAAAGCATCAGAGAAGATTACCAAGGCTTCTAGTGACCGTCTCCGTTTGGCCGTTATTTGCGGATGGGCTGTTGAGCTGAAAAGGAGTTTGGTTCCTAATTTGGCCCAGAGCGTCCTCCAGAAATGACTCAGAAACTTAACATCGCGGTCCGACATGATGGTTTTAGGGATCCCATTCAAGTGCACTATCTCCTTAAAGTATAAATCGACGACATGAGTGGCATCCAAAGTTTTGTTGTAAGCCATAAAGTGGACCATTTTTGAGAAACGATCTACCACCACCATTATGGAATCCATATTTCTTTGAGTTCGAGGTAAGCCTAAAACAAAATCTAGGCTAACCTCAATCCACGGACCTTCGGGGACGGGTAAGGGTGTATATAACCCCAATTTTTGGCTGTGTGTTTTCGCCATAACACACACTCGGAATCGGCGTATATATCAATCAACATCTCGAGCGAGTAGAGGCCATAGAGGCCAAAAGAAATGATCCTTGATTAAGGCAAGAGTTTTATCTCTCCCAAAGTGGCCTGCAATGCTAGACTTATGACATTCACTGATGATTGCCAGGCGAGTGGAGCCCTACGGAATGCACAACTTGTTACCGTGGAACAGATGCCCTTGCTGGCAGTGATACATTTGATATGGTCTCTCTTGACATTTGTTCCAAATTTCACCAAAATCTGAGTCAGTAGGGTATAATTCTTTTAGCAACTCAAACCCAATTACTTTAGTTTGTAGTGCCTGAACTAATGCCAGTCGCCGACTGAGGGCGTCCGCCACCTGGTTACACTTACCAGATTTTTGTTTCAGGACATAATGGAATGCCCCCAATATTCAACCCACGCAGTGTGTCGTCCCTTTAGATTTTTTTTACTGTTAAGGAAACAAAAAGCTTAATGATCGGAGAAGAGAATAAATTCATGTGGTAGCAAATAGTTGTTAGAATAGTTGCTATTTGAATGATTTATATTTTTGCAACTTATGTAGTTTTGATGATTCCAAACATTATTGTTCAAATGTGTAGTTATATCCTAACAATTTTAGAAGATTTGCATTTGCTCTTGTGTGTACTAACATTTCAGAAAAATCAGACTCCAGACTACGATAACTTCAAATCAAATTCAACATGAGATGCTTTGTTAATTTGAAGTTTGCATTTTTTCTTTGAATTAATTTTGAAAGGTAGTGATTGTAATTGAGTGAATAACAAACATGCACACACACATAAGGAGATCATAAGATTTTATACTGATCGTACTGGACGATATCCTATCGTACGGGACGATCGGACAGTTATATCCTATAGGGCACATGGAACGAATAGGAACTTGCTCGAAATTTTTTTTTCTAAGTCCTATTCGTCCAGGACGAAAATAATTATCGTACCAGACAATTGGTTCTCTGTAAAATTTTTGTCCAGACGAATTTTATTATCGTACGAGGCGACCGGTCCTCTAGAAAATTTTCGTCCAGACGAAATTAAATATCGTACCGGACAATCAGATCTCTGGAAAATTTTCGTCCAGACGAAAACAAATTATCGTCCGTGGCGATTGGTCCTCTGAAATATTTTCGTCCAGACGAAGTAAATAATCGTCCAGGACGATCGGGTCTCTGGAGAATTTTCGTCCAGACGAACATATTTTCGTCCAAACGATTAACCGACTTAGAACAGTTTTTAGCAGTTTCTAGAACCGACCTTGTAATAACCGTTCGTACTGGATGAACCTAGTTCGTACAGGACGATCATCTGTACGAAGACATTTCATACACATATTCAAATAGGGTCGTTTCAGATCATTTAAGTAAAATCGTCCAGGACGATCCATGATCGTACAGGACGATCCACTGCGTACATAATTGAAAACTTATAGTTTTTGGGCGGTTTTTCTTATCTTTTATATAAATAGTCCAAATTAGACTGTCACCCAATCTTTTTTTCATTTGATCTTCGTGCCTCTTGAGAGAATAGCCAACGAGAGAGTGGAAGAGAGCATTCAAAAGAGGATTCCTACCACTGGAGCGAGAAAGCTTCACTTGGATTTCAAAGGTAAGAGTCTATACTTGTGAATTTGGATTACTTCACTCTTTTCCTTCTTCCTTCTAGATTCTTGTGAGAAGATCAGTCAAGGAGATCCGGTTCTCTGCCGACACTTGGAGAGTGTGAACAGCCGAAGGGTTCTCTGCCTACACTTGGAGAGTGTGAACAGCGGAAAGGTTCTCTGCCTACACTTGGAGAGTGTGAACAGCCGTAGGGTTCTCTGCCCACACTAGGAGAGTGTAAAAGGACGACGGTTCTCTGCCAGCACTGTGGATTGTGTAAAAGGATGACGGTTATCTGCCGCACCGGGTAGTGGTGAAAAGAGTGTGTTGTAAAGGCTTCTCCGCTTTGCTGTGGGTGCTAAAGGAGAGTCACTATTAGTTTTAGTGCAATACTCAGAGGGTGCCTCTGAGGAGTGGATGTAGGTTTGGTTATAGACCGAACCACTATAAATCTGGTATCATTTACTTTATTGTTTTTACGTTTCCGCACTTTAAATTTCAGTTTTAACAACTCTGTGGTTGAAAAATATTTTTCTACAAACTTTAAAAGAAATTTTTATTTCGGTTCAACTTAATCTTCAAAGATGGTTTAAAATTTTTTTTAAACTACCAATTTACCCCCCTCTTGGTAGCCGTGGGACATTTACTTAGGCTTAACAACCTAATTACTGGACTCAACAAGTGGTATCAGAGCCAGGTTTCAAAATCATAAGTTTGAACTACTTTTTGATTAACGTAGATGGCTACATTTGGAAACTGAAATACACCTGAGGGTTACTCTATCACTAGACCTCCACTGTTTGACAATATTCCTTTTGATTTTTGGAAAACACGCATGTCTACTTTCTTACAGTCACTTGATTATCGCATGTGGATGCTAGTCCAGGAAGGTTACTCAAAACCAACTAGATTAGTTGATGGAATTAGGGTAGAAACACCCTATGCAGATTGGACTATTGAAGAACGTGACTTAGCACAGTTAAATGCGAAATGTTTAAATAGTTTCTTTTGTGCTTTAAAATCTGAAGACTACATGCGAGTTTCCACTTGTAAAAGCGGAAATGACATATGGGATAGACTTTGTATAACTTATGAAGGGACAAATGAGGTTAAGCAATCAAGACTCAATATCTTGTTACATGACTATGAATTATTTTGCATGAAACCTAATGAATCTATTTCAGACATGTACACAAGATTCACTCAAATTGTCACCTCTTTGCATGCACTTGGTAGGGAATTAACTAATGCTGAAATGGTCAATAAGATTCTTTGTTGTTTACCTACTGCATATGATGCTAAAATTACTGCAATTACAGAGTCTAAAGATCTAAACATTTATTCCATTGACAATCTTCTTGGTTCACTCATTGCTTATGAGCAAGGAGTAAGTCAAAGAAAGATTGATGTAGGTGAACCTAGAAAGGACAATGATATTGCACTAAATGTGAAAGAGTCAGAAAGTGAACAGTCACAACCTGAGGATGAAGACGATATTGCATTGATGACTAGACAATTTAGAAGCTTTTTAAAAAGAAAACAGAAGAGACGCCAGTAATGGAATAGAGGTAAGTATAACAGAAATGACAAGGTTTCTAATGAAGTGATTTATTAAGAATGCAGGAAACTAGGTCATATAAAGACTGATTGCCCAAAACTCAAAGCCACTCTTAGCAAGGAGAAGGTAGAGGAGAAACCAATGGTAAAGAAGGGCAAGAAGAAGTTTCAAAGGGCCTTTTGGGCGGACTCAGCTTCAGACTCATCTGAGACTGAAAAAGAAGAAGAAGTCACTAACCTTTGCTTGATGGCAGATAATTCTGAACAATTAGATCAAAAAGAGGTATGTAATTTAACCTATAATGAATTGTTTGAAGTTTCTGAACACATGCATGATGCATATAGGAAAATGAAAAAGATGCATGCTAGTTTAGTTTTAGAATTGGAAGAGCTTAATAAGGAACATGAAATCCTTAGGAAAAATCATGCTTTAATTGATAACAACCACATGAAACTACTTGATGAATATGATGACTTGAATAAAATTTTTGAGAATTTAAAATCATCCTATGCTGAACTTGAAAAAGAATTTAAGAATTTTAAGGATGAATCTGAGAGCAAGACATATAGAATCAATTATACCAATCGAATCTTAGAAGATATGAATTCATTTTACAAACTCACTATAAGAGCTCTCGAGGATAATAGAAACCCCCCTAAACTTGAAGATTTTACAAATCCTAAATATTATCCTAAATTCATGAAATCCCTTAGAAGACAATCATATGAAAGAAAACATAGGAATATTTTTCTTAATGTTAAATGTAATAATTGTGGATTTTTGGGACATATATCTCACACCTGCACTTTAAAGATGAAAACTAATTTGGTGTGGAGAACTAAGATGCATAAACCTAGACATATCATACATGCATCTGATTATAAATTTTATAAAGGTGAACCCAAACTTGTTTGGGTTCCCAGGTCTAACATTTGAGAATTTTGCAGGAGTACTCTCACACAAGACCTCGTGAGAGTATATGGTACCTGGACAGCGGATGTTCAAAGCACATGACTGGAGATACTGCTCAATTCATAACGCTGGAAGCCAAGAGTGGAGGCAAGGTTACACTTGGAGATAATACCACAAAGAAAGTGGTTGGATCAGATATGATTGGAAATTTGAAAAACTTTTTCATAGACAATGTGTTATTAGTTGAAGGCTTTCTAACTTAACAATCACACTTCCAAACTTCATTTTCAATCCCTTTCTACTTCAAATCAACAATGGCCTCCTCAAGCAAGAGACAAAAGGTGTTGGTGAAGAAACCAAATAGGAATGCCTCAGACAACTTTCTTTCTAAGGCGAATGAGGAATCATTTCCTCGTTTTGCATCCGCCAAAATCACTCCCTCTCGCATTACCTACCACTATTTCCTAGCGAACATGAGTTTTAATTCTGACCACTCCTCCATTAGTTCTTATGTCTTCAAGAAAAAAGTTGAAATCACAAAGCACGACCTTGGTGCCTTTTTGAATTTAAGAACTAAGGGATATAGAGCTCACACCCAATGACAGAAACCAGTTTCAAATGGCATAATGTCAATATGATAATTAGAGAAAATGATCTTAACTATCATGTCGCTAGAGTCTCCGGTATGACCCAAGATGCCCGAATCATCCAGCATATCCTTCGATCTTCAATCATTCCTAAAGCTGGTGATAGGATTAATATTACCCCTCTCCTTTCTGCTCTAACCTTTTTGATTATGGAATGTCATCCTATTGACGAAGCCCAACTTATCATAGATCATATCTATGGGCTTTCAGAAATAGGACATGCAGATCATAAGAGGAAGAAGAACATTTCATTAGGACACTTAATCACTTACATTTTGGAAAAGAAATACAATTTAGTGCATCCTGATGAAGAATACGAAGAGCCAGTATACTATAATGATGCTTCATTCAGATTGCTCTTCAAGGAGGAAAAAGGAAAAGCACATGCCAGTGCTTCAAAAGAGGAGGAAGAAGAAGGAGAGCAAACTTCTGCTCATCAATCAGATTATCAGAATCTGATTGAAAGATTTGATAGATTAGAGACTCACATTGATCAAAGGTTTGATCAATTTGATGCTCAACTTACGCAGCAACAACAAGACATTGGTAATATTAGAAATGAAGTACATGAAATTAATACCAATGTAATGTTGATGGCCTCCTACTTCAACCTTTTTGGCGGCATTCCTCCTTCTCCTCCTCCAGAACAGTAGAGATGATTTTCTGTGTGTTTGTTGTGTTCGTATTTTATGTTTTTATTGTGTCTGTTTCATTGTTAAGTGTTTGTGTTTATGTTGGTTTTACTTTTTAAGTTTAATGTATTTTCTTCTTGTTTTTTTTAGATATTATGTAATCCGTTCATTAATATCAATGGATGTTGTACTGTTTTTTCAAATTTGATTTGTTTTTTGGAATGTGGTTAATGTTTATGAATTTCATTAGTATTATTTAATCTTCATAGTGCTTAAATTAGATTGTAATTTGAGATTATCTATATTAGAAAATCTAGTCTTTTTAAATTTAAAAGTTGTTTATAACTTGTTGTAATTAGAACTTATAAAATTCATGTCTATTCATTTAGACTACATAAAAGTTAATATTACTATTGCAATTTAGATGTTTTCTTATTTTGTATTTCTATGCTCAAGTGATATTTATGCACTTAGAAATATTTGAAATTTTAGATTATAGATTTTGGAAAGAATTGGTCTCAATTACTCTTGAAAATTGTACAAAAAGTATAAAAATCAAAAGGAATTCGCAAAGATTTGCAAAGTGAAAAAGAGGCACAAAATAAGCCCAACAAAGAAAAATTGCACAAAAATGTGCCCCAAAAATTTTGAAAAAGATGCGCAAAGCACCACAAGTGGTAATTCTCTTCTTTCCAAATTCTTTCAATCTCTTAATTCAAATTGATGTTATGTTCATTTATATTCTATTGAACTTTGAAATATAGAATTTTTATACATCTCTCTTGTATTGATTTTCTATAGTCGAATGTCTAAATTGAATCATGTCTTTGATAAATTCTTCTTACTTACAATGTTATATCACTTCTTAAATTTTATGAATTTCTATGATTGACCTAATTTCTTTAGTTTAAAATTGCATACCCTATGTCAATCACCATTTAGATTAAATTTTAAAATGAATTTCATATAATTACTTTTATTTCTTGTCTATTTCTTCTTCACTTTTTGTTGCTGTCAAAAAGGGGGAGAAATTATTGTGTTTTCTGTTTTGATTATTCTGTTTGTAAGTATTTGTCTTTGTGGTTGTTTGTGTTAAAATTTTTGAAAAACAAAAATATTGTTCTTTATGCCTCCTTATTTTAATGTACTCATCAATTCAGGGGGAGTTTAGGAGATAGGAGATTTGTTTAACTTGAAACCATACAAACAATAATTGTTTTGCCATCATCAAAAAGGGGGAGATTGTTAGAATAGTTGCTATTTGAATGATTTATATTTTTGCAACTTATGTAGTTTTGATGATTCCAAACATTATTGTTCAAATGTGTAGTTATCTCCTAACAATTTTAGAAGATTTGCATTTGCTCTTGTGTGTACTAACATTTCAGGAAAATCAGACTCCAGACTATGATAACTTCAAATCAAATTCAACATGAGATACTTTGTTAATTTGAAGTTTGTATTTTTTCTTTGAATTAATTTTGAAAGGGAGTGATTGTAATTGAGTGAATAAAAAACATACACACACACATAAGGAGATCATAAGATTTTATACTGATCGTACTGGACGATATCCTATCATACGGGACGATCAGACAGTTATCTCCTATAGAGCACATGGAACGAATAGGAACTTGCTCGAAATTTTTTTTCTAAGTCCTATTCTTCCAGGACGAAAATAATTATCGTACCAGACGATTGGTTCTCTGTAAAATTTTCGTCCAGACGAATTTTATTATCGTACGAGGTGACCGGTCCTCTGGAAAATTTTCGTCCATACGAAATTAAATATCGTACCGGACGATCAGATCTCTGGAAAATTTTCGTCCAGACGAAAACATATTATTGTCCGTGGCGATTGGTCCTCTGAAATATTTTTGTCTAGACGAAGTAAATAATCGTCCAGGACGACCGGGTCTCTGGAGAATTTTCGTCCAGACGAACATATTTTCGTCCAAACGATTAACCGACTTAGAACAGTTTTCAGCAGTTTCTAGAACCGACCTTGTAATAACCGTTCGTACTGGATGAACCTAGTTCGTACAGGATGATCATCTGTACGAAGACATTTCGTACACATATTCAAATAGGGTCGTTTCAGATCGTTTAAGTAAAATCGTCAAGGACGATCCATGATCGTACAGGACGATCCACTGCATACAGAATTGAAAACTTGCAGTTTTTAGGCGGTTTTTCTTGTCTTTTATATAAATAGTCCAAATTCGACTGCCTCCCAATCTTTTTGTTATTTGAACTTCGTGCCTCTTGAGAGAATAGCCAAGGAGAGAGTGGAAGAGAGCATTCAAAGGAGGATTCCTACCACTGGAGCGAGAAAGCTTCACTTGGATTTCAAAGGTAAGAGTCTCTACTTGTGAATTTGGATTACTTCACTCTTTTCCTTCTTCCTTCTAGATTCTTGTGAGAAGATCAGTCAAGGAGATCCGGTTCTCTGCCGACACTTGGAGAGTGTGAACAGCCGAAGGGTTCTCTGCCTACACTTGGAGAGTGTGAACAGCGGAAAGGTTCTCTGCCTACACTTGGAGAGTGTGAACAGCCGTAGGGTTCTCTGCCCACACTAGGAGAGTGTAAAAGGACGACGGCTCTCTGCCAGCACTGTGGATTGTGTAAAAGGATGTCGGTTCTCTGCCACACCGGGTAGTGGTGAAAAGAGTGTGTTGTAAAGGCTTCTCCGCCTTGCTGTGGGTGCTAAAGGAGAGTCACTATTGGTTTTAGTGCAATACTCAGAGGGTGCCTCTGAGGAGTGGATGTAGGTCTGGTTATAGACCAAACTACTATAAATCTGGTGTCATTTACTTTATTATTTTTACGTTTCCGCAATTTAAATTTTAGTTTTAACAACTCGGTGGCTGAAAAATATTTTTCTACAAACTTTAAAAGAAATTTTTATTTCTGTTCAACTTAATCTTCAAAGATGGTTTAAATTTTTTTTAAACTACCAATTCACCCCCCTCTTGGTAGCCGTGGGATATTTACTTAGGCTTAACAACCTAATTACTGGACTCAACAATAGTGACTCAAGTGATGAAGGGCCCTGACAATAGCATATAATTCTTTGTCATAGACGGAGTACTTTCGTCGGGTCTCATTAAGTTTCTCACTGAAAATGTTATTTGATGCCCACGTTGGCTAAGGACAGCCCCAATTCCAACATTCGACACATCACATTCTAATTTAAACACATTGTTAAAATATGGGAGGGCCAACACAGGTGCCGTTGAGACGACTTCCTTCAGCCATTCAAAACATTCCTCTGCCGATGGTATCCACTAGAATTGATCATTTTTTAAAAGTTCGGTGAGGGGTGTGGCCAATGAGCTAAAGTTCTTGATAAAATGGTGGTAGAAGGAGGCGAATCTGTGGAATTGTCACACTTCCGTCATTGATTGTGGCGTTGGCCATTGTAAGATGGCTTCCACCTTGCTATGGTCGGCCTCAATTCTTTCAAAAGAGATGACAAATCCTAGGAAAGAAATTTTATCGATGAGGTACTGACATTTTTTTGGATTTGCAAACAGTTGCTGCTCCTGGAGAATATCCAAGACATTTTTCAAGTGACCGAGGTGATGTTCCATGGAAGGGTTGTATACCAAAATGTCGTCAAAATAAATGACCACACACTTGTTAATGAGTGGTCGAAAAACCTGATTCATAAGTCGCACAAATGTGCTAGGCGCATTGGACACGCCAAAAGGCATTACAGTCCATTCATATAGCCCTTCCCGCGTCTTAAACGCGGTCTTCCATTCGTCTCCGGGTCGTATGCGGATTTGGTGATGAAGGTTCATTAGGGATGTTAAGCCCTATAGAATTGGCCCAAGGTTAATTTAAAAGAGAGAGGTGAATTGGAAAACTTTAAAACCAAAGATAAAACTAAAACCAATATCACCACATAGAAAACCAACGATGTGGAAATTAAAGTGCGGAATTAATAAAGAAAGAACACACCGGATTTATAATGGTTCGGTCAAACCTTGACCTACGTCCACTCCTTGGAGGCACCCTCCAAGTATTGCACTAACACAAGTGTCTCTCCTTTAGCCCCCACAGCTAGGTGGAGAAGCCCTTACAAAATCACTTCCACCTCTCCCGGTGCGGCGGAGTTGCCGGGTCCTTTGACATCAAAGAGACTTCTTCTTTGGTGAACTTACCTCGAGACAAGCCTTGAATCCGATGGTACTAAGGTGCGAGTTCGCTGGAGCAACCGTGTGGAACCCCCTCCACACTCCCTTGAGTCCCCCCTCACAGGATCTTCTCCCTCTCTCAAACTCTACCTTTTCCTCTCTCCTTTTCAAGCTCTCTCTTCAAGTCTCCCCCACAAGAACGAAGCTCCAATGGCTGCCAAAGACACTTACAAAAAGTGTTATGCCAAAGTATAAATAGAAGCTCTCAAAACGAGCTCATTAATGCAAGTTGCCGACATTATCGTCCAGGACGATAGGTATATCATCATGGCCGATTAGTTCAAATTCAGCTTAACGGCCTGGGACAATTTAAGACGATCAGAAGAAAATTGTTACATCATTCTGGCCGATACTTCGATCGTCCTGGCCGATTAGTTTAAAACTGATTTCTATCATCCTGATCATCGCCCTGTTTTGGTGATGGCTGATGTCAATCGTACAGGACATCATCCCGGCCGATCCAATTTTCGTCCCGGCCGATTGGATCGTATCAATCAGCCATTAATGATTTCCAAATATAACCAGAGAAATTTAGGTATAATTGAGTTAGATCGTCCTAGATGATAGTAATATCGTCCTGATCGATTGCCTAAAATAAAGAATACCTAAACTGCTTATGGCGGCTGATTTCTTTCTGAATTGAGAATATCGTCCTGGCCGATATAGGTATCGTCCAGGCCGATCTGTTTAAGTGCTTATGACGGCTGCCTTAATGAGGATGCCCTAATTAGGGTTTCTAATTTTAGACCGATCGTCCAGGACGATATTACTATAGTCCTGGCCGATGTTACCAAAAAAAGAAATCATAAAAGGAAAAGAGAATTTCTATCAAGTTACAAAACATCAGGTGCCACACCAAATACAATAGACTCAAGAAAGGAAAAAGGTACAAACTGACTCAGTCCTAGTCTACCCAATCTTAAGCTGGTTCCAAGTTACAGTCCGATCATGTGGACCTGAAACGTTAGTTCATAAGGCAATTGTAGAGAAATAAGAATTTTTGCTATCATCAAAAACATGAACCATAGATTCGCAATAGGTGATACCCGCTTCTTAAATCAATTTTGAAGAAAACACACACCCCATGAAGCTGGTCGAAGATGTCATCTTGGAAGTTAAAGCTAAATTCTAATTCTAAAATCAAATCATCCTGTTAGAATATCACCTCGAAAGGTGAAAAAAAAATTATAATGACATTCAGATTTAGATTTATGAAATTCATCTTGAATATATTGACCGGATGCTAAAGAGAACTTCATATGGCCCCGAAGGGTCAAAATTAAGTTCAACTGAATATCCAGCTATAATATTCAAGAAGTGTGATCATTGATTTTACATCCAAAGCCTTATCAAAGAAAGGTGTATCTCCCCGAAGGGAGAAAATATCATTCAATAATAATTCTTTGAATTTGATAATAACGACCATTCTTTGATCTCTTCCAAAGGAAACCAATATAAATTTTGAAAAATCAAATTTTAAAATCAGGTGAATGTGTGGTTCTAAATCTCCTACGAGCGTAAGCCCTCGTAGTTAATTACATCGTAGGGAGACGGAATCCCCTACGAAAACTCTAGATTAAAATAGTGACAAAATTTTATTAGATTTTTTAGGAGTGATATAGAAAAGAGATGTGAATTTTGGAAACTCAAAAGATAATGGATCAAAACTGAGCAGTTATTAACAGAGTCAGAGGAAGAGGAGTAGGGGACACTTTGAGATTCCGAAACCATCCATAAGTGTCCCAACTTAATATAAGTGTTGGGTTTTACATTTTAGGATTGAAAGAGGATTTAATTAGAGTTGAGCATTTTATTAAAAATTTGTGATTATATTCCCAAAGTTTGGGGTCTTATAATAAAAAATCTGCCCCGGATCCTAAATCTAATTTGGACACTGGACCACAGTCGTCCGAACCTAACTAATACAGTGCAAGGTCTAGACTTACCCCGACCTGGATTGGGGAGCCAGCTAACCACCTAATTGATTTAAAATAGATGAATCTGATCTTTTATGAAAGAGTAGTAGGGACATTTTATTTAATGGTTTTAGAGAGTTGGGGCCGACATCTAGAGATTATCCTAATTGGCCCCTTTGACTTATGTTGGGTGCAAAATGCTAAAGACTAATGTAATTAAAATTTTGACTCTTTTAATTTCTTTCTAATACAATGCGTGCTAGTTAACAACTTCAAATAAAATATGCTTGAAAGTTAAAAACAGGCTTAGATAATTAATTTTTAGAAGACTGGACTTCCCCAGGTCCGGCACCTCGTCCTCATAGGTCAGACTATTCGGACTCTACCCGCAGGCGGGGAAGGGTCTAAAGCAAGGAAAGAAGAAGTGCAGAAATATGCATGCGACCCCGGGGTAGATCCCCGTCTAATTCCCTAGATTCATTATCTTTCTATGTTATTTAGACTCACTAAATTTTAAACTTTAAGATTATGAGTATAAAAATTTTCACACCCTTACGAGTCTCACGTATCAAGGCAAAAATAAAAGCGACACACAAACGTCAAAAAACTAAGAAGAGCAGACAATCCTAAAGGCAATCATCTTAACACATCAAACATAAATGAATTAATTAATAAATGTCCATAGGAAAAATTGCCTTGCTTAATACAAACCAGAATTTTGCAGAAAGTAAAGTGGCCGGGCACCACTGACAATAACCCAGATTCTAAACCTAGTAGGGACGCAAGTGGTTTTGAATGGGATACTTTTTATCTTTAAGTCTTCAATCTTGATGTCCTTCGGGTTCATCTCCTTTAGGCTCATTGGATTCTTCGTAGTAGACTACCCAAATGGATAAGAGGGCACTTCCTTTGAGGGGAAGGCCACTCTTTACTCTTTGGGTAGGAAAGAAATGATCCAAATTTGGATCTCCAAATAGAAAAGGGCTACTCCCCTAAGGGGCATCCTTTTCTCTTTGAAGTCCAAGCTTTTGATCTATGTATCCCAATTCAAAGCTTCACTTTCACAACACTTAACAGTTGCACAAATTACATTTATATGAAAATAAAAAATTCTAGACTCTCCTACAGGGTTATCCTAAGTAGTTAATAAATCAGAATGTTCCCAAACAGTTATATATGTGCAGAAAAATAAATAAACACATTGGCCACGCTCTTTTTATTTGGGGGGCTTTAGCAGCTGAAGCACCTGTGCAATTATTTATAATAATTGAATTTTTTTATTGATTTAGCCCCCCTTTTTTATTGCCCTGCATGAGCGTGGCCACCTGTAGAAAACCGTGTGAACATTCAAATCGTACATATCCTAGAAGTAATCTAGTCGCCAAACACATCAATCATCCACATAGTGTAGAAAAAAAAAGTAAGCAGACACAATAAAGCAATTTTATCCACAACATGTTGTAAAATTAAGAAAAATCTGGCACGCAGTAGTAAAGCAAACAACGGCCTAACCTAGATCTAGAGTTCGGTGATTAGTTAAAGTTGTATAGTATTTGAGTTTGTTAAGGTTTAAAAGAAAATTTAGGTTAAAGTTTAAAAATTAATATAATAAAAATTTTAGTTAAATATATTTTAAAAATTAATTGATTACTACCTTTGTTTCACACCGAGGCTGTGAAGTTTATTTCATCTTCATTGGGGCTAAGCTAATAGCCTCGTAGGCCTGGGTTACCTAGTTGTAATCGGGGTTGATTAAGTTAATTTAAATTGGTTGGAATTAAGGAGTGGATTAATATAAAAAAGAGTTGGTTGCTGATTTTAAAAGATTGGTTGAGAATTTTATTAATCAAATTAGAAAATTCTAGAATTTTAACAATTATTGGGTTTTAGGGAAACAGCTAGATATGTTAACTAAGGGGTCAAAAGTTGGTTTTTAGAGTTAGAAGTAAACTTAAAAGTTTCAGATCTTTAATAAATACTAGGCCTTATTATGAGTTGTTAGATAGGTGATACATTCAATTTGGAGTTTTCTTTAAAAAGTTATGGTTTTTAAAAGTTTTAACCCAATTTTGACCTAGGGTTGATCAAAATGTTAACTTTTTTGACTAGATTTTAGGGATTTGATATTTTTGAAAAAATACTATATTTTAATTAGAGTCATTAGCCACTGAGTTTGATTGATTTAGAATTTTATACAATTAACAATGAATTTTAGAAGTTTAGGTATTTATTAGCATTATTTAATTACCTTAATTAAGAAGCCTTTTACATAGTTTGAACCCAAATGAATCCTAAACTTCTTGAAATTAACCCCAAAGATCAGAAATGATCCAAGGGAAGAACATCAAGTGTTTAAAGATTTTTTGAGATTTTTAATAATTTTTAATCAATTAAAATTGATTAAACATTGATTTTAACTTAAAATTAAATTAAAGTGGATTTTAATGTTAAATTAAAGGGATTTAAATTTCTACTGCTTTATGAATCAATTGAGGTTAGTTAGAGGTATTTTAAGGAATTTCAGAAATAAATCTAGATTTATTAGAATTTTATTAAGGCCAAATGGTGATTCTAAGGGGGGGGGGGGGAGTACTATGGCTCCTATTTGGTGGACCAAATGGGCCCCAAACTTGATAACACTTAAACCATGGGATTAACTGTTGAGATTTGTTCACTATGAATTAGGTTGTTAAACCTAAGCTTATGTCCCAAAGCTATCCAAGAGGGGGGGGGGTGAATTGGTATTTTTTAAAAAATTATCCCTCTTGAGTATGTTGAACCGAAAATAAACTTTAATAAATTTTTTGAAAAAAATTTTCAATCACAATTTTTAGAACAAAACAAAATGCAGAAAAAAGCAGTAAAAATAAAAGACACAAAATTTATAGTGGTTCGGTCTAAACCAGACCTACATCCACTCCCTGGAGGCACCTTCCGAGTATTGCACTAATACCAATCACTACAGAAAAATCACCCATTTCCGGCGGTTTTGTAGTATTCCGGTGGTTTTCCGGCGGTTAAGTTATCGCTGGTAAAAACGGCATAGAAAAATAAATTCCGGCGGTTTTTACCGGCGGCAAATTATTCTGGCGGCTCTCCGGCGGTCTAAAACCGCCGGTCAAATTAAAAAAAAACCTCACCGTGATCGCCACCCCGTTCCCGCGATCACGTTCCTGCTCCCGGCGCGTTTGGTTCCCCCGCGCTCCCACTCTCGGCCGGCTGCCGGCGCCATCGCTCCCGCTCGGTCGGCGAATCGCTCCAGCGTTGCCCGCGCCGCCCCTGCCCCTGCCTTGGTGCTCCCCTAAGCGCGTGTGCACCCGCCCGCGCGTGCGCCCGCGTTCGCGTATGCCTTGAGGATCTAATAGAGGTCGGTCAATTGGAAAAAATTTTGGACTACCTACCGATCTGCCAATTGTGCAAATATGATTTTATAGTCAATATTTTTTATTTAAACTATATTCTGACCGTAATTAAATAAATGTTTAATTATTAAAAAATAAAATTTAATATAAAATTAAAATGAATTAATTAATTTAAAATAAAAAATAATATTTAATATAAAATTAAAATTAACTAACTAATTAATTTTAAAATGAATATTAATTAAATATTTAATATAATTTTTAATAATTATTTGTTAAATCATTTAAATAGTTTAAAATTTATTCATTTTTTTTTAATTTTTAAAAGCCGCCGAAAAACTGGAAAAGCAGTCAGAAAAGACCGTGGGAAAAAGCCGCCGGAAAATTGCCGAAAAGCTGCCGGAAATTAGTGATTTTCCTGTAGTGACATTATCGTAGTCTCGTCCTGCCTCGCTGGCTAGTGGCCTCTTGACCCTTCGCCAGTTCACCTAGCTAGAATCTGCATGATAACAAAACAACACGGGTCGGGTCGGGTCGGGTCAACCTATTACTGGCGCGGGTTGGATTTGGGTTGACAATCCTTGCACGTTTGCAAAATAAGATCGGGTTCGGGTTGACCCATTTAGACTCGGGTTAACTTGGGTTCGACCCGAAACCCATTTTGACACCTACTTTAACATAGGAAAAAATATAATTAATCAAAACAAATCAATCATATAGATTCAAATTATATACATTGAATCGTTTAAGTCAATTAAATACTTTTGTTTAAGGCAAATTGAGCTAATTTATAACAAAACTAATGTTTAAAATTCTAATCAATTGTAATTAATCCATCTATATTGAATTCAGAACTTAAGTAAAGGTAAAATCAAATCATTAAGGTATGATTAAAACATTAATCAATTATTAGGATAAACAACGTATTTTAGCTCATTGGAGTCTACGAATAAATGGCGTATTTTACCTTAACTAATAGGGAAATGAATTGAAGACGCTTGTTATAGTCATAACAAAACTCTAGAAAAATATAAACCACTTTAAATTAAAAGAAGCCAAAATTAAAAATGAACCATTCAAAAAAAAAAAAAAAAAAAAAAACAATGAAATTTATCTCAAATCAGGATGAACTTTGAATCTCTTAGATTTATGCTAAAATTAGCAAAATTTAGAAATATCATAAAAAGTACTGATCTCAATGCAAATCAAAGGGCAAAGCGCATCATGCTGCATTTTGTAGCAAGATATTATAATGTAATATTTATATTCCAACTATTCTCCATGTAATAGTTTTTAAGAGTAGTTGAAATTGACAACTCTTCAAATATATGATGAATTATAAAGATAATTTCCTATTAAATATTTAGCTAAAAATTCATATAAGATAAAACTGTATTGTAATATGACATATAAAATAGGAATGTAAACGAGTCAAAAGTAGCTCGAGTTGCCGTTGGTTTGAGCTCAAGTTTGATTAATTAATCGAATTTGAGCTTAATTCTACAAGTTTGAGTCAGACTTATTTATTATGAAAAAAAGAAAAATGATTTTAATTTTAGTAATTATTATAATAAAATAGCTATAAAAAGAGATATTAGAAAAAAATAAATAAACTATTTGATACAAGTGATATATAATTTTTGAATATATTGATTTAAATTTGACTTATTAGCTTATCAAATTTGACTAATGAGCTATTTATTAAATCAAATTTGAGAGAATTTATAAATTGGCTTGACTCATCATTTGCAGCCTTAAATATAATTACAGTTCTGTGATAAAGTCAAAGTGTTATATTACTAAATTAAAGAAATTTACCCTTATAAGAGCAAGATAATTACGCAATTGATGATGCGAGCTGAAGAAATATCTGGGTGACGTCAGCAGATCACGTCATCAAATTTTGAAAAGATGACGTTACTGTAAAAGTTATAGTTACTGGAAGTTAATAATAGTGCAGCTTAAGCGGAGGGGTAAATGAGTCTAAGCCGCAGGCCGGGTGGTTGAAATGAATTAAGCGAAGGTGCAGCTTAAGCGGAGGTGTAAAAAAAAGTTCTAACTTTTTTTTCGAATTTTTTTTTTGTTGAACCTTTCTTTTTTAAGGTATATATAAATATATATTTATTAAGAGAAGTTTATTTATTTATTTTTTTAGATTTTTTTTTTAATTTTTAATCTTTTTTTTTTTTTGGAAAATTATGGGCAGAGCCCTTTCCATTATAACATGAGAAAATTACAAGTAAGAAAAAAACATATAGGAAAAAACCTATATCCAAATACTGTACAAAATAGGGAAAAAAAAAAACAAAACTCCCTAAATCAATACAGCAAAGAAGAATTGAACACAGATAGAAAAAAAAAAAAACGACAAACAAAAACTGAATCAATTGAGTTCCAATAGAAACCCAAGGGCTCAAGAATTGCCGCTCTCTTCTACTTGGTTGCAAAATTAACTACCCAGGAAATCTGCCATCCGAAGGAGAAAATGACAATTCTGTCATCCTCGCCCAGCATAAACTGCAGCAAAAAACAACAGAGAATTTCCCAGAAAAACAACTGCATAGCAGAACAGCAGAGATATCATTCCAGCACTAACGGGCGCAGAACAACCCCAAAAATTAGAGCAGCTCCATATAATATTCTCTTCTTTTCCATTTAAGGATCTTGGCCAGAACAGCCCCTTTGATTTTATGGACTAAAGTAGTAGATGATGCCACATTAGTACCAAAAATCCTTTCATTTCTTTCTCTCCAAATATGATATACCGCACAGCATATAATCAAGCAGTAAAACGCCTTATCCTTTTTATGTTTTTGATCAATATACTCAAAAATCTGCAGGATGGATGGTCTAAAGAAAATATCCCCTAAGTTATTCAGTATATCCTTTAGCACTGTAAAAGAATAGTCACACTCAAAAAATAAGTGGCTAACCGTTTCCATCCCTGTATTACAAAGAGAGCAATTTAAGTTTACTGCCATGCCTCTAGAGAATAAAGTATCCGCAGTTTTTAAACCACGAGAGAGGGCCATCCAGCAAAAACTGGAAAATCTTAAGATGTGATGTTTATGCCACACAAAATGCCACCAATTTACCATAGTGAAATTTTTATAAAAAAATTCTCTGTATTCACTATGCTTAGCAACCTTCCCAGTATTCCAAAAAATAGTTTTATGTTCCTCAAACAGCACAGGAAAATCAGCAAAAGCTTGGTGTACCGCCTCAGGTGAATTATCAGGCAAAACCCAGCCAAACTCATTAAGTATCACCTGAATACTTTCATTCACCGGAAAAAAAGAAATAAAGGGCCTGAATTCTTCAATTTCGTATAAGCACTTATCCTTATACCAATGATCCCAATAAAGGGCACATTTAGAGTGCACCGAGATATTGAAATGGAATTTTTCTTTGGCATAATAGGCGTCTTTACATAAAATTTTCCAGAATTTAGAGGCCTTGGTACCAGGTTGTTTCCAGGGAGAAACATAGGTTTTAAAAAACCAGTTGGAAAGGGGACTATAAAAATTATAGATCCGAGTAATCAGAGCACAATTAAATCCAAATTGGATAGAGTGAAGGGAAGGTAAGCCAATTCCTCCCATATTCTTAGGCTTACAGGTATTTTTCCAGGATATTAAGTGCATTTTCTTGCCACTAGTATCACCAAAATACAGAAATTTAGCACATACCCTATCGATTTGTTTGAGTATAGATTTGGGTATAATGCCTCCCCTTATCCAATAGGCTATCGTATTCCAGATAGTGTATCTAAGGAATTGCAACCTCCCTGCAAACGATAAAGTTTTTGCCTTCCAACCTGATACTTTCGATATAATACCTTCCAGTAATTTCGAAAAACAGGCCAACTTAGGATTATAAGCCGAAATGGGCACACCTAGGTAGATCATAGAAGAGGAAGGGTTACTGATATTAAGAGTAGAGCAAATATCCTCAGCATTAGTACAGACAGTGGGCAAGATAACAGAGCTTTTTTAAAAATTCACCATGAGACCTGAACCATACGAAAAAGTTTGCAGAATATGATTAAGAACTTCAGAGTTTGAAGTGTCAGCCTTCCCAAAAATGATCACATCATCAGCATACAAGAGGTGGGATAACCTATAATCTCCAATCAGTGGAGCTTCAAATCTGTAAGAGGCTATATTGCAGTCTAGAAGACAAGATAATGCATCCATGACAATAGTAAAGAGGTATGGACTTAGAGGACAACCTTGTCTCAATCCAGAGGTAGAGGAAAAAAAACCTTCAAGACTTCCATCAATACTTAATGAGAACCATACATCCATAATACATGCATCAATCCAACCAACAAAAATGGCAGGAAAACCCTTTTGTAACATTCTAGCCAGGAGGAATTCTCTAAATACATTATCAAAAGCTTTTTTAATATCTAGCTTCACACACATAAGCTTGAATTTGGAGAATTTCCTATAATATTGAAGGATTTCATTAACAAGAATAATATTATCAGTTGAAATCCTATTTTGAATGAAACCAGCTTGATTTTCCTTAATAATAAAATGCATAATAGGCTTCATCCTGGAGGCAAGTACTTTGGCAATAATCTTGTAGATAGTATTGCAAAGAGCGATAGGACGAAAATCAGTAATATTCTCAGCATGAGTAGATTTAGGGATTAATGTAATTGCAGTTGCTTTGGCTGTACGAGGAATATAAGGGTTATAGTAGAAGTATTTAACAGCCAAACAAACAGCAGGACCACATACCACCCAAGTGGACTTAAAGAATTCAAAGTTAAAACCATCAGGACCTGGCGTGGAGTTAGAATCACCCGAGAAAACAGCAGATTTAATCTCCTTATCAGTGAAAGGAGAAATCATATCATCAATATATTCAAGAGGTATTGAGTTACCAGTGGGAAATAGGTTGATATCAAAATCCAGATTCCGAGCAGTGTTGAAAAGATTCTGAAAATAGGAGATGGAATCTTTGATAGCATCCTTCATGGAAGTATTAGAATTGGACATAGCAAGAGTAATAGCCATTTTTTTGTAGCTTCTTCTCAGACGAATCCTGTTATAAAGAAATTTTAAGTCATCCTCTCCCTGAGAAAGCCAACTAGATTTGGCTCTTTGCTTAACCCAAGAAAACCAAAGAGAGGAAGTGGCAGCAAGCTCTTGATTGATGCTTTTAAGCTCTAAAGAAGTATGCAATAAATCATCTCCATTATTTAAACGTTCTAGACATGAAGCTTGCTTGTTATGCAATTCTTTAATACTGTCAGCCATGATATTGGAGGAGGCCCAAGCTTTCTTCTTTATAGCTAATTTAAGAAGTTTGAGCTTAGCACAGAGATCTACCAATGGATTTCCTTTAACCTTAACAGCAAAAATCTCCAACAAAAGAAACCAGAATTGATCATATTTGAGCCAATAATTTTTAAAGAGAAACCGATGTTTGGGTGAAGAAAAAACCCCAGATTTCAGAATAATCGGACAGTGATCAGAACCATCAGGATTAGAAACCAAATAGAAAGAATCTGGAAACAAACTGAGCCAATGCTCATTAATCAGCATCCTATCTAACTTGATATGTATAGGATTATCAGTCCTTTGATTGTACCAAGTGAAGGATGGCCCAATAGATGCTAAATCAGTCATGTTAGAATAAAAAATGAAGCTATTAAAATCATTAAGTTGATTTTGAATGAGAACATTTCCTCCTAATTTTTCGGAAGGAAACCTACAGCAATTAAAATCTCCCATAACTTAATTTTTAATCTTATTATTATTATTATTTATCTGTATATATTTGTAAAATTTTGTAAATCTTTAATTTAAAGTTATATAACTTTCTTTTTTAAAGTTACATAATCCTCTTCATTAAGGTTAAAAAAATGTACTTAACAATTTTTTTTTAAGTTTTCTTATTAATTTTGTATATATATATATATATATATATATATATATATATATATATATATATATATATATATATATATATATATATATATATATATATATATATATATATATATATATATATATATATATATATATATATATATATATATATATATATATATATATATATATATATATATATATATAGAGAGAGAGAGAGAGAGAGAGAGAGAGAGTCGCATAACTCTCTTCATTAAAGTCATGTAACTATTTTAATTAAAGTCAAACAAATTTTTCATTAGTAGTTGTGTAACACTTTCTCTCTCATTGTAGTATAAATATCACTTTATGAGAGTAGTAAACTGCCGGAAAATCGTCAACAATTTTACAAACCACTAGAAAATATATATAAAAAGTCAGAAATTGCTATCGGTAGTTGGCAATTTTACTGTAGTGATCATTAAAATCTCATTTCATATACGTAGGTATACATACCGAATCAAGTAATATAGTAATAGAGTAGAGTATCGATTTCACGAGAAAGATATGCTTACTTATAATTTACTAGCATTGTGTGCTAAAACTATAAAAATTATCCTACTCAAATAAAAATAATTTTCATAAAGATTAAATAACATAAATAAAATTAGATAAAGTTAATGGTTGTACTATATGGATATAATATTTTAGATTGATTAATTTAAATAACATATTTTTTCTAATGATTCTCTTTTAATTGTGATGTTCTTCAGAGCATATATATTCCTAGATCTCTTTCGAGCTTGTAGGAGCAAAGGATATCCATCAACTTCTTATGGTTATTTCATTTCCTTAATAATTTAATATGTTTCATACACTATGCTTAGGCATGACACATATTAATTCAATATTCCTAGTTATGCTTGATTCTCTTCGTCGAGGCTCCACATTACATCTAATTTAACTATATATCTGGCCACTATGTACATTAAATTAAGATATAGTAATATTGAAAGCATAATTTTAGTCATTTATGGAATAAGATAACTCAATCACACTCCATATGATACTTCATCAATCCAAAACTATAGAATTTAGTCAGCCATGGAGAAAAGTTGAAGTAAACTCATTTTCATTAATAACATAATAGAAAGAAAATATAAGAGATAGATATAACCAGATAGGTTCAATGGATCTCCTATCCACTCCTTTTTACTTATAGAATTTATTCCACGAACATAAACCAAACACTCTAATGATGGTATCAAATACTTTTCAAAACTCCCGTAGTTGTCACCATAAGGAAAACTCAAAGAAGCACTATAAATTATACTAAAATTATCTAAGTGACCAAACTCCCTTATAAATACAACATAATAAATATTTATAGAAACACAAATAGGCATCTAGCATTGTGGCGCTATAAAGATTGGGGCTGCTGCAACCATCAAATGAACTAATTATGTTGTTCTATTTTTCTTATTCTGCCACAACACTTATTGACGTGGATTAGTTATTTAGTGAACAGTCACACTGCTTCACTAATAAGTCGTGTCCTTAGAAATTTACAACTGCTACGGTATGACACTACTAATTTTTGGATTCTGTAACACTGGAACGATAATTTGGGAGCCGAGGCTCTATTGATTGTGATGTAGTGGCATTGGACAACAAAACACTTGGCATTATGAAGTTGATATTTGACTGAAGTGGCGCTATTCAAAAGAGAAATTGGCACTGCAATGTTGATATTTGGTGCTCTTGCGGTGTATTTGGTGGCACTAAGATGTTTTTTTGTTCCAATGCCGTGGTGCTATATGGAACTTAAAAAATTTTAGCCTTTTTTTTGTATTTTCTTACACAATACAACCAAAATAACACATTTTTACTAAAAAAAATATAACACATAAAATAACACATTATTTACACTTATTTGGTACCCAAATGCGATTCACAACCCATTTTTGACACCACTAATTAGAGGCATTCCACTATCTTGGATAGGTAGTATCTTCTATCAAGCTCCAGTTCCCCACTTTATGTAGGAGTATCTCTTATCTTTCTTCTCCTTCTCTTTTATACTTCTTCTAATATTAAAGGAATTTTACTATCTTTGATAGACGATATCCCCTATCAAGCTCTGGTGCCCCTCTTTGAGTAGAAGGAGTAACTCTTCTCATTCTCTTATATACTTCATTTTTCATTAAAGGTATTCCACTGTCTTGGATAAGTGGTCTCCCCTTTCAACCTCTAGTTCGCCTCTTTGTCTAGAAGAAGTAGCTCTTATTTTTTTCCTCCTCTTATCTACTTCTTCTTATATTAGAGACATTCCATAAATTGGACATGCATTATCCCTTATCAAGCTCTAGTGCCCTATTTTATATAGAGGGAGTAGTTATAATCTTTTTCCCCCTTTTTTATCTACTTTTTTTATATTAGAGGTATTCAATTATATTTGATATACGGTATCCTCTACAAAGCTCTAGTGCCCCTAATATACAACACACCGATGGTGTTACCTGAGCACTTTGGCACTGTGTTCCCAGTGCCCCAATGTTGAATGATAGATAATAGAGCACTAAAGTGGTGAAGATATAGCGCCACAGCAGTATAGATTATCGCAGTATTGTGAGCTTGAGCATCACTCCCAAACTAACACCGCAACACTTCTAGATGGACTGGATATTTTTATTTCTTATCTTTCTTAAGGGTTGCATCCCTTGGTGGTTATGACTGGCTTTCTCTTGAATATTTTGGTGAGTTAGACATAGAGAATGATGCATGTGAGAAGAGAAGCAAGGAGGCACTATAGGAAAGTTAACAATTTGTGATGAACTTTATGATAGAAAACTTTTTCTTTAAAATTGCATCATAATTATAATGAAAATTTTTGTTATTAATTTTGTGACGGATTGAAAATTTTGTAACAAAATTTTTACTACAAATTCGCCTCCAATATGTTATAAATCTGCCTTAAATCTGTCACAAAATCTTTCATAAATTGCCAAAAAATTTCATGCAAGACATATTCACTTGCATTATTAGGATAGGTGAGCAACAATTTTGGATTAGAGAGGGTGCATGGGAAAATCTCAATAGTGCTTGGGGCAGCTAAGATTTTATAGCGAGGATGGAGTAGAACAGACAGAACAAACCTTCTAATGTCAGGGGCTTGGGCAACTCCCTTCATAGTGGGGGCTTAGTTTTTGCACACTAAGCATAGATGATAATTGATAAGAATTTTAAAATATTTTAATTCCTTTTTGGTTTATGCATCCATTCTAAGTATATTATAGAAGGAGATTCTTGATAGAGAACTCGCTGCAGTTGAATTACACGCAACACTCATAAGCATCAGAAGGAGTAGCAATGAGTCAATGAGATAGATAGCTAGGATGGCATAGTTAAGTATACAAGGATATTACACTTATAAGAATATTATAGGTGATAATTATACGATGATTAATCTTATATTATATTTTATAGGATGAGTATACAAGACTTCAAAAGAGTTAGGCTGCAGTAGGTGAGGATTTCTCTAGGGATATACAAATGTTTCTAACTACCGCACTTGGTCGCAAGAAATAGGCAGAATGTTAAAGGGATGGGTTTATGGATTAGGCTTGCAAGCCTATACATATAAGGGACAATCCTCTTCTATATTTGCTACTTCGTAAGTAGCCAAGATAGTTTATATAGCCAATAGGTGTCTAACCTGATAGCGTAGTCAGAAAATGTTCAAAAAATATAGGCGGGAATGAATATTCAGATACAATATGAGCTTACACTAGAGGAAATTCATGAAATTATGGTTATCCTTACTGGCAGTTATTTAACCACCAGTACTAACAGCAATATTATCGGCGGTTAGACCGCTAGTCTTTACCGACGATTTAAACCACTGGTGCTAAGTGATTTTTTTCCAGCGGTCCAAATCGCGGGAATGCCGTCAAAAAAATCCCTAAAATTAGTCATCCCCAGTCTTCCATTTCATTTGGTCTATTCATCCTCTTTCTCCCTTCTAACAGTCACCGCATCTCCTCCGCCCTCTCCCGTCTCCACCCTCCTCTCTTCCTTTCTGAAGGTCGCCCCATCCCCTCCAGCCAAAGATCTCGACCCTACTCCAGCATCAAAGCAAGGCCGAAGATCTCGCCCCAATTCATGTGTGAATCCGTCATCCGAGTCCTGTAGGTTTGTGTTTTTTGTTTTTTTTTTTTTAATTTTCACTAGGTCGTAGAGTTTCAGGTGTGAGATTTTGTATATGTAAATATCATAATCTTCAAAAGGCATTAATAAGTTTGGTAGGGAAGAAAAGTTGAGTCTAAGGTATATTGCATCATTTGGAGTTATTGAAGAATTATAAAATTTGTTTGCATGTTATAATTGTTAGATCAAATGTTTGAAATCAAATGTTCAAGATAAGTCCAATATATTTTTTTATGTAAATCAAATGAAATTGAACATTTAATAAGAGATAAATAACACAATTAACAAATATAAGAGAAAGAAAATTTCAAAATTGAGGGAAAAAATTATGAGGTTTTAGCTTACATGGAATCATATACTATATGTTGCTAGTGCTAACCTCATAATGTATGTTCTTTGAAAGGCATTTAAGGAATTTCTCACTTCCATCATGTAAAACAATTAGCATAAATTCTTCTTTAGATGAGGAATAAAATACATCTACAATGTTAGTCTATAACAAAGAGGATGGTACCATATAATGGATTTATGAGAAATGGGTTTGAAAGATAAAAAGAATTTATCAAATTAGGGTTTTAAAATTAAGTAAATGGGGAGGCATCTTCTAAAATTATGATCAACATTCGATTGAGAGGAAGTTTGAGAATAAAAGAACAAGGAATGAACCTTTAATGCTCCGCCCCTGTTTCATTCTTCTCTCCACCCTTTATGTTTTAATTGCTTCCATATCTTCACTGTTCGTGCTTTATTTTTTATTTCTATTTGACCTCATTTTTTCATTATTTTTAAGATTTTTTTTTGTGTTAGGAAATTAAACTGTTGTCTACAACAATGTTTTTTACAACAACTTTTGTAGAAGTTACTTTCAATGCAAATGAATTAGCTTCTCTTCCCCTCCTTTCCTAATTGCTCTAACTCAGTAATGTTTTAGTAGTAAAGCCTTCACCTAGAAGCTCAATTGCCATGATATGCTCTCATATGTTTCTTGCATCCTATGATATCACATAACCATAGTCTAACAAAACTTCAAAGGATGTAGCCTTTCTTGACATTGTAGCTTTATGATCATCATTTTTTATTCTATCTACTGAGTCTTAGTAGAATGAAGAAGAAGTTTAACTCATGTCTATTCATAATGGTTAAACAGGAAATAGTTTATGGTGGAAAGTTCTTCTCCAATTTAAAGAGTTCTCTATGAATTTCTATAAGATGGTTGTGAGACCTACAATGCTTTATTGTGAGACCTACAATGCATTCCAATTCAAGTAAAGTACACTTATTTGAAAGTATAACACGTACACTTGTTTAGAGTGCATATCTTCTAATAATTGATTTTATAATTATGTAAGGGGACGTTTGCTTCAATGTCCAAATGACTATTCAAAAAGAGAGATATTGAATGTATAACAGATTGTTACTTGGTCGAAGAGGATTGATAGATGAATTAATACAGGGAGTTGAGACTTTCAGTCAAGTTGCATCTCAACTATCTTCCTTTAAGTTCAATAAAATATTTAGATGTTCATATTTGAAGCATAAAATTCAAGCATTTCTCAAGCCTGATGATGTGAAGCTTGATTTATATCATAGGGGATTTCTTCCAAACTACTGGATTTGGACATCACATGATGAGTACGAGCCACACATAGATACTCATACTGGTCCATCCAGAGCTTTTAAAATATTTGATAAAGATCAAATGACTAGACTGTATGAAATTTTTATTTTTGATGTCCTAATTTAAGGGTTAGTATATAAGAGCCACCAAATGCAGAAATAAAAAAATTCTTTGAGTTATTACATACAGCTTAAAAACCAATTTAAGATGGTTGTAAAACTCATTTAGAATTATCGATTACAGTGTTGGTGCTAAGTATTAAAATTGAATATAATATTTCTCATGATTATTTCAATGACTTCATTGGTCTTCTCAAGGAAATTAATCCAACAGATAATTTAATTCCCTCAGATTTGTATCGAATAAAGAAATCAGTATCCAAGGTAGGTCTTACAGCTACAAAATTTGATTGTTTTATAATTAGATGTATGTTATACTACAAGGATGATGCAACAGAAGTTTATTGTAGCACCTATAATGCACCTCGGTTTAAGCCAAACTAGGAATAACATCATCATTAAAGGAAAAATATTATATATTCCCATTTATTTTATTTACCGATCATTCCAAGACTTTAGCGACTTTATGCATCAATGAGTTTAGCAGGCCATATGAGATGACATAAGAAGAAATTAGTAAACAGTGGTGTTCTTTCTCATCCATTAGATGCTAAAGTGAGAAAACATTTTGATCGAGTGCATGCTTCAATTGTTACTAAATCTCGTAATATAAGATTGAGATTATGTATCGATGGTTTTATCCCATATAGTCAAGCAGCTATACCGTACTCTTATTGGCAAGTTATACTAACACCATATAACCTTCCATCAGAGATGTGTATGACTACTCCGTACATATTTTTAACTCTTATAATACTTTGATCACATAATCCAAAAGCAAAAATTGATATTTTTTGCAATAATTAATTTATGATCTCAAATTATTATGAGAATAATGTGTTTTATATATAACATATAAACAAAATAAAATTTTCTCCTTCATCCTGCATTGCTTTGGACCATTGGCTATTTTTCAGCTTATGGTATGTTACCTGGTTGGAGCATATCAAGAAAATTAGCTTGTCCTTACTGCATGGAAAATACTAAAGCTTTCATACTAAAATATGGAGGGAAATATACTTGGTTTGATTGTCATTGTATGTTCCTACTTACTGATCATCAATTTCGAAGGAATAGGAAAACATTCATTAAAAACAGAGTTGAGAGGTCACCTTCTTCACCCAGATTAAGTGGTGATGATGTACTATAGAAAATTTCTGACTTTCCAGTAATTATTAATTTTCTAATATTTTCAGATTCTAAATATCCTGAATATGGTGTTCAACATAAATGGATTAAAAAATGTATTTTATGGACATTATCATATTAGAGAACTAATTTGATAAAGCATAATCTGAATGATATGCACATTTAGAAGAACTTCCTGGATAACATTTTAATATAATTATGAATGTTAAAGGTAAGAACAAAGATAATATCAAGGTAAAAATGGACATTAAAGAGTACTGTTGGCTAAAAAATCTTAAGTTAGTAATACCTATCGATGGTAAAATAATGAAGCCTAAAGCATCTTACTCTTTCATGTTATAGCCAAAAAGATCAATATGTCAGTAGTTTAAAGGTTTAAAAATGTCTGATGGTTATGGATCACACATAAGTCGATGTGTTGACTTGAAATCTGTGAGGTTATTTGGACTAAAAAGTCATGATTATCACCTAATTATATAGGTTCTTCTTCTGATTATTATATATATGTTACTAAATTACATATCAAATATGTTAACTGAGCTTAGTATTTTCTTCAAAGACTTATGTTCATCTAAATAAAATGAAGATGCTTTACAGAGGAGCGAGGAGAACATACCAATCATCCTCTACAAATTATATAAAAAAAAATTTCTCCTAAATTTTTTGATTCAATGGAACATCTTCCAATTCATCTACCTTACGAAGCTAGAATTGTTGGACCTGTATAATATCGTTGGTTTATCCTTTCGAGAGGTAAAATATATTTTTATTAAATCTTCAATATTTTTAAATAAGTTGAGAACATATGTTTATTAACTTCATAATTATAATTATTTAATAGATGTTTGAACAAGTTGAAGAAATATGTTAAGAATAAAGCACAGCTAGAAGGATCGATATGTGAGCATATTTATCTCAAGAAATCACTCACTTCTGCTCCTACTACTTTGAGCCCCATATCAGGAGTACAAGAACAAAGATTGGTTATAACATTAACTTTGATGTATAAGAACAATCACAAGATGCACTATAAGTATTTAGAAGTCATGAAAAGCCCAGTGGCAAATGTGTTGAAAGATTTCTCAGTGATTTAGAAATTAAAACAACAAAGTTATGTGTGTTACTGAATTGTGAAGAAGTTGAACCAATCTTAGTGTAAGTTCTTCTATAATGTGCATCATAAGTAATGTTTATTTAAAATACTAAAATATATTTTAGATGATTTATCACCAAATATTTTGTAAGAAATTTATCTCTGACAGATTCTACGGATATTAAGCAAGTTTTTGCAAATGAATTCCCAACTTAGTTTAGATTTTATGTGAGCTCATAAATTTTAAAATTTTTATTTGAATTACATCTTATTTAATATCAAAAATACTAATATTTAAAATTTTTTTAAGTACATAACCATGATAATAATTATTTTAATAAAATTTTGTAAACCCTAACATGGAGTCCAATGTAAAAAGTAAAGACCTGACCAATATATATAGTGAATGGGTTTAGATTTCATACAAAGTCATGGAATAAAGAAAGAAAAACTAAAAATTATGGAGTATGTGTTAGTGGGAATACTCATGAAGAGGATGAGTGTGATTATTATGGTATTCTGAATGAGGTTCTTGACTTGGAGTTCCTAGGTGAAGATGAAAACTTTGTATGCTTATTTAACTGTCAATGGTATGATCCAGTATATAATAAAGGCACAAGATTCATCTTGTGTATGGCTTAGTAGATATAAAACATAGTAGAAGATAATAGAAGTTTGAATCATTAAAGTTGTTTAAGGTTTTTTCAGCAAATATCTCAGTAGTCGTAGGGATAAACAAGATTGGCTAGATGTCATAAAAATAAAAGTACGGGAAATAATTGATTAATAATACATTATAGCAACTACACATCAAGATGATGAGATGTCAAGTTGTAGGTATGTTGAAATTGAGGAGATGCCAATTACAACCCATAGTATTGAAATGCAATTAGAAGATGTGAATAGTTAAACTAGCTCATCAAATGAGAAATAGGATGAAAGTGAAGATACCCTAGAGAGCAATGAAAATATTTTTTATTCTGAATAGTTTTTGTAATTTAGAGTTATAGTTTTTTTAGTATAAAATTATAGTTTTTATAATATTTTTGAATAGTTTTTATACTTATAAAATTATACTTTTTATATTCAAAGCATTGAAAATGTTAATCATTATTTTGTATTATGTAATTCTTATTTTTGTAATTTATTATTTTGTATTTTGTATTCTTTAATTTTTATATATTATAATACTTTACTAATAACTTCTTTTAATTTAGATGGCTTCAGGTAATGATCATATCCTCATAGATCCTTTGCCTCAAAGTTTTTTTAGAAAAAGTTGAGTGTTAATCCGAACAATCCTAAATAACCTAATGATAGTGAGGTTCAGCGATTAGTTCCACCAGTTAGACCATCATCACCATCACCTAGGAGTTAGCAGCATTCTCCTAGTGAGTAGGGTCAGGGTCAGTCAGATCTACCTGTTATTGTACCACAACCCTTTCCTGAGCACTTCCCCCCTTCATCGACGAGTTCTCGATTTCCTTCTCTATATCAGGTACATGCAACTTCATTCTATCCATAGTATCCCCCCACCATCATCACAATCTGGTCCATCTACCATCCCTTACCCTCCTTACCCACACTCATATTATTATCCATATCCATTGTAGCCAAAAAATGGTGGACCATCTAGACCATGAGAGGTTGGTGCTAGGGATCATGTAGTTGTAGCAGATAAGCGTCAATACATTAAGCCTGAGGGCGATACGTAAGTTCACTTTATATTATTAAGTTTCTTGTATTTTGATATATTATATATTATTGACAAAAAATTAACCTATAGCTTCAATCCTTCAAGGCCACCTACTCACAAGATTTGAGATATCATAAGAAAAAAATATGATGCTCATTACTTATCATGGAACAAGGTCCCAAAAGAAATTAGGGATATGTGGTTTGGAGAATATCATGTATACTTATTTGACATGAATTCAAATATTTGATTTAATTTATATTAATATTTTTTATGACAATATTTTTTTTGCAGAAAAAATTTAAGTGAATGCATGAGCATAACATGACGATCAAAACAAATTTTTAGAGTAGAGGATCGACCCATCTTAGGGACATATTCACAGATATTAGAAAGTCTGAGCACCATCTAATATGGATTAGAGAGGGCATATGGGAAGATCTGAGTAGAACTTGGGCTTGCCCTGAGTTCACAACAATAAGAGAGTAGAATAAGCATAACAAAGCTTCTAACTGTGGGGATTTAGGAAGCTCTTTTCATATTGGTGGATCTGTTCCTCATACGGAACATAGACAATGACTGGTAAAAGCTTTAAATTAGTTTAATAAATATATTTATATAATTATAAATATATCTTCTATTTTTCAAAAAAGTTTTTGGTTGGGAGCCGGCACTGTTGGAGTTGCATACGAGAACTCACCAACATAAAGCTGACCATCAATGGGTTGATGAAAAGGCTAAAAATCTCATATGAGTATAATTTTTTAGAGTTTAAAAATAAAAATTTATTATAATAAAATACATTCTAATATCAATATATTTTATGAGTTTATTCTCATAGGATGATTTTGTATGAGCTCGGGAAAGTCATCAGTCCACTGGTGAAGGATCATTTTTAGGATCGACCCAGTATTCTGAGTATCATACATGGTCAGATGTTATTAGAGGAAGGCAGATGGGGAGTGTATATGGCTTGGGTTCTCAAGGCTGTGCTTATGAGGGCAGTTCATCCACATCAATATTTTATAATCATAGTGGAGATGAAAAAATTATAAGCTAGAGGGTTGCAGTGCTGACAATAAAGATAGAAGAGAAGAGAAATATTCAAAATGAGATGCAGGCAGAGCTGGGATCCTACAAAGATAAAAATCAAAAGAAGAAAGAGTATGAGCAAGTGCATTCATGTGCATCACCAGACAGCGAGGACACGGAGGATGATTAATACTCTTTTTTATTTGATGAACTTATTATAAACTTATTTGGTTTGATAAAATTATGTGTAAACTTATAATGAACTTATTTGATTTGACTTACTGTTTGGTTATGAACTTATTATGAGTTGATTTATTTTGATGAATATATTTGTGATAATTATTGTGATTGATTATAGTGTCGTGTTGCCCATATTTATGAAAATTGTTATATTTTTTATGCAGGTTTAAATTTTAGGTTGAAAAATAATAAAATAGAGGGAAGACTGTTAATTTTTTCAAAAGCTACAGGTTTCTAGCGACTAACCAGTTGTTTGGCCCACGAAAACCTCGATACCGGACGGCTGATATCAGCTATCGGAAGATTACTATTATTGCTAGTAGTTTTTGGTCACTTACCGATAATTTTTGGAGGTTTTTCGGTGATACGCTGGTGGTGGCGTCGCCGGTAATTCCTTCGATTATGACCGCCGGTGTGTTACTAACGATATTGCGACAGTTTGGCCGCCTGAAAAAATCTGACCAAACTGGAGGTTAAACAGTCTGTATACAACCGATAAATAACCAACGATCACCGACACTATGATCGCAAAAAAACTACCGATGATATGGTCTGCCAGTAAACCGTATGTGCGTAAAACCACCATAAACAAACCACTGGAAAAGGTTTCCTACGCACTTTTTACCAGTGGATTTTAAACCGTCGCAAAGCCGCTAGTTTTTAACAAAATCACCGGAACAAGCCGTCAGTACTAAGTGATTTTTTTGTAGTGTTAGGAGATTGAAGGAGCAGATTGGTGGAAATCAACTTGCACTTATATAGGCCGAGCAAAATAGTGAGGACATTGATAATGCATAGAGTGTTTGTAAAAATATTTTTGATCTAGTTAACTTATTTTGATGTATAAGATCAATATAGGCTTTAACAGTGTTATGACAATTAAAGAATTTTATGGAATGTTATTATTTATTTAAGCTATTGGAATATTTTATTACTATTTGATTATCATTACTTCTTATAACTGCTTTTAATTATTACTTGTAAACTATTTGTAAACTGCTTATAATTTTTATTATTAAAAAGATAAATAATGAATTGCATGGACTATTTTTTTATTTATGCTAGAGGTTTTTAGTGAATTTGTGACAAACTTTACATCATAAATCTTAAAGCAATGATCTAGTCTCTTTATTTGAGACAAAACCATCTATCATGAATAGTGGTGGATTTTCCATCACACAACTACCACAAATTCTTTGAAAAATATTTGGGACGAAGATGTTCCATCGCAAATACTTTTATGACACAAAAAATTTAAGACAGATTCAATGCCATCGCAAATCCACCACAAATCAAGATTTGCAACAAATTTCTCCTCTTTTGTGGTAGATTATTTCACAGCAAAATGTTGAATTTTATGTAGTGAGAGAGCGAGAGAGAAGAGAGATATGTACTTATTTATCCCTAATTTCATAATAGATTTCTTGGTCTGGTTTGGCTTAGTGGGTTTTTTTTCCTAATTTTATATTTTTTCATGTTAAATCTCGGTGTCATTTATTTTTCTATAGCTTTTACTTTCTTGCTTGTTTCGTCATTATGGTGTTTACTCCTCATCCCCAATAGATCATGTATACTACTAGCTTCCCTTCGAGGCTCCCTCATTAGCATGCCTTCCTGGGTTATGAGTGGAAACCATATATGTTACTTGCTCTCATGGGGTCTTTCTATTGGGGACCTTATCCACTACTAGCTTCCCTTTAAGATTATCTCATGGGTGTACCTTTCCAGAGTTATTTGTTAGAACATTAATCAATGTAATTAACTTATATTGATAAGATTGGAAAAATCTAAAAGGGATGCTTGACTTATCCAAATTATTTTTCAAAGTATTGCTCAAGGATGTTAACTTGTATAAAAGAGGTTGAGTCAATCCCCTTGGGATCAATTATACCTTGATTAGGAGGGGGTGAATGCCGCATGTATTCCAAATTGAAGGTGAAGATTAGTCCATCTTTAGACAATTACTTTCTTTTTTGAGGTCGAGATTATATCCTTGCCTAAGAAGTAGAAGGCCAGTTAGGGACTATATAGAGATTGAAGTTTATTGGAAAAATTCTTGAATTTATTAAGAGCTTTATAAAAGTTGGTGCCAATGATATTATCTCAGACATTGAAAATATTGGAGGAGTTTTTTTTTTTTTTTTTTGCCATAGTCACATTTGATGTTGTAGTGAAGGTTACCTCCCAATATAAATATGCTTCCATAAAATTGATGCAGTAATGATTGATGCTTGAGTAGTGATATACCAATGCATAAGATTTTCCTCTATATTGAAGGACTTCCTTTGGATCTTAAAATATATTATGACAAAGAGACCATCTTACTTCAAAAATGCCCATAGATGTTGTCAAATTGCTGCATGCTAAAAAATTTGAGAGTATAGAGTGTATGATTTATGTCTTAACAGTGTGCCAGAATTGAATAAAAACATATGAAAATGATAAGACTAGAATAGTTTTTGATGTGATACTACATGAAAACCCCAAAAAAGGAAAAAATCATGAGGCATGGCCAATTGTGAAATCCACTATGTAGTAAGTGATACAAAGATCCTCCGTTCTTTACTGTTGAAGAAGATAAAGAGCATAGAAAATTAAATATGACAGCTAATACTGAACAATAGGAACTAATTTCTCTAATAGGGATTATTAATGTCCACAAGTGGACTTTTATTTTCAACAGTAGAGTTAAATCTTGTTGATACTCTGGAGATGACAGATTTCTGATGTTGATCCTCAGCCTCGATGGTAGTTGTTGACGACAATAGCTAGTGATGGTTGTCAATGATGATGACTGAAAAATGCAAGATATTTCTTTTTAGTTCTCTCTCTTTCTCTCTCCTCATGTGAAGAATGATGACAAATTTATAGGATCTTTGAAATGGCATGTTTTGTAAATGTGAAGAAAATCTAGGAAAATTTTGGAGTTTTCTTTTAGACATATCATATTGATTTCTTTGATCATAAAACTTTCATCAAGCATATAAGTGCCTTAATGGTGTCCGAATTAATGGGTTATGGGCTCATAAGTTGGATCGTCTCGTTTAGCCGCTCGATTCGACTATAATATGCCATATTTGGAAATCATATGGTTATTAAATTAATGTTTTTAAGCTTCTAACTATCCTTCAACTTCTTGATTTGAGTCCATTTGGATTTAGATTGAACAGATTTTTGTGTCATCAGGTTCATCTTGTCAAAACGTTTTGTTTGACAACAAGTTTGTTAAGATCAGAGTTCAGATGATCGTAAATTAAAATTTGAAAATTTCTAATTCAAATATGTCTCGATATTCATGCCAGATCAAAGTTATTTTTGGTGATATATCAATGACAATACAAGATATGGTAGCAAATAAAAGACTGAAAATCAAACTATGATAGTAATTTGCATAAACTTTGATATTAGATAATATAAGATTAGACCATTTATATTTACAACTTACAATTTTGTTTTAGCATCACTAATGATTAAAACAAGCAACAAAATCATCTAAAACATGAAACTCCCAAATTTGATTAATTGTCTAGCTTCTTGAAATACAAACTTTTGTATAAATAAAAAACGTCCATAGCCTTAATAAAAAATAGTTGGGATAAAGTTATGATAATGATAATTCATATTAGTCACGATTTCAAATTAAAATGATATCTTATTTATATTCTCATAACAAAAAAAAATTTACATTTTCTATAAAATTATTTAATCATAATTATTCATTATTTTACTTTAAAAAAGATTTAGATTTTATTAAAACTTTTAGTCAACTAAAACTTAAACAGTATCCACATACACATTTTAGGCGTTTCATTAAAAATACCATTAAACTTTTTATACTTCCCAAGAGTTAGATCAGAAGTAGACAAGTTGCACCGCATAAGTGGCTCAAAGTAGTTCTTACGTTTGGCATTAGTTTTAGGTTTCGTTTGGGACGATTTTTTACTGGTTCTTAAAGCAGATTTCTAGTATAAAAAAAGTAAATTTCTAACTAAAAAACTGTTTTAAGAAGCAGGTTGTTATGCTTTCTCTTTTGGCTGGGGGAATTTTAAGTGTGGTGTGGGGATTTTATGTGATGGGTTTAACTGCTGTTGTTTCTTGCATGAGGGGAATTTTACTTTAAACGTCTTTGATTTGTTTGTTCCCTCGGGTTATTTGCATTGGAATGGTGGTTTTGGTAAGATTAAGTTTGTTGGCCATTTTATGTTGGGGGCTGTGGTTTTGTCTTGCTATGCTGCAGCTAATATTTGGGATAGCTGGTACCACTGGACTTATCTTCGTTATTTGGTGGTTATTGATGTTAGTTTATATGATTATTATACTATTTTTGTGATATCTACCTGCAGGATGTTATTCACTTTTCTTGGTAAAATCTGCTCTGACTGCAAGGTATGTTTATTTTGGAACTAAGCAAATTTTGGTTGTTGTTATTGGTTTTGTTGCAGGAAGACTGAACGGAATGACATCATCATGAGCTTCCTTTTTTGGGATCTGTTGACTCACAGACCTAGTTTAATTTTGAATTATTTTTGTAATTTTAGGAAAAGGAACCATCGGCTCATAGGTTTCGATTTTCATTTTTTACGTGTAGCTCTCTCGAGCAGTAGTGAGCTGAAGGTTCCTTATAAGGACCTTGTAACCGATTTTTTGAATATTAACGCGTAGGCCTCTATGAGTGGGTTTTAATTAAAAAAAAAACAGTAATAAAGCTGTCCCAAATGAAATCTTAATTACTAAATTAATATTCAAGGAAAAAATGTTAAATTAAAAAACTTGATTTTGGGTTAAGTTTAATGATTACTAATCTCAAAATAACTTCCTTAATTTTGTAATAAGCATTGACAAAAAAAATTTCTTCCACACATGTTTGCTAACAACACAGAATACAAGCTAAACTTATCAGTAGGGCTGCCTTGGCACTTCAAAATTTAATTACTTGGATGGTATTATCCCCTGATCAAAATGAAAGTTATATTTGTAGATTATCTTTTCCATCTTAACAGCTTAAAAAATAAAAAAAATACAAACAAAGGTAAATAAATAGCCTCTTCCACTCTTTGTTCAACATAAACAAGTACCCAAAGATTATAATTTATGAATTTAAATGTCTCCCCACTCTCAATCACTTACAAGATCTTCATTAAAATCATCATCGTAATTAATTGCTTTCTCTCATCCCTCATGCAAGAATTAAAAAACGGACAAGGATGGCGGTGCAGCAGGATCTAGAGCGGACATAAGGGTTCTAGGGAAGTTTGGGATTGTGTGATTCTTCTCAAGTTTGGTTTGGTTTAGATAGAGTAAAAATGTTTAATTCTATATAGTTTTTGAAATTTAAATTTTAAATTACATATTTTTGCAAGCAACCAAATGAGCCTTGAGAGAATTTCCCTACCTGCAAAAGGTAAAAGATGCGGATGCAGGATGCTTGATTTAACACTGCACTAAAAGGTAATTAATATTATCAAGTCCAACACATCGAAGTTTTCACCGCGCTGACAATGTCAAATTATTATTCTTCCTAAGCCACGACAAATGTATGTTCTCCTGGATCTTTAAATTCACCCTCCACTTATAAAATCACGCCCAGCAAACGAAGAGCTATCGACCTTCTCTCAATCTCAATAATGCCTCTTATCTCACGCAACTTCTTCCACAACATCATTTCCCGCCTCCTCATCATCTTCAATCCATCACCACCACCAGCAACCCAGTCCATCTCCATTCCCAACATCACCACCACCACTTCTCTCCCTTCTCCACCCAACAATCTCATCTCGCCAACCCAATCCGATCGCCCAATCCTCTCCTTCAACCCTTCTCATGACCTCGAATCAGGCAACCAATCATTCCCAATCCCCATCCCAAATAACATCGATATTGAGTTGCCTGAATGGAAACGGATCGGTAAGGTTGTGCAAACTGTGGGCTTCGGTGGCTTTGGTGTGCTTATTACTCTTTTGGTGAATAGTCCTACCTTGGCCACCACCCATCCTGCCCTCTACATGGCATATCTTACGTTCGTATGTCTTGGGTTGGCTTCTAGTATTTTATTATCAGTATTTTCGATTGTTAAGAAAGGGAGTCCAACAGTGGGCTTGGTGCAAAAAAAGTTAATATATTTTACTCTCTTTTTTGTGGTGTTGGCATGTTTTTTTCGCCTTCAAATTGCACTGCCGCTCGTCGACCTCGGCTTTGTGACCGTGCCAGTGTTAATTGGCTTGTTGGCTATTGTGGTTTACCTGCTACTGAGCAGTAGGTGCCAGCGCCAGATTAACGAGACAGATATCTAATAAGTAGTTATATTCTTGTATTTTTTTCCTTGCTATTTTTACTTGTTTCTTGTTTTCTCTCTCTGTCAATATGACTTTTTCATCATCTATGTTTTAATTTCTTAATCATATTTGTTATTTTCGTACAATTGATTGTTGATTTTGTTCCCTAAATCCTTGATATTTCTATATTTTATTTTTTAATGAGCTTTTAAGAAGTTAATTAAGCATGAATATGTTTAAAATCATTCCTAAATATTGTATTTATGTTAATTTGGTTTATGTTTGGCTCTTTAGTTAATAAATTAGTCAAATATGAGCAATTTAATGAGTTGAACAAGAGCTCTTAATTTTGCAAATACCGAGCTATATGAATACCCTTTGTTGAAGATAGATGAAGAAATTAAATGAAAGATCATAACAGGAAGCTTAATCATATTATTTAATTTGAAGTGCCTTTAAAAATTGATAATTTTGATGAATTATTAAAAAATATAGAATAAGTTAAGGATGTCAATATTTATTTATGACGCTTAGATAGATGTTGTATAGATTTGCTAACTAAGGCCTCATTTGGGATAGGTTTTGCTCATTATTTTTTCTCTACTTTTATTGAATTTTTGTGCTAGAAAGTTGCTTTTGAAAAAAAATAAAAAACCATCACAAAACAGCTTTTTTAGTATAATTTTTTTCTTAAACAAATTGGAAAGTTGCTTCATAAACTAATAAGAAATTCGTCTCTAACGAAAAGGAAGCTTAGGCTTCATTTGAGGTAGTTTTCTTACTGCTTTCTAAAGTTATGTCCTAGTAGAAAAAATTTTTGAACTAAATATTTTTGTACAAAAAGTTGCTTTTAAAAGTAAGAAAACTGTCCCAAATGAAGCCTATTTTTAAAACCGTTTTTTCGTACAAAATTTAAATTTTAACATTAAAAAGCTACTTTAAGAAGAACTAAAAAAAGCCTCCAAAATAAGAACAATTATTACGTCCTCCGACCGGACGCAGAGGAACGTCCGGTCGGAGGCCAAATCCCGTCAAAAAATGAGTTGTACCGAGCAAATACTGAGCAATACCAAACAATAACGAGGAATACCATCATTTGAAGACCCAATACCGAGTTATACCGAGCTAAACCGAGAAATACCGAGTTATACAAAAGTTGTACCGAGTTTTTCTAGGAAAAACTCGGTACAACTCGGTATTTCTCGGTACAGCTCGGTATAACTCGGTATTGGTCTTCAAAGAGCTGTATTCCTCGTTAATATCAAATAATACCTAGTTGTACCAAGCAAATACCGAATTTTTTGGCGAGATTTTGCCTCCAACCGGATGTTCCTCTACGTCCTTACACGGACGTAATAAAAGTTCCCAAAATAAAGCCTATAACTCTTTGAGTCAGAAATAATATTTTTTAACGACTTTCTGCAAGTCAAGATCGTGGGGTTTTCAATTAGAGAGCCATGTAATTGGCATAGTGGAGACTCTTGTTTTTGCTTTTTTAGGAATCGTAAATCTCAGCCGTTGGATCTTATCCGATGGTTTAGATTCTTGAGAGTTTCCTATTCTTACAAACATAAATTAATTATTATGATAGATTTTGAGCAAATATGAAATTATATATATTATGATTTTATCTAACCATGTAAAAGAATGTAATAATAAAATATAAGCTTAAAAAAACAAAAATATATTGGCATGGAAACCATACAAATACATCCAAAATATCATTAAAGGATGTAATTATAAATTAAACACCTCAACATCAGCATAACCTAACTCCAAAGAATAAAGAATCCATAGATATTATAATGACATATTCCATAATATTGGTCAAAAACAAAAATCCAGAGAACAAAAACTACAGTCTTCACATAATACAGTTTCAATAGCAAGAATATATCTATATTCAAAAGGGCAATAACCAGCTAGAAAAGAAAAGGTCATAAGTCATTGGATTTTAGTAAAAATGGAATTATTTAATGCATTCTGGAAGCTCATTAGTCAATGATCTTTTTTTTTTGCTTTTCAGTCTAATAGCAAAGTAAATTTTAGTTATAAGCATAGCAAAATCAGTAGATTACCTCTTAAAACTCTATTATTCCTTTCCCACTATAGATAATATGCAGCTATGTGCACAACAAAAAGAAAAAAAAAAATGTCTTGGCAATTTTTTAAGTTTTCTTTTCAACATAATATAGGCTCACTCCCATATAAATAATGTATACAAAAAAAATCTCCATTTATTAAAAAAATAATGAATTTAAACCCATTAGTTTTTTACTAGATTTCGTAAGCTTTTTTCTTAAAATTCAACAGCTGGTTACTACTAAGGTTTTTAAAGCCATATATTTTCATTAAAAAAAACTCGTATGAATCTGTTTGATGTTAGAATCACTAGATCTAATACTACTTCATATATTCTTGCTGGTAAATCCAAGTCTCGTTCTTTTAATGATGCCTTAGCGAGCTCTTCATCGTCTATCTCCTTCTCGGAACTCAAAGACGATGGTTAATGGTGGGTTCTCGATGCATTGGATATCCGAGAAAGAAATTGAAGCATTAGCTGCTCCCTTCGAATTTACTTTGATATAAAAAAAAAATTTATATCTGGTTACCCTAAATTATACCTTATTCACAATTTCTTTTTTAAACTAAATTTCTAAAGAATTTTTTATTACCATGCATTTTGGATCCAAGGCATGTGATTATTAATTATCAAATGATTTGAATTATATTAGGGTATTTGGACAAATATTACTATGTCTATAATTGTTATATGAAACTTATAAAATGGTCATTTATGTTAGTTCCAATTTGGATTTGTTTTCTTGATTTGAGGCCTCTTTTTTTTCTCCTAGTATTGTTCATGGTCTTGGTTCTTTATTCGACGTACCCTTACAAATTTATAATGCTACAGCTAATGGCACTAGGCCTTCAGTTGCCAGTGTTTTGGTGGAAGTTGATATATCTAAATAATATCCGAATATTTTATAATTGGTTAGTCCTGAAAAGTCCGGATATGTTCAAAAAGTTTTATTGGAAGAATTTCTTGTTTTTTGTGATCATTATAAGACTCTTGGTCATAACAAAAAGGATTATTTTCATTTGCATCCCCATCATCTTAGGAAATTTTTTATTCTGACATTTTGTCTTATGCTAATAATTATTTAATTGAGACTACTAGAATGGATGGGAATTTGAATAATGAGTTAGCTAATGTGGTCAAAAATATTTCAGTGCAGGAAGGTCATAATGAAAAATATAATGTTCAAATGGGTGATTCAGATTAGTCTTCTGAAAGCTTGAATGTGTCTAAATTTATTGCTTATATTTTTTATTTCTTTATCACCCATTTATGATAATGTGCTAATTAATAAGGCTGAGGGGATGGCTCGAAAGAATATGTTTTATGTTGAGAGAATCTTTATGATCCTGCTAATAGGTTTAGTTCCTCTTGACAATTTGTTTCCAACTGAGAAGAAAGCCAGATTCATTCTGTTGATGATGATTGTAATGATAATTATGGTCATAAAGAGGCTAACTTGAATGTTGTACATGTTTCTAAGGATGATTTATCCTTGATTAGTTACAAGAAAATAAAAATAATAAAATAAAAAATAAAAAGAAAGCTCATACTATGAGTCAGTATGATGTTAAAATCACTACATGAAAGTTGACAATTTGAGGGGGACTTATGGCGGAATTTTTTTTTCTCTTAAATTGTGATGGATTTAAGACAGAAAGTTTTATAGAATTATTTATGACAGATTTACGGCAAAAATTCACTTTAAATTTGTGCCGAATTTTTTCACCCACCACAAATCAGTTGAAAATCCATCACAAATCTGTAGCAAATTCAACGCAAATGATCCAATCTAAACCGTCTGACTTTCCATCTCTTTCATTCGTTTGTTCTAGACCTCCTTCAACCACCACTTGCCTCCTCCAATGACATTCCTTCCTGTAGCATCCTAAGTCACACTTCCTTGTCGTCTAGAACACTCAGCTCCTTCGACGATATCCCCATGCCTCCTTCGACAACGTTCCTTCCTGTAGCATCTGAAGTCCTCGCTGTTTAGAGCTCTCAGCTCTTTTAACAATGTTCCTCTGTCTCCTTAAATGATGTTTCTTCATATAGCATATGAAGTCACACTTCCTCGTCCTTTATGTCTGACTTCTTATCCAAAGTATCCTTGCTCGTTGAGAAGGTATCCATTTTTCTTCCTTATCATGAGCTAACACTATGGGAAAACACGCAAATACCGTCGGATTTTCCGGCGGAAAATTCTGGACGGTAATAAGCGGCGCAGTTTCCGGCGGCTTTGTTCAACGTAAAGTTTGCGTCAACCTTTCCGGCGCAAAATACGCCGTAAAGTTACCGACGCATTTTCGGCCGGAACGTTCGACGTTATTGGGCTGTCTGAACCATTTCCGTCGCACGTTACGGCGGAACTATTACGGCGTATGTTACCGGCGGAAATTGCGCCGGCGTATTTAAACTCAACGAAATATATCCGACGGATTAGACGTCGGAAATTATACCGACGTCACTAATGCCATTACCGGCGGAACGTCCGCCGGTAAAACGAATGTATCGAGCGTTAGTACCGGCGAATATTCCGCCGTTAATTACCGGCGCAACAATTGCGTCGCAAATAATCGTAGAATTTTGCTGACGCAATTCCGGCGCTTAATCCGCCGGTAATTAACGTCGTATACTACGACGGTAAATACCGGCGCAATAGGCGCCGAAAGTTTCACGTTTTTCACGTCGACAAACAAACCGTTTAATGCGGCGGTAATGCGTCGGAAACAACGCCGGAACTGGTTCCGGCGCAAAATATGCGTCGGAACAAATTTATCGACGCACTCAAAACCGGCGGAGATATTTGCGCCGGAACATGCGCCGGAAAAGACCGATACCGTCGGAATTTACATTTGTTCCGGCGGATTCCGTCCGTCGGTAATAACAGGTTTTCCTGTAGTGTAATTCTTAATAGTGATGATCTAATAGATGGATATATATTTAGCAGAATTCATGTTGTATGGTTGTAGTGGAGGAAAACATCGGGCTTATTGTGTGATAGAAAAATTCACCTAAAATATAATATTAAGTTAATTAAGTGTTGCAGAGATGAGGATCCTGAGGTGGATATGTGGCTTTACTATAGAAATAGAATGCAAAATAAGTATATATGCAAAAAGGTTGGAGTAGATCCACTGGAAAATAAGATTAGAGATAGTTGTATTTAAAGGTTTGGTCACATAAAATGTTGACCTTCCAACGACCCGATTTGGAGAGAAGATACATTAGAGTTGGCAAATATTAAAAAACGTAGCGGTAGGCTTAAAAATATTTGGTTAGAAAGTATTAGAATTAATGAACTTCATTTTATTATATGTAAATAAAAATTTTGACTCTTAAGATAATATAATTGAAAAAAAAAAGAATTGGTGTAGCCGACCAAAGTAGTGAGACAAAGGTTTTTTGCAAATAAATTTTTTTTTGAGGACTTAATTTGATGTAGGATTCCTTCCATGACAAAGGTTTTGGCGGTGGAATTAAATCCGTCGTTAATCTGCTGTAAACTAGAATTTGCAAGTGATTCCTCTTGTTTTGTGGCGATTTCACTGTAGAAAAAAATTAAATTTCCTGCAATCCACTTTAGAATTTGTCAAAATGTATTAGTAGTAGACATAAAAAAATTCTTTAAATAAAACTTTATTTTAATTCATTAAATAAATTAAGCTCCTTTATTATTAATTATACATAGATGAAAACAATTTAAATTACATTAAAATTTGAATAAGATTAAAATAAAATCTAAAGATTAATGATCCAAATTTAAATGAAATTTTTGAATAAAATTTAATTAATAAACCATCATTAATAATATTAAATGATAAATGAAAAAAAATAATAAAAATATAATTAATAATTCTACATAATCCAAAAAAAGTAAAAATTAATCTAAAAAGTAATCAAGCATTAAATCAATCATTTAAAATCAATTGATCAACCCTTTAAGATCTAACGAATTAAATTAGATTAACAAATCTGGTTACTACTAGGTAACCCGGGTCTACGAGGCTATTGACTTAGCTTCAAAAAAGGTTAAAAAAACTTCACGGCCATAATGTACTATTGACCTCATTTTTGTATGAGGTCACTAGGGACCCATCCAGACTCCAGATCAATTATGATCCTACATCAATCTAGACTCTTGATCTTAGGATCTATCTTGACCTTAGGATTCTTTCATATCAATCTAAAACCTAGGATTCTCCTAGATCCAGACCTTAGGATCTATTCTAGATCCTATGATCCTTCTAGAATCCAGGCCCTAGGATCTACTCTAGACCCTAGGATTCTTCCAGACAAATTTCACACCTTAGGATCTACCCTAGACCTTAGGACTTTTCTAGACTTCAGATCTTAGGATTTATTCTAAACCCTAAGATTCTCCTAGATTTCAAGCCCTATGATCTTCTTAGGCCTTAGAAGCTGCTTGGACCTTAGATCAATCCAGACCTTGAGATTACTTTAGATCTCAGATAAATCCAGACTTCAAATCAATCCTAATCTTAAGCAAATCCAGATTTCAATTAAATTCAAGCTTAAATCAAAATCCAGACCTTAAATCATTTTAAACTTTAAGTAAATCCAGACTTTAAATCTATCAAAATCTCTATATCTAGTTCAAACCTTGATTTTGTCTTTAATCAAGCTTTAATATTATCATATCACTTATGATCATTTAAATGATTATGAATGATATAGATAATTCAAAATTCAGATCAAATCCAAAAAACCAGACCCAAATCCTAAGTCTTAAGGCCCTGTCCTAAAGACCTTTTCCAGTGAATTTTCAAACACTTTGAAATCCAGTTAAATGACCTCCGATTCAGAGTCTGTCAGTTGCATACTGATGGTACATGTCTTTGGAGGCAACCTTCCAAATTTGATCCCATTTCGAGGTCTCTAACCCTAGAAACTTAATCAAAATCCATAGGCTGTAAAACCTTCAAATATTTACAGCCTATGCCACTGGACTTGCCATTAAGAAGATTCTGACCTTAGAGCCTTCACCAAAGCCTCTAATTACTTTCAGACCCTTAATTATAACTCATTGAACATTAAACTGCATGTTGGTTGACCCATTTTGACCCCTAGTTGACCAAGGGTCAAAATGACCAAATTACCCCTTAAGGACTCAAACATTGATTTCAAACCAAACGACCTCCGAATTGAACGCAACCACTTCCAGCAAGTTTCAAATATCAAACAGAACCTATTGGACCCATTCCCAGGCCCTGGGTCAACTTGGTTGACCAAGTCAACCTAGTTGACACAAATGGCCCCTTAAAGGTCCAAATAGGTGTTTCGACCTAAATGACCTATCTAAGCCATGGAACCACTTCCATTGGTCTTGAAATGTCATTTCAAATATGTGGAGCCCATTTCCAAACCCTGGACCCACCTGGTTGACTAAGTCAACCAGGATTGACTCTATGCCCATTAAAGGCCCAAATAGGTTCATTTGCTCCTAATGACCTATTTGAACCTTGAAATCACTTCCAACCAACTCAAATCCATTCCATTTGATGCATGGATTTTTTTAAACTAATTTTGAGTCAAGTCATGGTCATTTTGACCAAGTCAACACTTTTAGACTTGGTCAAACTAGCTCAAACTCCCTATCATGCCTTCAAAACTCAAACCCTTGAACATCAAATCCACTCCAAGACCTTCAATCAATTAATTAAATCTCTTTGCATGCCATGTCAGCCGATTGGACCTATTGACTGGTCAAACCAGTCAACAAATGGTCAAGGGAGCTTCTAAAGGGCCCAAACCATAGATGACATGGCACTCCATTCATTCCAGCTCATTCCAGCAGTCAAGAATGACTCTAGAACCTTCTCTAGGACCTTCTACGGTCCTTAGATCTAAATCCAAAGGCTCTCATCACTCCACATGTTCAAGTGGGGACCAAAGGCCTTTCCAAGTGGATTGTCCTTGAGCTGTCCTTGCTCCCAGATTTCTAACTGCCCTAGGACACTTGGTAGCCATCCAGGAACTCTCCCAGCTAATCTCAACCATCCATTTGCTTTGGAATAGTTAGAAAAGGGCAAAACCCTAAAATCAAGCCTCATTCAGACATCAACACTCTCTCACTCAATCTCTTGGTTCCAAAACCATTCCAGCCCCCAAAACCCTCAAAAAATCTTCTCCAAACATTTCCCTAGCTCTTCTATGCCTTCCCCTATCAGATCTTGGCCTCCAAAGCTTCATTGGTGAAGAGAGAGGAAGGTAGAGAGACAAAGAGGATTTTCAAGCACAACTTCAAATCCAGTCAAATCCAACTCTTGGAGTCTTCACTAAAGTTGAAGAGGACTTTTCCAGCTTTCCAAAGAGCCCAAGAAATCAAAAATCCATTGGCTAGATTGTAAGTTATTCTTGTTTTAAGTTTAGATTTCATTTCAAAACTGTAGCAAAAATACAGTGTATGGAGCCTCCAAACTCCCGACACTGTAAGGTTGGGCTACCATCAATCTGTGTTTCAAATTTCATGAATTATTCTTTGGATTGCCATGAGGTGAATTTACAAAGTATTCGGTCCATTTTTGACCCAAAACTTTGAAAATTCATAACTCTTCAAATTAGTAGAATTAGGATTCCTAATTTCTGTGGTGTGTTTGTATATGTCTAAGGGTTAGATGAAGAGATATTTAGACCCAATTGAACACTAGTGCCACCTAGGAACAATAATTAAGGATAAGCTCTAGACAACTTAGAAAAATCCTAGGAAATTATACACACACCCAATAGGGGTGAAACTTGAGAACATTAAAATTAGTGACATTTTACACCTTAGGTTCAAATTTCACTCAATTTGGAGCTCATTAGGTCAGAAATTTAAACATGTCAATATTAGCCTTTAATTAAGCCTCAAAACTTCAAAAAAATGTAATAATTCCAATTTAAATTCAAAAAATACATATGACCCCTCTAACTTATCAAAATTAAACCCTTAATCAATTAAAATTAAATGCCCCTTGATTTGACAACAATTCTGCCATTAATTTAATTTTAATAGAAAACCCTTTTTTTAAATAAAATAATTGACTAATAATAATTAAAAATTCCAAAAATTTCCCAAACACTTGGGAATCTCTCCGTAGGTCATTCTTGACCTTTGGAGTTGATTTCAAGGAGTTAAGAACTCATTTGGAGCAAAACCATAAAAAAGGATCCTTAATTGAGTAATTTTAAAATTCATTAAATATTCAAAACTTCAATAATTCATAACTAATTCAATAAAATTCCAAATTGACCAAACTCAATTGCATTCAACTCATAATAATTCATAGTATTTATTAAAAAAATTAAATTCCCGAAATTTGTAAAATTTCAAAAAGTTAACAGATTGGTCAATCATAAGTCAAAACTAGTTCAAAATTTTAAACTTTCATAATAAAATTTAGAAAAATTCGATTTCAACGTACTTACTGTCTAACTGATCGTATTAAGATCTAGTATTTTAATAAAATGCTAATTTTATAGAAAACACCCTTTATAAAAAAAATCAATTTTTGACCTTTTAATTAAATGATTAAAATATTCAAAAAATTTATAAAATTCAAAATTGCTTTAAAACTTCAGAATTCATTAGTTAACCTTAAAATCAGTAATCAACCAACCTTAATTAAAATTCATTAACCTTCAAACTTTAATCAAATCAAATCACTTAATTATACCGAGTACCACTAGGTAACCCAGGCCTACGAGGCTGTTTACTCAGCCTCAAGGAAGGTGAAATAAACTTCACGGCTCCGGTGTGAAATAAAGGTGGTTTTCCAACAAATAATTAAAAACAATTTTTAAAAGTTATTTAAAGCCATTAAAACTTAAATTTAATTAAATCCCTTAAGCCTTTCAACCAATCGAATCTTAAATAACTTTAACCTAATATCCTATTTTGGAAACATCGAAACCACATAGCCTTACTGACACACTTTAGATGGTTTGCTAGGACAACCAACTCTAGTTTTAGGCTAGACTGGTGTTTACTTTTCCGTTGTGTGCCGAGTTTTTGAGTTTTCACTGCATGCTGCTTGCTAGCTTAGAATTGATTGATTGTTTGTTTATTTACTGCAATCTGTTGAGCATTTAAATTTCAAAAATAATAACTGCTTGAGATCAAATATTAACTGCTTGGGATTATATATAACTGTTGATTATTAGGATAACCTTACAGGATCGAGTCTAGGTTTTCTATTTTTAAATTAATATAAATTTTATTGAATAAGGTTGTAAATTCTTTGAAATGATTTGAGATTTGGATCCTTAATCCAATTTGGATTCCAAAGAGGTGAAGACATCCCTAAAGTGGAGAGTCTTCTTCTAATTGGAAGTCAAATTAGGATACTTTTCAAATATCCAAAGAGGAAAGATAACACCCTGATCAAGGGGGAGTTTCTTTTCATTTGGATATCCGGAACCGACGAATCAAGATATTCGTGAGAATACGAAGAAATGGACCACGAGAAGAATCCCAAATCTCAAAATCATTTGAGTCTTAGGATAAAATTTGGGTTGTAGTCAGTGGTGCCAGGCCACTTTAATTTTCTGTAAAATTCTGTGATTTAATAATAAGTGGCACTTAGCACATGGACTTTCAATTTGAGCATTTAATTTGATTGATTTATTTAATTGATTGTGCAGTAGAACTACCTGTTTTTCTAGTCTTTTTACCTGCATGCCGATTTTGATTTGACCTGGAGTACGTTCGTAGGCTCTTAAGGACTTAATAAAACTTCTTCTACTTAAATCAAATTAAAATATTTAAGACAATATAGAAACTCTAACATTTTAAGAAATAAGCCCGGGACCGTGTCACGACCCGACCCGAGACGACACGGATCCCGTTCGCACCGGGCCGCGACGGAAAAGCTAACCAGGATCTAGCTTTGGAATTTGGTTCGGAACTGAATCTTCCAAATTATTTTTAAACAACACAAACAAACACAGAGCTACTAAAAACATCAAATGCAGCGGAACAAAACATCTATCATTTCTTTTCCTCAAAACAATCATCTACAAATACAGTACATGGCTTTTAGATAGAAAGAAAGACAGAACAGAAAAGCCATGACTGTACAAAAATCAAAAGGTACAAAAAAATACCTATACTGATCAGACTCTGAACTAATCCTGGACTTCCTTCCCTTTTCCAGAACCTGAAAACTATAAGAAAGCAAGGGTGAGCTCAACAGCTCAGCAAAGCAACAAACCTTCAATCAAAATCCTCAGAATCTCAAAACCAACACATCAGATAATTCCGTACAGGAATCAGAACAGAATCGGACAGATATCAAATCAAATAGAACTGTACGGAAACAGAAGTCGTATCAAATCAGAAACAGAACAAATCAGACATATCAGATCAACAGAATCAGAATCGTACAAATCATATCGGAACAGAACAAAATCATATCAGAATCATATCAAATCATATATCAGATATTATGTAATTCATAGCTAAATTCCCTGACACTGACTGAATCTCATAGGATCCAGGCCTCTTATGCCTCCCTTTGTGCTCACGGTACCAGAACAGATGTGCTTATAGCACCAGAATATATATATATATAGTGCTTATAGCACCTAAACAGATTTCCTTGGATCCGGAACAGAACAGATATCATATTTCATATTGAGCTCATTTCAGAATTCCCAGATACTAACTGAATCTCATAGGATCCAGACCCCTTATAACTCCCTTTTTATAGCATATACAGATAGCATATCAAATTAGAAGAATTTCGGACAAATCAAAAATTACCCAAAAATCGGGCAGCACAACGACAATATACAGAATTTACACAATTTTCCTGAAAATAATAATTTACTGAATTTGCACAGAATATAGATATCAACATTTCAGAACATTTCTTCTACTGCACAGAGAATTTCCAAGTTCACAGAAAAATCCAGTCGATTAAAAACACAGTCGAATCAAAAATACCCGGACAAAAATCTTCAGAAAATAACCAAAATGTGCACACTCGGCACGTCAACAATATACAGAAACTTACGCGGTAAAAACTGAACCAATCAAAAGATACGGACGAAAATCACGAACAAAAATCAATTCCGGACAGATAATACCGCCAAACACGACGGTTCTGAAAATTGAGAAAGGCGGAATGTGCCTTACCTCGCGTACAGCAATATCCTCAATAGTCTCTTCGAACGAAAACGGCTCCGCGGCTTCCCGAAATCAACTTTTCCAAAAATGCCCTCGACTTTCTCTCTCCTCAAAATCAGATATTTTATATTTTTTGATTTTTCTCTCTCTTCAAAACGACTGATTTCCCTTAAATCCTCTTCAGATCGGCCTGGCCGATCGCCACATCGTTCTGGACGATCCGAACAAAAGGATCGTCCTGGCTTGCTCCCAGGGCTATTGCACGGCTGATAATTTCTACAGTGTCAATCGGCCTGGCCGATGTCCTCGATCGGACTGGACGATTCCTACAGGAAATCACCTGGAACGAATCTGGGCAATTTCTGGAACAACTTCACACCTGATCGTCCCAGGACGATCCTAGATCGTCCTGGACGATCCTGGAGCAGATCTTGCTATTACAATCTCCCCAACTCAGAAAAATGTCGTCCTCGACATTATCCAATCCAAACTCAGTCAAAACAAGTACGGGTACGACTGTCTCATGTCAGACTCTTTCTCCCAAGTCGCTTCCCGTGCAGTCCGGTGCTTCCACTGGACTTTAACCATCGAAATCTGTTTATTTCTTAACTTTCGGACGTCGTACGCCAAAATCAACTCTGGCTCTTCCTTGTACGCCAGATTCTCCTGAATCTCAACCTCATCAGCAGATACCTTCTTCCCAGAGTCGGATACCCACTTCCTCAGAGTGGATACGTGAAACACATTATGCACATCAGGCATAGAATCAGAAAGCAATAATTTGTAAGCAGCTTTTCCAATCCTTTCCAGGATTTCAAAAGGTCGTTAGGTATGTTGGACTTTAAACTGAACTTGCTCACTCTTCCAAAGTCTGGAAGTAAAATGTCCATCTTGATCAGATACGATCACACGAGGCACACCGTGCAATCTGACTATCTCCTTCACATACACCTGTGCCAAGCGATCAACTGAATCCGTCTGTCTAATCGGAAGAAAATGAGCGGATTTCGTCAATCGATATACAACCACCCAAATAGCATCGTGCCCTTGTCTAGATCGAGGAAAACCCATCGCAAAGTCCATCGTTACCTCCTCCCATTTCCACTCAGGGATAGGCAACGACTGCAACAGTCCACCGGGTCGCTGATGCTCTGCCTTCACCAACTGACAGGCTTCGCATCTCGACACAAACTCAACTACGTCCTTTTTCATTCCAGGCCACCAGAACAAAAGTTTCATATCAGCATACATCTTACCACTGCCTGGATGTACAGTGTAGCCTGAATGATGAGATTCGTACAGAATCTCCTGCCTCAAAGCTCCAAACACAGGTACCCACAACCTGTTCTTACAGAAAATAGCACCAGAATCAGAAATTCAAAGTTCAGGAGTCTTACCAGATCCAATCTAAGCAATCAACTTCAAATAATCCGAATCTGACTTTTGGGCTTCTTGAGTCCTTGTCTCCAAAGAAGACTAAATACTCATCTGAGCTAACTCCAAATCACTGGAGGAAATCACCTCCAACTGCAATCGTTCCAAATCACGAATCAGGAAGTCATCAAAAGTAAGCTGCAAACCTGATAATCCAGAAGACTTCCTGCTCAAAGCATCTGCTACCACATTAGCCTTACCAGACTGATACTGAATAGTCAAATCATAGTCCTTGATCAACTCGAGCCACCTTCTCTGTCTCAGATTCAGATCCTTCTGAGTAAAAATATACTTCAGGCTCTTATCATCAGTAAAGATCTCACATTTGACGCCATACAGGTAATGACGCCAAATCTTCAAAGCAAAAACTACTGCAGCTAACTCCAAATCATGTGTCGGGTAATTCTTCTCATGTGGCTTTAACTGTCTCAAAGCATAAGCAATTACCTGACCATGCTGCATCAGGATACATCACAGTCCTTTCAGTGAAGCATCACTGAACACTTGAAAACCTTCCGTACCTGACGAAAGTGCTAGTACAGGAGCTGAAGTCAGATAATCCTTCAATATCTGAAAACTCGTCTCACATTCCAGTGTCCAAACAAAAGGAACTAACTTCTGTGTCAGTCTCGTCAGAGGCGTCAAAATCTTTGAAAATCCTTTCACAAACTTCCTGTAATACCCGGCCATGCCCAAGAAACTACGTACCTCAAATACCGTAGTCGGCCTTGGCCAATCAGCAACAGCCTGAATCTTCTGGGGATCTATAGAAATGCCTTCTCCGCTAATCACATGCCCTAGAAAAGAAATGCTCTTCAGCCAGAATTCACACTTGGAGAACTTGGCATACAGCTGATGCCTCCTCAAAGTCTCCAACACAATCCTCAAATGTCTGGCATGATCATCCTCAGATGCAGAATATAACAGAATATCGTCAATGAAGACGATCACAAACTGATCCAAATACTCCATGAATACTCGGTTCATCAGATCCATGAAAATAGCGGGCGCGTTGGTTACCCCAAAAGGCATAACCAAGAACTCGTAGTGCCCGTACCGAGTACTGAAAGCGGTCTTCACCACATCAACTTCCTTCACCTTCACCTGATAATATCCGGATCTCAAATCAATCTTCAAAAATACCGAAGATCCGGAAAGCTGATAAAACAAGTCGTCATTCCGAGGCAAAGGATACTTATTCTTGATCGTGACCTTATTCAAATCTCTATAATCAATACACATACGGAGTGTACCGTCCTTCTTCTTCACAAACAGAATAGGTGCTCCCCAGGGAGAAACACTAGGACGTACAAAACCTCTGTCAACCAACTCCTGAAGCTGAACTTTCAACTCCGAAAGTTCTTTCGGTGCCATCCTGTACGGAGCTTTTGATATAGGAGCGGTACCCGGAAAAACATCGATAGAGAACTCTACATCTCTATCCGGAGGTAAACCAACCAACTCCTCAGGAAAAACATCAACAAACTCCCGTACTACAGGGATCTCAGAAACAGAACCAACCTTTAGGTTCAGATCCCGCACCGACGCCAAAAAGATTGGACATCCCTTCTTCCACATCCTACTTACCTCCAATATAGAAACCAGACTGGAGAGAACACCTCGTAATCCCTGAAATACAACTCTCTCTCCAGCCATAAGCAAACTCACTTGCTTCTTCAGACAGTCTATCTGGGCTTCATACTGACTCATCCTATCCATGCCCGGAATCACATCATACGATGAAATCGGCAACCGAATCAAACTTGATTTCCACTTCTTGTCAGAAATCTCAATCTCACACAAACAAAACTGCCGAGCAATCAAAGGATTCCCAGCCGATAAAATTACAGACAAAGAAACCTGAAGCAAAAATGAGTCCAAATGCAAAATATCAAAATAGTGCTCGGACAGAAAAGAATGACTCGCTCCAGAGTTAAACAAAACACGACAGGGCTGATCAGAAATATAAATCGTACCTGTCACAACATCGGGAGCATCACGAGCCTCCTGCTGACTCAGAATGTAAACTCTTGGTTGTACTGGAACAGGAGCTGAAGCAACAGAACTACTCTGCTCCCTCTGAACCGTAGGTGGTCTCTGTGGTCCAAAACTAGATCCACCACCTTTACCAGCAAATCCCTCAGGGTGTGGAGGAACAGTCCTCGGTCTTTCTGCTGAACCGGCAGGTCTGACAAAGCCCTCAGATCGGAACTCCGAATGCTGATCAAATCCCATCTGTGGACACTCTGCAATCCGATGTCCTGACTGACCACATCGGAAGCACAGACCAGCCATCCTGTAGCACTGGCCAAAGTGTCGTCGTCCACAGTTCTGGCACACAGGTGCCATACTAACTGATCCCGAACTCGTCGTACTAGTAACAGTACAAGACGACCCTCCGCTCCTCCTGGAATCTCCAGATCCAGAACTGGAAACAAATCTCCTCTTCCCAGAGGAACCACTGCCAGAAGTCTCACCTCCAAATCTCTTCCTACTCGCAGTCCACCGCTGCTGAGTAGCCATTAGGTCATTCTCTATCAGTCGAGCTCGCTCCACAAGCTCAGAGAAGTCGGTGATCAGGGGCTGCCTCAAAGTATCTCGTAATCCCCTCAGAAATCTGTAACACCTCTCAGCAGAAGTGCTAACCAGCTGCGGAGCGTACCTGGCTAATGCAGTAAACTCAGCCTCGTACTGCATCACTGTCTTGCTCCCCTGAACAAGTCTCAGAAAATTCTCCTGCATCTACTGTCGTGCAGAAGGAGGAACAAACCAATCTCAGAATACCTCAGTGAACTCTTCCCAAGTAATCAAAGAGTTCAGTCTTCCCTGAAATCTGGCTGCCTGCTGACCTTCCCACCAGTGCTCAGCCTCTCCGTCCAACAGAAAAACAGTCAATGGAATCTTTTCCAATCTCCTAAGCCACTCCTCGGCTGCTCTGGGCTCAACAGCGCCCTCAAATCTCAGAGGTTTCAACCTCAGAAACAACTGCAAATGTCTATCAAGGTCATCAAATCGGACAGTAGAAGCTCTGCTCTGAGACTCGCTCATTTTCTGAGCAACGAGTGTAGCAAACTGAGACAGTGTATCAGCACCGACCACTGGGGTTGTACTCCCCACTGGTGCTGCCTGATCGGCACTCTAACCGTCTGTCATGTCTGGGTCTGGCCGATCCATACAGAAAATCCAGAAAAATCCGAAAAACTATCACAAAAACAACACAATAAAAAGCCGAACAAACCAAAACTACCCCAGACAGACTCACTGATCACTTCCTATAGCTCTGTTTCACACAATTCCCAAATTCCAAAACCATTGCCCTGATACCAAAAAAAAGCTTGTCACGACCCGACCCGAGACGGATCCCGTTCGCACCGGGCCGCGATGGAAAAGCTAATCAGGATCTAGCTTTGAAATTTGGTTCGAAACTGAATCTTCCAAATTAATTTTTAAACAACACAAACAAACACAGAGCTACTAAAAATATCAAATGCAGCGGAACAAAACATCTATCATTTCTTTTCCTCAAAACAATCATCTACAAATACAGTACATGACTTTTAGACAGAAAAAAAGACAGAACAGAAAAGCCATGACTGTACAAAAGTCAAAAGGTACAAAATAATACCTATACTGATCAGACTCTGAACTAATCCTGGACTTCCTTCCTTTTTCCAGAACCTGAAAACCACCAGAAAGCAAGGGTGAGCTCAACAGCTCAGCAAAGCAACAAACCTTCAATCAAAATTCTCAGAATCTCAAAACCAACACATCAGATAAATCCGTACAGGAATCAGAACAGAATCGGACAGATATCAAATCAAATAGAACTGTACGGAAACAGAAGTCGTATCAAATCAGAAACAGAACAGATCAGACATATCAGATCAACAGAATCAGAATCGTACAGATCATATCGGAATAGAACAAAATTGTATCAGAATCATATCAAATCTTATATCAGATATTATGTAATTCATAGCTAAATTCCCTGACACTGACTGAATCTCATAGGATCCAGGCCCCTTATGCCTCCCTTTGTGCTCACGGCACCAGAACAGATGTGCTTATAGCACCAAAATATATATATAGTGCTTATAGCACCTAAACAGATTTTCTCGGATCCGGAACATAACAGATATCAGATTTCATATTGAGCTCATTTCAGAATTCCCAGACACTAACTGAATCTCATAGGATCCATGCCCCTTATAACTCCCTTTTTATAGCATATACAGATAGCATATCAAATCAGAAGAATTTCGGACAAATCAGAAATTACCCAAAAATCGGGCAGCACAACGGCATTATATAGAATTTACATAATTTTCCTGAAAATAACAATTTACTGAATTTGCACAGAATATAGATATCAACATTTCAGAACATTTCTTCTACTGCACAGAGAATTTCCAAGTTCACAGAAAAATCCAGTCAACTAAAAACACAGTCGAATCAAAAATATCCGGACGAAAATCTTCAGAAAATAACCAAAATGTGCACACTCGGCACGTCAACAATATATAGAAACTTACGAGGTAAAAACTGAACCAATCAAAAGATACGGATGAAAATCACGAACAAAAATCAATTCCGGACAGATAATACCGCCAAACACGACGGTTCTGAAAATTGAGAAAGGCGGAATGTGCCTTACCTCGCGTACAACAATATCCTCAACAGTCTCTTCGAACAAAAACAGCTCCGCGGCTTCCCGAATTCAACTTTTCAAAAAATGCCCTCGATTTTCTCTCTCCTCAAAATCAGATATTTTATATTTTTTTATTTTTCTCTCTCTTCAAAACGACTGATTTCCCTTAAATCCTCTTCAGATCGGCCTGGCCGATCGCCACATCGTCCGGACGATCCGAACAAAAGGATCGTCCTGGCTTGCTCCCAGGGCTATTGCACGGCCGATAATTTCTACAGTGTCAATCGGCCTGGCCGATGTCCTCGATCGGCCTGGACGATTCCTACAGGAAATCACCTGGAACGAATCTGGGCAATTTCTGGAACAACTTCACACCTGATCGTCCCAGGACGATCCCAGATCGTCCTGGACGATCCTGGAGCAGATCTTGCTATTACAGACCGCCTGAAGTTTTCATTTCATAGCATTCATTCAAATTCAAGCTTTTAATCGAGTAGATTAGCATGCATCATATTAGCAACTAATTTAAAAATCTTTAAATTTTTAATTATATTAGCTTAAGCATCGAACCCAACATAAGTCAAGGGGGGCCAATTAGGATCTGCTCTAGATGTCAACCCCATTTTCAAAAACTCTTCTTAAACAACGTCCCGACCACTCTACATAAATTAACTTGACACATGTTTTTTTTTAAATCGTTTAGGTGATTTAGCTGGCTCCCCAATCCAGGCCGGGGTAAGACCAGACTCGTATTGCACTAGTTAGGTTCAGGCCAATTTTTAAGTGCCCAATTTATACTTAGGTTCCGAGACTGGCTCGGGCCATAAGGCCTCACCCTCCGGGAATTGAATCCCAATTTTCTAATAAAATTGATCACTTAAACATTAAATCACTTTCAATCTAATTCAAACCCAACACTTAGGATAGGCTGAGGTGTTTCTGAAGTAATTCAGAATCCTAAAATACCTCCTACCCTTCTTCCTTTGATTCCGAAAATAAGTCTTCAACATTGAACCAATCCCGATTGAAAATTCTAACCCTTAACCTCCTTTGATATCGATCTTTGAAATTCTAAATAAAATTTACATCGCTATTTTAATCGAGAGTTTTCGTAGGAAATTCTGATTTTCTACGATGTAATTAACTACGAGGGCTTGCGCTCGTAGGAGATTTAGAAATCCAGAATTGATTTTCAAAATTAATTTTTCAAAATCATTAATTAATCATCTTTGGGAAGTTCAAATTTGACAATCGTTATCGTCATTTTCAAATGATTAATAATAGACGATATTTTCTTTCCTTGGAAAGATATGTCGTCATATTATTATGATTTTGAATTTGAAATTAATGATCATTTTATCCAGATTAATATAGTTAAACACTCGATTAAATTCCATTTTGATCCTTTGAGGTCAAATGTGATTCTTTCCCGAGTTTGACTAAGATAATCGGGATAAAGTTAAAGTTTTGTAATCTGAACCTATTAGTGAACGATAGTCTCGTCTTTTTGAGACGATATACATATTATTCCTAATAATGTGTTCAATTTTGAAACCAAAATTAAAAATTTAATCTTCCTAAAGAATTAATACATTTTCAAAACTATATATATAATATATATATATTTTAATCAAAACAAAAATGATGACTCCACTGGGGAAAATCTCTCTCTCCATCTTTAATAGCGGTATTAATTTTATTGAATCGATAGTTTTGACTACTTTTCCTTCCATTGGTCCCTCTACCCATTTCTTTCTTGGGTGAGTGTGTCCAACTCAATTAAGACATGTGAAACGAGAGGTGAGTGTAGGAAACCTCCCTCTAGGTCGGCCTTGGACATTTTGCCTCCATCTTGATTAGTAGAGCGAAAGAGTTAAGCCCAACCCTTCTCAAATCTTTCTATAAATGTTAAAAACTTGCATGCTTAGATTAATCAATAGCGTGCTAAGTTATATAACATACAGAAAATTTCCTCACTCTTAAAATCAAAATTCTTAATCCTTTACTAGAATTCAAGTCTTTTCAAACTCTAAACAATCTCTATGTTGTATCGTTATATATCAGATTGTGACCTTTGCAATTTGATGTATATGATCCAATGTAGAATTCACTTTTAAAATTCGATCTGAAAATTCAATTATTATGGTAAAGCTAATCTCTTACATTTCATTTCTAGACCACTAGCTAGAGCGAAAGAGTTGAGTTAGCATTTAAGAAATTCCCTTAATCAATGTGGACCTTATGTTGAATGAAAATTCAACACCTTGAGTCCCAAAAATAAGGGGAGATGCTGTCGAATTTTTGAATTTTCAAATCTCTCTCTAAAATTATTTCAAATCGATTGTCGTTGTTATATGTTCTTCTACGACGATCATCGTAGTTAACATATACAACGAACCTTTAAACTCTATCCGGTACAAGTTTGTCTTTAACATTTTATCCTTTGATTGTCCTTAAGGTTAAAAGAGTTAAGCTTTCTTAGTATTTTCTCCTATATTTGTTTGCGAACCTTTTGTTGAATGAAGATTCAACACATTGAGTTCCAAAAATAAGGGGAAATGCTGTCGGATTTTCAAATTTTCAAATGTTCTTCTAAGAGTCAAGTCAAGATCTCTAGATTTTTCCTTAAACTTTGTTAACAGTTTTGTTGAAAATAAAAATCAATATTTTGAGTTTCAAAAAAATGAAGGAAAATCATTTAAACCAATTTCATTTGTCAGTGCTATGTGTCTTCTATAACTTTTTGTTGTAGTTGAACACATGCAACACAATTCCAAAATTTTCAATCAATTCTAGGCTTTAACATTTCACTCCCAATTTACTTGGTGGGATAAAAGAGTTGAGCCTAGTTCCTCGGATCTTCAGGTTACTTTTGTAAACCTGCACATTCGAGTAAAAACCAATATGTTGAGTTTCAAAGTTTGAAGAAGATCTATTCGATTTAAACCTCAAAATAAAATTCAATCTTAATATTAAACGTAAGTTTGATTTCAACTCTAAACCCAATCTTAATTTCAAATTCAAATCCAAACTTTGACATTTTGCCCCAAGTCAACTGGTGTAGCGAAAGAGTCAAATTCAAGTCTTGATTTTCACTCGTAAATTTTATGAACCATCGTGTTCAATGCAAAACGACACGATTGAGTTATAAAATTTCGAATAAAATCAATCAAATTCAAAACTCAAATGTCAATTCAAAATATTAATTCAAATCACTTTCTTAATTCCAGGAAATCAAACACTCAAATAGCTGAGAAACTCGTCTTCTCACTGAATAGAGATGTGCCTGTAGAAGAAATTCTCAGTGGTAATTTAATTCAGTACGAGATGGAATTTCAGAACCTCAAGATTTCAATTAATGGGGAAACACAGATTGATTTGTCTGCCACGATACTAGGAAAGTCTCCTTTAGTTGAGATTACTTTAGGGTCAAGAGTTGACTCCCCCATCTCCAAGATGGAAGTCGTTATCGCCCCTGTACCCACTGTATTCTATACTCCGGAGGATAAAAACTATAAGTCAATAATGACAAAAGAGCTACCATCTTAATCTGAGATCGAATCAAATTCTAGCACCCCCGTCGTCAGTAGGAACAAAATGAAGAATTACCTTCGAAGAGCCAGAAAAATGGAATCTTAAGGCTAGAAAGACAGTTGAATCATAAGCCTTAAAGAAGATTGAATTTGAGGACAATCGAGAGTTCGTTGCTCCCTCTACGTACCCTCTCCTTGCATAAAGGAGGGAGGTTTTAGAAACGAGAGCAAGATCTTCAATACACCTGCTTGACTACTACACAAAAAAACTCTAATAAGAGAGAATTGAGCGATCACCAGCAATAGGCCATAGGCCCCCAACTGAGAGTTATGATCCATCCACTCTACTAGAAGATGTTAGGGTGCATTACTACACGTGTTCCACTACGTCACCTATAAAGGAGGAGTAGAAACCACTTGGGGTACCACTCTCTTAACTACTAGCCTACTAGTAATATGAGGGAGGAAATAATCTAAGATTATGTCTGATAGTGATACCGTTAAAATTTAAATTTTCAATGGGGTCCTATCACGATAAATCTTTTGATTGCAATGATGCCGCTTTCTAGGGACGTTGCAGACCATATAACAGTCTTTTCCTTCAAAGAGATTGTAGGAATTCAATTTCATTTTAACAAGGGTCTTGCCACCTAGACTTGCAATCTTTAAGGAAAACTTTCCAAATTCTCAAATGTATTGGGTCCGGATTTTCAAGATAGTTGATTAATCTTTTTAATAAAAATTGACCTCTACCTTAAGTCTTAAGCATGAGAGAGTTGTAGTTGACTTCATAATATGTTTGAATGTCTCTCTCTCCCACCGCTTTCGCGGGTTGATTTAACATTTGAATTAAAATCTATCTCAAATTTAAGTTGATTTAAGAAATAAAAATTTTATCAGTCTTCTAGCAATCTTCTATCTTAATAGATGATTCGCACATGTCAAAAATCTGTTCAATGATTTTCAAAAGTCAAGTCGATACCCTTTCCAAAAGATTGAATGTGCTTTGAGGATTATTCTTCCTTGCATAAGAGAACAAATTTTCTTCTCTAATACTTGAGATATAATCCCAACATTCAAAATAAAAAAGATCAATCAATTTAAGGTATTTGAAGAAAGTGGAGCCTCTTCTCGAATTCAATTGAAATCAAAAGATGAGCGAATGCTCTAAAAATTAAAAGATGCGTAAATGCACCAAGAATCAAGAAATGCACGAAGTGCACTAAGAGTTAAAAGATACGCAAACTGCATCACCAGAAAGAAAAAGAAGAAGAGTAAGATGACTTCCTTCCTCTAAATCCTTGAATATCAAAATAACTCGATCACCTTCAAGTACTTGACTTTGAAAATCCTGAAATTAGATTCTTCAACATGCATGAATTTTCTATTAGATAGAAGGACATGTGCAAGAAAATTGAAAATATCAAATTTCTCTCTTCAACTTAAACCTTTTTGAAGTTAATTTTAATTCAAAATTTATCTAAGGGAGACCCCAGTCCAATTTCTACGAAAGTTGGTCTGGGTCAACAAAATTGAAATCCTTCCAAATTGGTTGGAGTAAACACTACTTCTCACTGCACTTCTAAATTTGTTGCCACATGTCGTTCCGACAGGGTCTAAATAGTTAGAGGAAATTTCTTAAAAGAAAGATCCAATATTCTACTCCTTAAAAGAATTCAAATCATGTCCTTGAGAAATGTGTGTAAGTCCTTACACATAGGCATCTCTTTCTTTAAGAGCCTTTTTCAACAAAATTACACTCTATACTGGGTCCAAGATCAAAACCCACTGGAGGAGTATTTTGTAATGCTAGAAATTGCCATTCAAAATCAAACTACGACTGAGTAGAGTGCCTGACTCCAATTTGAGGAGTTCGAGGCCTTGTAGAGCTTTGTCTTTAAGGCTCAATAAAACTCAGAATCGTACAAAGCCTGATTGGTTAAAGCTTGTGATAAGATAGAGCAACTCAGAACCTACCGAGAGATCGGTGGAGGAGCTTGAACAAACTCAAAACTTTCCTCTTGTTGTAGGAACGATCTTAGAGAAAATTTCAAACATTAATTGATCAACCCTAGAGAATGCCACATGATATTTTTAAATGTTGGGGAGGCTCTTCAGGAAGCACCATGCCAGATGAGTGTAAAAATTTAAAATCAAATAAAAAAAAACTCTTCCAGTTCAAACAAATCAAAATTCAAAATCAAATTAAAAAAATCCTTTAAATTCAACCTCAAATCAAAACTAAGATTCAAAAACCTTCAAATTCAAATTCATCAAATTAAAATTCAATTTCAAACTTTTTTCAAAATCAAATTCAAAATTGAGTTTCAAATTCAAACATCTTCAAATCCAAAATCAAATCAATTTGAATTCAAAAAAATCATTCAAATCTCAAATTTTAAAATTTAAACTTGATCCTCTGTGTAGAGCAAGTTTCCTCTACGCATGATCATTCTAGACCTGATCCTCTATGCGGAGCAAGTTTCCTCCACATATGATCATTCCAGACTAGATCCTCTATATAGAGCAAGTTTCCTCTATATATGATCGTTCAAACCTGATCCTGTATGTGGAGCAAGTTTCCTCCATATATGATCATTCCAAACCAGATCCTCTATATATAGCAAGTTTCCTCTATATATATGATCGTTCAAACCTGATCCTCTATGTGGAGCAAGTTTCCTCCACATATGATTATTCCAGACCAGATCCTCTATATAGAGCAAGTTTCCTCTATATATGATCATTCCAGACCAGATCCTCTATATAGAGCAAGTTTTCTCTATATATATGATCGTTCAAACCTGATCCTCTATGTGGAGCAAGTTTCCTTCACATATGATCATTCCAGACCAGATCCTCTATATAGAGCAAGTTTCCTCTATATATATGATCGTTCAAACCTGATCCTCTATGTGGAGCAAGTTTCCTCCACATATGATCATTCCAGACCATATCCTCTATATAGAGCAAGTTTCCTCTATATATGATCATTCCAGACCTGATCCTCTGTGTATAGTAAGTTTCCTCTACATACGATCATCCAGACTCGATCCTCTGTGTGAAGCAAGTTTCCTTCACATACGATCATTCCAGATCCGATCCACTACGTAGAGCAAGTTTTCTCTATATACGATCATCCAGACTCGATCCTCTGTATGGAGCAAGTTTCCTCCATATACGATAATCTAGACTCGATCCTCTGTATGGAGCAAGTTTCCTCCATATACGATCATCCAGACTCGATCCTTTGTATGGAGCAAGTTTCCTCCATATACGATCATTCCAAACTCGATCCTCTATTTGGAGCAAGTTTCCTCCACATATGATCATCCAGACCCAATTTTTTGTGTGGAGCAAGTTTCCTCTTCACAAGACCATCTGCTAGTGGTGGAGCACGCCCTCTGTGGCACCACCCTGGCCTTTGACTTGAGGATTAATAGTGGAGTACGCCCTTCATGGCACCATCCTAATTCACTCTCGCTAGTGGTTGAGTACACCCTTCGTGGCACCACCCTAGTTTTCCAGACTCGATCCTCTATATGGAGCAAGTTTCCTCCATATACGATCATTCTAGACTCGATCCTCTATGTGGAGCAAGTTTCCTCCATATATGATCATCCAGACCCGGTTCTTTGTGTAGAGCAAGTTTCCTCTCCATAAGACCGTCCGCTAGTGGAGTACGCCCTCTATGGCACCACCCTAGCATTTGACTTGAGGATTAGTGGTGGAGCACGCCCTTTGTGGCACCATCCTAATTCACACTCGCTAGTAGTGGAGTACGCCCTTTGTGGCACCACCCTAGTTTGCCAGTTTTGGTCTTCTGTGTGGAGCAAGTTTCCTCCCCACATGACCATTTGCTAGTGTTGGAGTACGCCTTTTGTGGCACCATCCTAGATTCAAAATCCAGATTTGATCTTTTATGGGAAGCAATGCTTCCTTCCCACAAGATCATCCAGTTTTCTCTTCCTTAAGGTTAGATGTGAGTCATCGTGCTTTCTCTCCTTATGATTAGATCTTCTAGTGTTGGAGTATGCCCTTTGTGGCACCATCCTAGATTCAAACTCCAGATCCGATTTTTTATTGGAAGCAATGCTTCCTTCCCACAAGATCATCCAGTTTTCTCTTCTATAAGGACAGATGTGAGTCATCATGTTTTATTTCTTTAGGATTAGATCCACTAGTGATGGAGCACTCCCTCTGTGGCACTATCCTAGTTCCAAAATTCAGTTTAGATCTTTTGTGGGAAACAATGCTTCCTTCCCACAGGGTCCTCCAGTCTTCTTCTCCTTAGGGTTAGATGCTCTCTTCCCCTAGGATTAGACTTCCCATTTTTTTTAATTTCATCTTCAAATGCCAAATCTTTCTTCCTTAAGATTAGATCTACTAGTGGTAGAGTACGCCCCTCGTGGCACTAACCTAATATCAATTTCAAATTTGATCCTCTATAGTTAGGAGTTCTTCCTTTCTATATGATCATTCTAGCCTTCCCTTCCTTAGGGTTTAGGTACTCCTTTTCCTTTAGGATCAGATCTGCTAGTGGTAGAGTACGCCCTTAGTTGCACTACCCTAGTATAAAGCATCAAAGTTTAATTCTCTAGGGTTAGGTCTTTCCTTCCCATAGAATCAAATCCAAACTCAAACTTCTAAGGTTAGGCTTCCTTTCCTTTGGAATAAAAACTCAAATCTAATCATCTATATTTAGGAATTCTTCTTTCATATACAATCACCCAGACTTTCCTTTCCTCTAGGGATAGACTTTCCTTCCCTTAAGACCAAACCCACTAGTGGAGAGAAGATACATTAGAGTTGGCAAATATTAAAAAAAGGTAGCGGTAGGCCTGAAAAGATTTGGTTAGAAAGTATTAGAATTAATGAACTTCATTTTATTATATGTAAATAAAAATTTTGACTCTTAAGATAATATAATTGAAAAAAAAGAATTGGTGTAGCCGACCAAAGTAGTGAGACAAAGGTTTTTTGCAAATAAAATTTTTTTTTTGAGGACTTAAATTGATGTAGGATTCCTTCCATGACAAAGGTTTTAGCGGTGGAATTAAATCTGTCGTTAATCTGCCGTAAACCAGAATTTGCAAGGGATTCCTCTTATTTTGTGGCGATTTCACTGCAGTAAAAAATTAAATTTCCTGCAATCCACTTTAGAATTTGTCAAAATGTATTAGTAGTAGACATCAAAAAATTCTTTAAATAAAACTTTATTTTAATTCATTAAATAAATTAAGCTCCTTTATTATTAATTATACATAGATGAAAACAATTCAAATTACATTAAAAATTGAATAAGATTAAAATAAAATCTAAAGATTAATTATCCAAATTTAAATGAAATTTTTGAATAAAATTTAATTAATAAACCATTATTAATAATAATAAATGATAAATGAAAAAAAAATTAAAATTAAAAATTTTACGTAATCCAAAAAAAGTAAAAATTAATCTAAAAAGTAATCAAGCATTAAATCAATCATTTAAAATCAATTGATCAACCCTTTAAGATCTAACAAATTAAATTAGAAAAACAAAACTGGTTATTACTAGGTAACCCGGGTCTACGAGGCTATTGACTTAGCTTCAAAAAAGGTTAAATAAACTTCACGGCCATAATGTACTATTGACCTCATTTTTGTGTGAGGTCACTAGGGACCCATCCAGACTCCAGATCAATCCTGACCCTACATCAATCTAGACTATAGATCCTAGGATCTATCTTGACCTTAAGATTCTTTCATATCAATCTAAAACCTAGGATTCTCCTAGATCCAGACCATAGGATCTATTCTAGATCCTAAGATCCTTCCAGATTCCAGGCCCTAGGATCTTCTCTAGACCCTAGGATTCTTCCAGAAAATATATAGACCTTAGGATCTTCTTTAGACCTTAGGAATTTTCTAGACTTCAGATCTTAGGATTTATTCTAAACCCTAAGATTCTCCTAGATTTCAAGCCCTATGATCTTCTTAGGCCTTAGGAGCTGCTTGGACCTTAGATCAATCCATACCTTGAGATTACTTTAGATCTCAGATCAATCTAGACTTTAAATCAATCCTAATCTTAAGCAAATCCAAATTTCAATTAAATTCAAGCTTCAATAAAAATCCAGACCTTAAATCATTTTAAACTTTAAGCAAATCCAAACTTTAAATCTATCAAAATCTATATATCTAGTTCAAACCTTGATTTTGTCTTTAATCAAGCTTTAATCTTATTATATCACTTATGATCATTTAAATGATTATGAATGATATAGATAATTAAAAATTCAGATCAAATCCAAAAAACCAGACCCAAATCCTAAGTCTTAAGGCCCTGTCCTAAAGACCTTTTGCAGTGAATTTTCAAACACTTTGAAATCCAATTAAATGACCTCTGATTCAGATTCTGTTAGTTGCATACTGATAGTACATGTCTTAGGAGGCAACCTTCCAAATTTGAGCCCATTCTGAGGTCTCTAACCCTAGAAACTTAATCAAAATCCATAGGCTGTAAAACCTTCAAATATTTATAGCCTATGCCACTGGACTTGCCATTAAGAAGATTCTGACCTTAGAGCCTTCACCAAAGCCTCTAATTACTTCCAGACCCTTAATTATGACTCATTGAACATTAAACTGCATGTTGGTTGACCCATTTTTGACCCCTAGTTGACCAGGGGTGAAAATGACCAAAATAATCCTTAAGGACTCAAATATTGATTTCAAACCAAACGACCTCCGAATTGAACACAACCACTTCCAGCAAGTTTCAAATATCAAACCAAACTTATTGGACCCATTCCCAGGCCCTGGGTCAACCTGGTTGACCAAGTCAACCTAGTTGACCCAAATGGCCCCTTAAAGGTCCAAATAGATGTTTTGACCTAAATGACCTATCTAAGCCATGGAACCAATTCCATTGGTCTTGAAATGTCATTTCAAATATGTGGAGCCCATTTCCAAACCCCAGACCCACCTGGTTGACTAAGTCAACCAGGATTGACTCTAAGCCCATTAAAGGCCCAAATAGGTTCATTTGCTCCTAATGACCTATTTGAACCTTGAAATCACTTCCAACCAACTCAATTCCATTCCATTTGATGCATGGAATATTTTTAAACTCATTGTGAGTCAAGTCATGGTCATTTTGTCCAAGTCAACATTTTTAGACTTGGTCAAACTAGCTCAAACTCCCTCTCATGCCTTCAAAACTCAAACCCTTGAACATCAAATCCCCTCCAAGACCTTCAATAAATTAATTAAATCTCTTTGCATGCCATGTCAGCTGATTGGACCTGTTGACTGGTCAAACCAGTCAACAAATGGTCAAGGGAGCTTCTAAAGGGCCCAAACCATGGATGATATGGCACTCCATTCATTCCAGCTCATTCCAGCAGTCAAGAATGACTCTAGAACCTTCTCTAGGACCTTCTACAGTCCTTAAATCTAAATCCAAAGGCTCTCATCACTCCACATGTTAAAGTGGGGACCAAAGGCCTTTCCATGTGGATTGTCCTTGAGCTGTCCTTGCTCCCAGATTTTTAACTGCCCTAGGACACTTGGTAGCCATCCAGGAACTCTCCCAGCTAATCTCAACCATCCATTTGCTTTGGAATAGTTAGAATAGGGAAAAACCCTAAAATCAAGCCTCATTCAGACATCAACACTCTCTCACTCAATCTCTTGGCTCCAGAACCATTCCAGCCCCCAAATTTTCTCTTAATCCCGTGGTCAAATGAAGTTCAAATTTTGATGAAACAATCTTAGACATCTTAGGCATTACATGTAATTTTCTTAGGTCAAGATGTTCAGTGGATTGCCATGAGGTGAATTTACAAAGTATTGGGTCCATTTTTGACCCAAAACTTTGAAAATTCATAACTCTCCAAATTAGTAGAATTAGGATTACTAATTTTTGTGGTGTGTTTGTATATGTCTAAGGGTTAGATGAACAGATATTTAGACCCAATTGAACACTAGTGCCACATAGGAACAATAATTAAGGACAAGGTATAGACAACTTAGAAAATTCCTAGAAAATTATACACACACCCACTAGAAGTGAAACTTGAGAACATTAAACTTAGTAACATTTTACACCTTAGGTTCAAATTTCACTCAATTTGGAGCTCATTAGGTCAAAAATTTAAAAATGTCAATATTAGCCTTTAATTAAGCCTCAAAACTTCAAAAAAATGTAATAAATCTAATTTAAATTCAAAAAATACATATAACCCCTCTAACTGATCAGAATTAAACCCTTAATCAATTAAAATTAAAAGCCCCTTGATTTGACAACAATTATGCCATTAATTTAATTTTAATTCAAAACCTTTTTTTAATTAAAATAATTGACTAATAATAATTAAAAATTCCAAAAAGTTTCGAAGCACTTGAGAATCTCTCCTTAGGTCTTTCCTGACCTTTGGAATAGATTTCAAGGAGTTAGGAACTCATTTGGAGCAAAACCATAAAAAAGGATCCTTAATTGAGTAATTTTAAAATTCATTAAATATTCAAAACGTCAATAATTCATAACTAATTCAATAAAATTCCAAATTGACCAAACTCAATTGCATTCAACTCATAGTAATTCATAGTATTTATTAAAAAATATTAAATTCTAGAAATCTGTAAACTTTCAAAAAGTCAACATATTGGTCAATCATAGGTCAAAACTAGTTCAAAACTTCAAACTTTCGTAATAAAATGTAGAAAAATCTGATTTTAACATAATTACTGTCTAACTAATTATAGTAAGATCTAGTATTTTAATAAAATTCTAATTTTATAGAAAACTAACTTAATCAAAAAATTAATTTTTGACCCTTTAATTAAATGATTAAAATATTCCAAAAATTTATAAAATTCTAATTTGCTTTAAAACTTCAGAATTCATTAATTAACCTTAAAATCAGTAATCAACCAACCTTAATTAAAATTTATTAACCTTCAACCTTTAATCAAATCAAATCACTTAATTATACCGGGTACCACTGGGTAACCCAGGCTTACGAGGCTGTTTACTCAGCCCCAAGGAAGGTGAAATAAACTTCACGGCTTCGGTGTGAAACAAAGGTGGTTTTCCAACAAATAATTAAGAATCAATTTTTAAAAGTTATTTAAAGCCATTAAAACTTAAACTTTAATTAAATCCCTTAAGCCTTTCAACCAATCGAATCTTAAATAACTTTAACCTATTATCCTATTTAGAAAACATCAAAACCACACAGCCTTACTCACACACTTTAGATGGTTTGCTAGGACAACCAACTCTAGTTTTAGGCTAGGCCGGTGTTTACTTTTCCATTGTGTGCCGAGTTTTTGAGTTTTCACTGTATGCTGCTTGCTAGCTTAGAATTGATTGAATCTTTGTTTATTTACTGCAATCTGTTGAGCATTTAAATTTCAAAAATATTAACTGCTTGAGATCAAATATTAACTGCTTGGGATTATATATAAATGTTGATTATTAGGATAACCTTGCAGGATCGAGTCTAGGTTTTCTATTTTTAAATTAATGTAAATTTGATTGAATAAGGTTGTAAATTCTTTGAAATGATTTGAGATTTGAATACTTAATCCAATTTGGATTCCGAAGAGGTGAAGACATCCCTAAAGGGGAGAGTATTCTTTCAATTAGAAGTCAAATTAGGATACTTTTCAAATATACAAAGAGGAAAGATAACACCCCGATCAAGGGGGAGTTTCTTTTCATTTGGATATCCGGAACCGACGAATCAAGATGTTCGTGAGAAGATGAAGAAATGGACCACGAGAAGAATCCCAAATCTCAAAATCATTGGATAAAATTCGGGTAGTAGTCAGTGGTGCCCGACCACTTTAATTTTCTGCAAAATTTTGTGATGTAATAATAAGTGGCACTTTCCATATGGACTTTCGATTTGAGCATTTAATTTGATTGATTTATTTAATTGATTGTGCAGTAGAAATACCTTTTTTTCTAGTCTTTTTACCTGCATGCCGATTTTGATTTGACCTGGAGTACGATCGTAGGCTCTTAAGGACTTAATAAACCTTCTTCTACTTAAATCAAATTAAAACATTTAAGACAATATAGAAAATCTAACGTTTTAAGAAATAAGCCCGGGACCGCCGGAAGTTTTCATTTCATAGCATTCATTCAAATTCAAGCTTTTAATCGAGTCGATTAGCATGCATCATATTAGTAACTAATTTAAAAATCTTTAAATCTTTAATTACATTAGCTTAATCATCGAACCCAACATAAGTCTAGGGTGGCCAATTAGGATATGCTCTAGATGTCAACCCCGTTCTAAAAAACTCTTCTTAAACAACGTCCCGACCACTCTACATAAATTGACTTGACACATTTTTTTTTTAAATCGTTTAGGTGGTTTAGCTGGCTCCCCAATCCAGGCCGGGGTAAGACCAGACTCGTATTGCACTAGTTAGGTTCGGGCCAATTTTTAAGTGCCCAATTTAGACTTAGGTTCCAAGGCTGGCTCAGGCCATAAGACCTCACCCTCCGGGAATTGAATCATAATTTTCTAATAAAATTGATCACTTAAATATTAAATCACTTTCAATCTAATTCAAGCCTACCACTTAGGATATGCTGAGGTGTTTCTGAAGTAATTCAGAATCCTAAAATACCTTCTACCCCTCTTCCTTTGATTCCGAAAATAAGTCTTCAACATTGAACCAATCCCGATTGAAAATTCTAACCCTTAACCTCCTTTGATACCGATCTTTGAAATTCTAAATAAAATTTACACCGTTATTTTAATCGAGAGTTTTCGTAGGAAATTCCGATTTTCTACGATGTAATTAACTACGAGGGCTTGCGCTCGTAGGAGATTTGGAAATCCAGAATTGATTTTCAAAATTAATTTTTCAAAATCATTAATTAATCATCTTTGGGAAATTCAAATTTGACGATCATTATCGTCATTTTCAAATGATTAATAATAGACGATATTTTATTTCCTTGGAAAGATATGTCGTCATATTATTATGATTTTGAATTTGGAATTAATGATCATTTTATCCAGATTAATATAGTTAAACACTCGATTAAATTCCATTTTGATCCTTCGAGGTCAAATGTGATCTTTCTCGAGTTTGACTACGATAATCAGGATAAAGTTAAAGTTTTGTAATCTGAACCTATTAGTGAACGATAGTCTCGTCTTTTTGAGATGATATACATATTATTCCTAATAATGTGTTCGATTTCGAAACCAAAATAAAAAATTTAATCTTCCTAAGAAAATTAATACATTTTCAAAACTATATATATAATATATATATATTTTAATCAAAACATGTACACCTAGGTAGTAATCACTAAACACTAAAAAAGCACTTTTAAAATTAACACTACGGCATTGAACTTAAATCAAAACTTTTATTAGACCTTCAACAAATAAAAAATGATATACAAAATCAATAAAGTATCAATATAGGCCATATGAAAATAACACAAGCTACTTCACACACTTTAGATAATATGTTAGGACAATTGACTATAGATCTAGGTTAGGGCAGTGTTTATTTTTCTACTGCTATGTGCTGAGCAATTTTGTGATTTTCACTACATGCTAGTTGTGATGATCGAATTGATGTGATTGTTTATTTATTATTGTAATTTATGAATTGATGTGATGGACAATAAATAACCGCAATGTTAGAAACGTTCTAGATGCAAAGCTATTGAAAAAATATGTGCCAAATTCTTAAATTTTTGTGGGGACCAAGATAAGAGATTGCATCTCATCTCTTAGGTAAATACTTGCAAACCTTTTAACAAAGATGGTCTTGGCATTCCTTCATTCTCCGCTGAGGTTTTCTTTCAATTGTTCTACTATTTATAGAATTTATAATCATAATACTCCCCTTTCTAGCTGGCTGAGATTTTTATACAGCTCTCCCTAGAAGACTAAAACAACTACTTCAATACTATTTTGGAAAACATATTTGCCTAACAACCCCATTGGTTAGAAAAAAAGTTCCAATTTGTCATAAAAATGATAGGCTTGCTGCTCTTTTATGGGATCATTGGGGCTTGGGGGAAACATTTTCCTCTACCATTTTTTATTTCACACTCTCTAACTATTGCTAACAATCTAAAATTTTATCCAGTTGGATTCAAAATGATATCTAGTCTATACAAGAATATATACCCCAACATATAAGGAGAATCATATCAAGATATCCTGTTTTTAGTAATAAAAAATTTACTTAATTTGGGATAATAAGGATATTTTGGCAAAGATTACTATGCAGAATACTTCCCTAATGATCCTGATTTTGTATGGGCTCTCTGATCTAGCATAAGATGCATTCTCTAAGATTATTTGTATTATTTTGGTTGGCATTTAAGGGAGTCCTTAAAACAATAGAGGCTCTTTCTAAGAGGAATATTATAATAATAGATAAATTATGCCCGCTTTATCATGGTTGCAATTTTTTTTTAAGGGAAAACCCACAAAAGGGGGCCTATGCGTTAATTAAGAAAAATAGTACAAGTCCTTAAGGGGTACTCAATCTCACTACTTTTCAAAGAGCTACAAAAATAAAGAAAAAAAAACTATGAGCTCGAGTTCCCCGCTAGAAATCAGTACATACAACCCTAAGAACATGCTACAGTGCTTAAGAAAAAGCACTCAAAAAAAGGGAGTTAACAAAAAAAATAGCCAAAATGCTCCCAGCAACAGATACCCAAGTAAATCTTCTAGTTAATCGCCCAAAACTGAACCTGCAAAAACAACTGATAAACAAAATAAAAAGAACAAAAATTATAGAAAATAAAGTTCTTAAACTTAATATTAGAAAAACTCCAAAAAGGATACAGCCGAATGAAGGTAGACCACCTCTAATCCAAAAGAAGCCAATATCCATAAATGAACTGCAGCAAGAAGGGAAACACACCACAGCTCCCAACAATATTAACATACCCAACGTTCAGATAATCCAACAAACACCTGGGTAAATCCAAAGAAACCAACCGACTAGCAAAAGATCAGCCAGCACCCCGGCAAAAAAGAACTCCAGCAAACCAACATTAAACCACCACTCTAGGCAACCCGCAAAAGCAATCCAACTGATAAGCAAACAGATAGCCAGCACCCCGGTTAACAAGCACACCTCTAGCAAACCAACATTAAACCACGACTTCAGCAAGCCCGCAAAAGCAAACCAACCAACAAGCAAACGATTAGCCAGCACCCCGGCTAACAAGAACTCCTCCAGCAAACAAACAAAAAACCACCACTCCAGCAAACCCGCAAAAGCAAAGACGAACAAGGGAACCATCCCAACAGAAGCATCAACCACCACACCTGGTACTCCACCAGAGAACAGATAACCCAAGAAATGCTAGGCCCCCAGGCAAAGAAACGCCACACTCATGAATTACTCTCTCACACTTATTTTGACTGTGAATACTCTTTCTCAGTTCTACTACGTCTTCTTCCACACTGTCAGAAATTTGTTTTAAGGTCTAATATTGTCTCACAGACTTATGAATTTATTGGTGATTTGTCGGGAGAGAAAAGTTACAAATATGCTTTATTTCTTATACTAAATGCAATAGTTTATCATATATGGCATGAACGTAATAATAGAAAATTTCGGAGTAGATTTGTCTGTGCAACAACTCTTGCTGCTGACATTACAAAGTCAGTAAAATTAAAATTTTCTAAATGGAAAGATGGGGTAAGCTTGAAAGAAAAATTTAATTTATAAGCTAATGAGGATTTATACCGGATTGGGGTATTTTTCTGTGAGTACTAAACAATTTATAGCAGAATTGAAGTTCATAATCTATGTTTTTCTGGTTGGCTGCTTTGAGCCTCTTGGGTATGCTTGCTTGATGGCAACAATAGTTAATTCGAAAAAATTCATTTGGAACAAGCAGGTTCTGGTTTTTACTATTTTTGGATTTTGGACGATTATGACTACCTGCCATACCCACCCCTCTTGAAAGGTCTTTTGGCAACCGTGGGATCTATCGCCAAAGTTATCTTATTATTGAAAGGTTTTACTGAGTCCAAGCTGGCTATTTAAGTGGTTGTTATTGGTTTTCTTCTTTATTATTTTAAATTTTCTTGTGGTTCTTTCAATTGCTCCAATTTTATTTCTTTTGTAGGGTTACTGAAGAGAGCTTTGTTGCAATTTTCATACAAGTTATGTTTGTCTTTTCTGGTTTGTTTCATACATATAGCATCTTTCTGATTTAATAAAAATCATAAAAGTCAAATTTCTCCCATAAAAAATATTATAAAATGACTCCTCCAATTGCTTCGAACTCAATACCCTACAAACTAGGAACTTTGCTTCAAACTCAACGCCCTACAAACACTGAACTATCGACCTTCTCTTTTTTGTTTTTGCGATATTCAGATCATTTAAGGTAAACTCTCACACACAACGCATACACAAAGACTCGAACTCAAGACCTCTTAGTTGGAAGCCTAAGCTCTTAACCAATAGGTCAAGATAAGTTTGTGTATCGACCTTCTCTCAACAATGCCTCCTCTCAGGTGAGCATATCATTTTGGTATTAACACATATATGCTTTTGTCTTTTCCGGCAATCAGTACATGCGATATTCTATAAATACTAACACCCTACAAGCCTACACTGCCACTTCTCTCCCGTACCCACCCAAAAATCTCATCTCATCAACCCAGTACATCTCCAATCCCATCTCAATAATGCCTCCTATCTAACTCACCTTCTTCTACTACACTATTTCAGGCCTCATTATAAGCTTCAATCCACCACCAGAAGCAGTAACAACCCAGTCCATCTCCATCCCCAACACCATCACCACTTCTCTCCCTTCCCCACCCAACAATATCATCTCACCAACCCAATCCGATCACTCCATCCTCTCCTTCAACCCCTCTCATGTTCTCAAATTAGGCAACCAACCATCCCCAATCTCTATCCCGAATAATATCAATATTGAGTTTCCATAATGGAAAATAATCGGTAAGTTCTTGCAAACAATGAGCTTTGGTGGATTTATGACTCTTTTCGTTAATACTCCTGACTCAATCTCCACCCATCTTGGTCTGATGATTCGGAAGCTAGGTTTGTCCATGTTGACCTCATTTTTATCTTGATTTTCCCTCGAGCGCATTTTATCGAGTTGATCAGGCCTCCTCGAGCTCGACTCAACCCAAATCACCATCAATTCGAGTTTGATTTTATTATTATCATTATTATTATTATTATTATTATTATTATTATTATTATTATTATTATTATTATTATTATTGCTATTATTATTATTATTATTATTATTATTATTATTATTATTATTATTATTATTATTATTATTATTGTTGAATTAATTTGATCGAGTTGGGTCGAATTTGAACTAACATGAATTGAACCCAATGTAGACTTGATTTCAGCCCAATAGGCCCAATTTAATTTCAATTGAACCCTAATTGACTTTCTAATACATTTGTATTTGTTTCATGAATCCGGAAAATACTATGACAGTCACAAATCTTTGGCTTGATTATGTCGTTACTGGAGATCTCAAAAACCTCATTTTAGAGAGGTGTTCCGAAGGAACTTTTATTTGGTACGGTCACAAGACGTAGCTCTACGTTCGGCCGCTAGTAGAATCGCGTCACGCGTTCTCACTATTTACCGCACGCCCCGGCAACTCGACCCGGAACGGACCCAGGATGGCTCAGTATTTCTCGATTTTGCTAGGTATTGCTCGGTATTGCTAGGTATTGGTCGATTTTGCTTGGCAATAACCAATACCGAGCAAATACCGAGTTGTAGAAAAACTCGGTATTACTCGGTATTTGCTTGGTATTGGTCTTCACAGAGTGGTATTTCTCGTTATTACCATGCAATACCTAGCAATATTGAGCAATACCGAGCAAATACCGAGTAATACTCGAGTTATACTGAGTTTTTCTAGAAACACTCGGTACAACTCGGCACAACTCGGTATTACTCGGTATTTGCTCGGTATTGGTCTTCACAAAGTGGTATTTCTCATTATTGCCATGCAATACCTAGCAATACTTAGCAATACCGAGCAAATAACGAGTAATACCTTGCAATACACAAACATAGCATTCCCGGGTTCTAATCAGGGTCAAGTCGTTGGGCCGTGTAGTACAGAGTAAGAGCTCATGGCGACATGTTATTGGAAGCCGAACGTAGCTCTATGTCCGGTCAGAGAACGTAATAATTGTTCGTTCAAGAGGAGGTCAGGGTGGGCAGTGTGAGCAGGGCTCATTTCTATGATTAAGAGAAGTAGGAAATCGTCCTCAGGTAGCAGGAGCAGATCTTCTTCCACCTTTTTTGGGTTCGGCCCACCCTAGACAAGGGATTTTCTCATTCTCTCTACCCTCAAGAGGCTCTCGATTCACACCCGCTCCCTCCTTCGGTCTTCTCTAGTTCACGAATTCTAGGAGAAGCCGAAGCTTTGACTCCCTAGCTCCTCTCTCATTCGCGAACTCCAAGAAGGCTTTCGTACCTCTCTCGGTTCCGCTCCCTGGTTCGCAAAAGCCAGGCGACGAAACACCCCTCCCTCTCCGATCCCCTCCCTCTTTCTTGTTCGTGGATCTTAGGAGAGGGCCGAAGCCCCCTTCGATCCCTGTCCGAGTTCCACACCACCGTCGACCTACCCTAGCCGGAGCCCATTAGCGAGTTCGCACCACTGCTTCGCCGAACCATTTCTCTCGTAGGTAACTTATTCTTCTTCTTCTTCTTGCACTCCTTCTCATCTTACTCTTCTTTCTATGTTAACAAATTATCTTTGATGTTATGAATAAAAAAAAATTTGCACTCATTTGGAATGTAGGTTCTCTAACCTACAAAGGCTTTTCTCTAGAAATATAAGTAAGAAAACCTCATGGAATTTAAATGAGCCTTATGACATGGTTTATGTTGTTTTAAATATGAATTTTGGTGTATAAAATCTGTATTTATCTCTAGCTTACATCATGTAATGTGTTTAGAATCCCATGTGTAGGTGATATAAAGTTGTAACATCTTTTACCAAGTGCATACAAGGAGTTTGTGGAAATGTTTGTTAAAAAATGACACAAATTTTGAACAAGTGGTAGCTTTTTGGCAAACCATATTTGCATGACCAATTTGAGGCTTATCTTGTCAGTAGTTTATATTTTGTTTCTAAACAAAACTTTGACTTGGGATTTGTTCAAACTCCTTTCAAATTTGACATCTAGTGCTTAGCATTTTATTTATTTATTTATTTATTTATGCATTTGGTTGTTGGATGATGAGTTACTTGGGAGGGGTTGTTATTGCATTTGTCTACTTAAAACCCATGCATTGTTTGATATTACTTGAGATGTTTTGTAGCTTATGCCATGCAATGCAATGTTGTTGGTTACATTACTACATTCTATCTTCTATGACCCCTTTGGATTAATGAGTATATGGATTTATATGTTGAAAGAAACGTTCTTAACGAACAGAGAAGTATATTGCTCTCGTTTTCTTTTTATTATCATTATCGTTAGCATTATTTGAAAGATTATCTTTGCCACATGCTTTCCGACTATTGTAGATTGTGATGTCCAAATTCCTTCACATGTTGGCAAGGTGAAGAAGAGAGCGAGATTAACATTAGTTTGATGCATCAACATAAATCATTTCCTTTTAGTTCAGATTTTGTTTTCTTGACTCTCTTCTTAGATTCTTGAAGTTGGCAGTTGCATTATTCTTTTGTTTTAGTCACATTTTCCCTCCCCTGTGATGTCTATGATGACAAAGAAGTGGTGAAGGATGGAATGGTGAAATTTTGTTTATAATCCCTTTCGGCTTTTGTTTAGATATGATAAGCTTTCTTTGGTTTATTTGAACATCGTTAATGGTTGGCATTGCATCCTTCAATTTTAAATTATAATTTGGTGTATTTGACTTCAAATCATTTGGGAGAAGAATGTTATTAGTGAAGTGTTTTATGTAGTTCAAAGATCATTTGAGCCTTTGGACTGAAAATGTGGATTTTTTTTAAAGAGATTTTTTGTGAAGGATTTTGACATTTTGTTGATTGTATTACTTGCATTACTTTGCCTCTATATGAATTCCTCTTAAAGTAAATTTCTTATTTGAAGAATGGTCTTAATATGAAAGCAAATTTTTGAGTCCAAGTTTGGAAATATCTTTTCATATACTCGTTAGATTGAAGCATGGAAGATTCGCTCTATGTTTAAATTAAATTAAAAAAAAAAATCTTTAAAAGTTGTCTTATTCTTCTAGAGAAAATATGTCTTATAGTGTGGGAAAGTTTCAGAAGTGTTTTCATTATTGGAGATCATTTTATGTTGGAGAAACTTTTATGGTGGTTTTGTGTTAGAAGGTTTCTTTGTGATAAAAAGTTGGATTGATTGTTTTATGTTGGAGAGTCTTATGGGTGATTTTGTGTAGGAGTTTCATGAATTACTTTACATGTGAGAAGTTTTATTTTAGAATCGAATTTGGTTTGATGCAAGCTTTGCTTGCTTTATGTTGGAGAGTTCCCTAAGTTACTTCATAATTGGAAAGTTTTATGAGATATTTTATATCAAAGAATTTGATAGCTTTGGTTGAATTGTAAGTGATAATTTGTAATGTGTGTTGGATTTTTGAGTTTATTGGAGTACTCTCTTGAATTTTGGAAAAGCATGATTTTGATTTTCTTTCTCAAATACGTATGGCTTCATGGGTGACTTTGAGTTAGAGAATTTCACGAGAGGGCAAAGCATTGTATGTTATGTATGAGAATGGTTTCATGAATTTGGGTTAGGAGTTCCTCTTGAAATTTTTGATGGAAAGTGTCATGGAAAGTAGAAATTTGTTGGAAGGTTTTACCTACTCTATATTCTTATGATGAAGTATTACATGTGCCCTTTGCTTGGATTGAAACATGTTTTGATTATGGAGAAGTTATGTTTTGTGTTGAAGGCTTCTTAATCTCTTTACGGGAGATTAAATTGGCATTGAGTCCCCCCTCTTGTGGTTATTATCCCTTTGGTGAAATGTTGAGTTCTAAATTACTATTAAATGAGTTTGTGATTTGGAATGAAAAGTGGGATATCTTTCCTGAAATATGTGAGATTTCAGTTTAATGGCTATGTGGAGAGTGGAGGGATGGGTTTAGTTTCTTTCAAGTGCATCCTTTCCTTTATTTATTTTGTTATTCGATGGTTATGGATCTAGGAGGCAATAATTTTGGGGTTACCTTATATTGTGTGTTTGTTTTGGAAAGAAGAATGTTCTAAATTTTCTCTTTGATGAATGAAAATGAATAGTTGCTTAAAATGCATATTTTTTATTTTGTAGGAATGAGATGAGTTGAAAAGTAGGTTTGTTTGGATGATTATGGGAAAGATGCTATGGTTTGTTTTATGTTAGAGAGTCATGCTTCTTGAATTTCTTCTCGTTAGAAGGCTTTTGGGTTTGTTTTGTGCCTAGAGAATTTCATGATGGTATATTTATTAGAAAAGTTTTACAAACTATTTTTTTGTTATGAAAAATTCACGGTATGTTTTGCGAATGTTTTTATGACAAAAAGTTTTGTTTGTGAAATTGTCTTGTTAGAGAATTCTCATAGTTTAATCTTACGCAAATATAAAAGCATTCGCTTGTTTTGTGTCGGAAAGAGCTTTGGTAGATTTCTTATGAGAAAGATTTCATGTCGTTTCATTTGGGAAGTGATACAAGTTATTTTGGGGTTGAAAATTCTATGAATGGCTTTGTATTGGAGGGTTCTTTAAGTCCTTTTAGAATAAAATAATATTTCATGTGTGAGTCCTCTTTCTTTTCTTTGTGTTTGTGTCTAGAATTGAGTTTGGATAGATGTGGAGTAAAAGCTTATTTGGGTTTTATTTTTGGGAGCTTATTTCCCCTTTGCTACTTTGAGTTTTGTGTAGAAAATAGTTTGGGTAAGTGATTCGGGTCTTTCGAGTGCTTGTTTTTGGAACATGGGAAAAGTAAAATAGCATCAAAACCCTTTTCCTCTTATTCAGATTTGGCTTGAGCATTTAATTGGAGTGAATAACGTTTTAGAGTCATGTTTGGCTTTGAAGAGGCATGACCAATAATAAGATGCTTACATTCCTTTTATTATATTAGTTTTCGTTCATTCTTCTTTTGGCATTTTATCACTTTTCTCTTTACCTCTCTCCCTTCTACTACTTTTCTACTCATTGTCTTATTCTATCTATAGATCCCTAAACCCATTGGTACGTGTACGAATGTCCAAAGGGTTAGAAATGAACTTCCTTTTGTCCCCTATAATACTAGTGACACCTACAGACAAAAAATTAAGGACTGAGTCTTATATTACATAGACTTAGGATGCATGCTACGTTTAGGCTAGAGACATCAAAACATAAAAAATTTAGTGATACATCATCCTAGGTCTAGTGTGCCATAATTTATTAATAATCAACCAATAAAATCAATCTTAATTCAACCCAGAATGCATTAAAATTCTTAATCCTTAGTTAAATTTTTAATTAACACATGTAATTATTAAAATACAAACTTGAACATAAGCTTAAGCTAAACATATTCAACCCATTAATCAACTTCTAACAAACCTAAAACTTAAAAGGTGTGAACTAAATCAAGAGAGTAAACCAAAACTAAAACTTGCTAAAATAAAAGACTTCTAAAACCCAAATCTTAAGCAAAACTTAAGCTAACATTTTAAAATCAACCAACAAACTCCTTAATATAACAACCACTCCAAAGTTGAAGTTTCTTCGATTGATTACTCTGAACTGCGGGTTAAGTGTCCTAAGGAGGTCTGGTTCCTCGAGCTTGGTGGCACAACACCAAGAATGGATTTAATGGAGTGTTAAACTTTAAAACTAATTGACTATTAATGATTTAAACCAAATAAAACTCTTAACATAACTATATCAACTGGATTTTAGGATAGACTACTCCAGGCTGCGGGGCTAAGTGTCCTAAGGAGGCATGGTTCCTCGAACCTAGTGGCACAACTCCACGAATCGGTTAATAACAAACTTATCTAATTTAACCCCTTAATCAATAATAAATCACATAATTCATAATTTTTTTAAAATTTATAATCAACTAAATTAACATAACAAAATTGGTTACCACTGGGTAACCTAGGCCTACGAGGTAAGTTAGCCCCAAGGAGGGTGAATAAAACCTCATGGCCTCGATGAGCAACAAATTAAAAGTGGTAATTAACTAAATACTAAAATAATTGTTTTAAAATCAATCTTAAAACATTAATATTTAAACTTAAACTATAATCCCTCCCTTAACCTTTAACAAATCAAAACACAAATTACTTGAACTAATTATCCAATATAGAACATAACCAAGACCACATAGCCTATTACACACACCTGGACTTATTTATTATTACACGACTTCTAGCTTTAGGTTAAGCTGGTATTTTTTTATTATTTATATAAATTATTCTCCTTAAATAAGAAAACTCTTATATTATTTTGCGTTCTAGCAATAACATTCATATGTTTTATAAATGCTAATATTAAATTTTCTATTAGTTAGATTTTTATTTACCTGCATTTCTTTTTTGAAGGACATCTACGCTCACTTATATATTTTTCTTTTATTTTGTCTTGCGAGGTATATTGGGTCCTGCTTGGTCGAGAATCAATGGATAATTTACTTGCTCAGAACTCTTAAGTGGGCACGCCACGGTCAAGTATAATCCCTGTAACTTGTAAAAAGACCTCTAATTATATATCAAAATTGTTACACACCACACACATTTTGTTAGTAGCTTTTAGTTTAATATATATTCTAGAATGTTTAGGTAACTGGCCATAGGTTAGTGCACTAATGAAGCTTTGGCCCTATAGGCCAAGGCTTGCTCTCTTTTGTGAGCCCTAGAGACCCTTATGGTCATATTAGGCTTGTAGTGTGGGCCCACTTACTTATGCTATATGCATCGCTATTTTTCCCACAATAAGTGGGCACCGCAAGGATGTTCCATTTTTTATCAATTTTGGTTATGATACCCCCCACCTTCTGTGAGCCTTAGAAACCATTCGGGTCATTTTAGGCCTGTTGTGTAGTCCACCTACTTGTGTTATATGCATCATTACTTTTCCACACAAAGTGGGCACCATTAGGATAATTTTTTTATTATGGTGTGATGTGGATACCTTGCCTGGAGGGTATCCTTAGTGTGTTTATTTTTTTTTATACTCTAGATGTCATGCATGCATCTTTATACACTTTTACTTCACAGTGCATATTGCTTACATACATGCATTACGTTAGTATTGCTCAAGTAAAAAAATATCAATGTAGAATGTATCTACGTTGCTTGTAAAAATAAAAATTTAATGTAGAATGTATCTTGGATTTCATGTAAAATATTCATAGTACTTATGTATATTTTAGTTTCAAAGAATTGTGAAAGGTTAAATGTGACTGTTTATATATACGTATAAAGCTCCAAAAGATAATTCAACCTCCTCTGGAAGACGTTCTCTCTTGGAATTCTATATTATATATTTTGAGTCAAGATAATAAATAGTCACATTTAAGCCTATTCAATGCATAGGTGTAGAAATCTAATCATGTTATTGTGGAACTTGGCCACCTTATATTTTAGTAGACCTAAGATTACTTTTATTTATGCATCTGCTTCATGCATCATATACTATGCAAGATAGATTCATTTAAATATTATAGAGTCCCTGATTTAAACCTTTGAACTACAAATCCTTGATTCTTTAAGATAGAGTCTTCTTATCTTGCATACATATATAATAATTGCTATGTTTAGGATGTTAGCTGGCAGCTCACTCCAAACAAGCATTAGCCCAGATTATACACCCCTCAGTATGTCTCTTTTCACTTTTGATGGATTTTGAACATGTCATTTCTCTTAGGATAGTGAGTTCTATCTTTGATCTTTTAAACTCAAAGTTTTAAACATATAATTCTTCATTTAGAAAGGTCTAATCATCCTTAAAGATAAAGAGAAGAGACTATATGGAATAAAATTTATGAACTTTCCCTGTTTATCAAATTAAGAAAAAAAAATATAACATTCTTAATCGAGAGTTTTCCTAGGTCAAGGCTAGAATGTAATTAACTGTGTGGGCTTACGCCCGTGGGAGATCGATCCCCACATCAAATAAATCCCATTCAAGCTAGTGCATCTAATGGGGGAAATCTCGTGATATTTTGGGATATACATATTATTATCCATCGAGATGTGTAGGTGAAAGCTGCTATCTTCTATAGCTAATCATATGTATAACTCTATCTGTTTTTCCATTGGCCTATTTGTGTTAAGTGTAAAAGCTTACGACCATTTTTTTATATGGGATAATGCGAACGTACTCTTTGCATTTAAGCCCTACGAACAACATCCTTTAGGAGACCCATAGTCCAGGAGATTTTTTTATTTTTATCATTTGCCCTAATTGACTTATTTTTATAATTTAACTTTTAAGGAAGGGTTTTGAAATTGGGGTAGCTACTTTTCGTATGTCCGGGGTTCCTACACCCATTAAAAAATAATGTCAGAGGAACTCTTAACATTCTCATCATTTTTACCTTTATTTCACTTGTATTGATGTTGATGTTTGAACTTTAGTAGTTTATCAAATATATTTATTATTGATGCTATCTACTTGCTCTCATCATCTACTAAGTCATTTTTATCCATCTCTTTTGCTTTTAGTACTATAGTTTCAACGGCATCCAAAAGTTATTGACTCATATTTTACTCATGGGCAATTAGTGAGCTAATCATATTATGAATAGAATGATCATTTAAATCTTTGATTCACAAATACCAATAAATTTAGCATTAAACTTATCATGTAAACAATATAAAAATTTCTTTACATTTTAATAGTTTAAAAATTCTCTACCTAAAGTATTAATAATTTTATAGATATTTTCATAAGGTTTCATGCAAAAAAGATCATAATCATATATTAGAATATTCAACTTATATTACTTTACTTCAAACATTCTTATGTAGTATATAATCAATCCCAAATATGATCGCTAGTAACACGTATAGAGACACTCATATAATCATCAGAATTTAAACCATAGAACAAATAATTCAAATATTTAGCATTCAATTGAGCATTGATTTATTCTACTCTATTCCATTCAGTAAAAAGAATATCAGTTTTGACTCCATTTATAATATGTAATGGTACAAAATATCTAATTTGAATCATATATCACATTCAATAATATATTGATTACAATAAAGTAGACATAAGAATTTTCAAAAAAATTTAAAAAAAAATATTTTCAATAACAGTGATCGTGTGATTGAATATCCTTCCACAATATAATAATTTCTAAAGTTAGTCATTGATCATTTTCAAAAAGTTTTGAAAAACTTAATTTTTGAATCTTGCTTAAATACCACTTAAAATTGCTCTGATACCACTTCAAAGTTCATGAAAGTTGTAAAACCTTAAAGAATTAGCTCGAGGCTAACCAAGTGGGGGTGAATTGGTGTTTTAAAAAATTACGTAAGCAAAAAGAAAATCTTTTTATACCTTTATTTATCCCTCGATGTGAAAGAAATTTACTTTCATAATATCAAAAAAATGAAAGTTTTTAACCACATAAAAAATCATAAAAAATTGTGAAAATAAAAGTACAAAAATAAAAAAAGGAATGAACACACTAAATTTATAGTGGTTCGGTCCAACCTGACCTACGTCCACTCCAAGAGAACTCTTCTCTAAGTATTACATTAAACCTTTTAGTGACTCACCTTTATCCCCCACAGCTAGGAGGAGAAGCCCGTGTAAAATCTTTTCCACTAACCTGGTGAGGCAGAGGACCTAAAATCTTTTTGCACCCTCCTGATGAAGGCAGAGAACTTGGAATCCTTTTCACCCTCTTGGCGATGCATAGAACCTGGAATCCTTTTCACCCTTTTAGTGTGGCAGAGAATGTGTAATGCTTTTCACCCTCATGGTGACGTAGAGAATCTAGAATCACTTTCATCTTCCATGGTGTGGCGGAGTAGTCGGATCCTTTGACAACAAAGAGATCTTCTTCTTCCCAAAACTTCGCTCAAGATAAACCTTGACTATGATGTTACTAAGGTGCAAACTTACCAGAGCAACCATGTAAAACCCCCTCCACACTCGCTTAAAACCCACAAGGATCTTCTCCCTCTCAAACTCCACCCTTTCCTTTCTCCACTTCAAGGCTCTCTCTTCATGTTTTCTCTAAAAGAAAAATGACTCGATGAATGCCAAAAGATTCTTATAAATTCTTATGAGAAAGCTTAAATTGAGGGCTTTGAAAATCCTTATAAACTTAATTTTTGTGGCATAGATCATACAATGTAATTATATGATTGTCTAGTATGATGTTTTGAGAAATCTTAAATAGAGGCCTTTGAAAAATTCTAAAACCTCAATTATGGTGGCATAAATTGTCTAGTACTATCTCGGTTTGATCGGGTATAAAGGGTGAAATTTGACCTGATAGTACTGTACAATTTTGTTCAATGATGGATGATTAGCTGTATGATCAATTCAAAAATTGAGCTAATTGTCCAAGATTATCTAGAATATCATCCAATATGATTAGTTAAAAGACTATGGTATTTTATCTAGTAAGAAAGGTGATGATAGCTTATCATCCCATGCATCTTTCACGTCATCCAGTGCAATCATTACCAATCATCTTATATAATCAAATTTAATAAATTACCATTGTTCACCTAATGACATGGTTAAATTAGGCAAGATTTGATTACATTGTATAGTCTGATATACTTCGTACGGTACGATTAGTACATAATTTAAATTTCAAATTATTAGCTAAATCATGATTATTGGCTGAGTTTTTTTTATTTGAACTGATAATTCTGGATGATATGGATCATCCAGTACAATTACTACAAAATGCATTAATTACATAATTAGTCATTTATATGAGCGGGTCGTATAATATGATATAAATCATATAGTATGATTAGTTCAGAACTTAAACTTTAAATTTTTACCTAATCTCACTCGCCCTAAGTTTGTGTGCAAATGGTCAACAAGCTAGCATATACCCTTATAGAAGTTGACTTAAGAAATAAAAAATATATCAATAAATATTATAGATTCTTTATAACATAACCAATTCTACCCAATCATGAGACCTGAATCTTCTTCTGATGGTGTATGATGATCTTGAAATGTTAGTATATACACAAATAAATATCCATTACAAGTATTAATAAACATAAAGATGTGAACCATAATATTTGTTATCATCAAAAATATAAACTTATGAGCTCGAGTTGCTACATATATTTGTGTTAAATGACCTGTCATTAATGCAAGGTCATAGATATGTGCTCCCACATTATGATTATTTAGCAATGTATATTAATTTTTACATGGAGGAAGAGAAACAAAAAAGAACCAACAACTTTTCTCTAACACCATTAGCTCTTGATAAACTTACTAATGAATATTTTCATAATTGGTTTAGATGAATAGTAAGATATGAAAACCTTTCCTAAGTCAAGTTCAATGCATGATATTAATTTTTCATTCACAAGTATACAAAATATTTGCAGCCATATGCCGAGCAAAAATATAGAAATTTTGAAGCACACATAGCTTATTAGATCAAGTTTAGACCAGATCTGAATACTGTAGTAGTAGATGTTACATAACTTATGTTTGTATTGAGAGTATAGGCTTTTTGAACAAGTTAAGAGTAGATTTAATAGATGTGATGTTGGATTCATCATGCCAAAAAATAATAAGTGTTTAATATACATATGGTGAGAGATATAAAAATCCTGGCTTCTGATGCAATGAAAAGTGTTACCAGGGCAACTGTTATCAACCAACCAAGAAAGGACATCCATAATGAATGTAAATAAGGAGATAAGGGACACCCATATCCTATACCATTTTTATAGTTAAAGTAGTATTTGAGCACCCTATTAATGACTATTGAGAAGTGAATATGAGAAGCACACTTAACTAAGAAGGGTTGTTATTTTATTATTTGATATAAGTTCTCTCTATAGATAAGCCCTTATAGTTAATTACATCCCATGAGAAGTGATATCTTAAGAATGTTATAATTAAAATTATGATAAATATTTTTAAATGACTTTAAAATAAAGATAAGGATGTCCTTCTATTACTGCATATATAATGGCTAAAATTAAAATATCTTTCCCAATGATATCAAAAGGTGAAAAGGACTAAGCTTTGAACTTGTAATGTTTTGAAGCTCAAAGTATTCCCAACTCTCTTATGTTAGGCTTTAAATGGTTGAGGATTTGAATTTACTATTTAATTTATTAAATTTATTAGAATTTTAAGGCACAAAATTCTATAACATAAGATTCATAAAAGGCTAAGGAAATGAGTAGGGATGTTAATATTTGACTTGACCCTAAAAATTTTAGGTTTAGGTCAACCCATTTGCAAATAGGTTGGTTTTTGGATTAATTGGCAACCCATTTTTAATATTGGGTCAGATTTGGGTCTAACAAAAAATGACCTAGGTCACCCCCTCACCCACAGTGATCCTGCACTCACACCTCTAACAAATAAAATGCATACTCAAGCCCATAGTGATCCCTCTGATTCTTGTGTCTCCACCCACACCATACTCACACCAGCATGACTGCACTTGAACCCATGATCACATCAGCACTAGCACCCACATCTATGTTTACAATCACCCATACACACTCGTTGGCTTGCCCGCAGGCTCACCTGTACGCTCTCAGCACCTCTCTTACCTACTTGCCCGTAGATGCTTGTTTGTAGGCTTTCCTGCACACACTCTCTCCCTCGCCCACAGTCTTTCTTGCAAGCCCAGTGATCGCTCCTTCACCCGTAAAGGCTTAGTCCCACTCCTACTTATGTATGGATGTATTATAGGTTAACGGGTATAGGTGAGACAACTTGGGTTAGGGATGGGTCATGTCTAGATTTAGATTTCTCACATGTTTGTCTAATTAGGATGGGTTCATTTTGAGTTAATTGAAGGTGGGTCAGTTTTGGGTTGGATCTAAACTCAAACCCAAAACCCATTTTGACAACCCGAGAAACTAGGAATCATAATATAACAAATAAAATAAATGTCAAGATTAAACCCTAAACCAAAGATGAGATATACTATACAAATAACACATCAAAGCTAAGTCTGAGAAAATATTAAAGTCTTATAACTTTTGACCTTACTAAGAGTTTAAACAATCTTAACTCTATTAGACTTATACTCCTACTTAAAAAGTATTGCTATCTAAACCGATATAATTGCTTTAAAACTGGGATATCAAGGTCAATATGCAAAGTAAGTAAGATAGCAAAGTTATTTTATTTTTTGAATTGGGACTTATTGTTTAACCATTAAAGCTAAGCAAACTAACTATTAATGGAATATAAATGCTTCTTTCTAGTACAAAGTTTTGCTATATTTTATCCTTAAAATCTTTCTATTTTTATTTAAAATTTAAATATAATCACTAGCTAATTTTAAAAAGCATTTCATAATAACTTTCTTAAAAATAACCATGCAAGTTTCATTTTATACAATCGTTATGGCTTTAGTTTTTAATCAAATTAAGTTTTAATTGTTATCACTCAAGTTTTATTTTCAATCAACTTTTGATTTTTCGTTAGGTTTTTGTAATAAGTAGGTTAAAAAATGTTTGTTTAAAATTAAGTGTTGTTTGGGTTTTGGTTTAAATGCTGCAATTTAAAAAAATTTAATTTTATTTTGACATAATTGTTTAGTGAAAATTACTCTTAAAAAAGGATATTAAAAAATGATGTATAATAAAACTTCATAAAAAATATAAAAATAAACTAACATATCTTAGAAAGTCTAATGCTACTGTCATATACGAACAATTATTACGTCATCTGACCGGACGTAGAGCTACGTTCGGCCGCCAATAACATGTCGCCACGTGCTCTTACTATTTACCGCGCGGCCCAACGACTTGACCCGGACCGGAACCCAGGAATGCTATGTTTGCGTATTGCGAGGTAATACTCGGTATTTGCTCAGTATTGCTCAGTAGTGCTAGGTATTACTTAATAATAATGAGAAATACCGCTTTGTGAAGACAAATACCGAGAAATACCAAGTTGTGCCGAGTTTTTTCTTACAAAGTTTTTCTAGAAAAACTCAGTATTTGCTAGAAATACCGAGTTGTATCGAGTTTTTCTAGAAATACCGAGTTGTACCAAGTTTTTCTAGAAATATTGAGTTGTGCCGAGTTTTCTAGAAAAACTCGGTACAACTTGGTACAACTCGGTATTGCTCGGTATTGGTTATTGTCGAGCAAAATCGACCAATACCTAGCAATACCGAGCAATACCTAGCAAAATCGAGAAATACCGAGCCATCCTGGGTCCATTCCAGGTCCAGTTGTCGGGCCGCGCGGTAAATAGTGAGAATGCGTGGCGCGATTCTATTGGCCGCCGAACGTAGTGCTACATCCTGTGACCGGTACCAAATAAAAGTTCGTCATATACAACACGTAGTGTGTACTAAGATATGAGAATGTCACTCTATTATTATTTGCTATTTTATTTTTATTTTAATTTATTCATTTTATTATAAGTAACACAATAGTTGCCATGTCCCAAGTCCTAGATGAGAAAAGTGATGGTTGCATTAGGTAGTCGACAGTCAACATAAAACTTGTCAAATAATCATGATATGAATCATTTAATATATTTTGTTAATGCTAAGGCGTTCTCTAGATGTGACGTGTTGTATCGTCTGAATACAATGACAAGTGCGTAAGGGCTATTCCACCTACGTTCGGGTGTAATGTTAAATATGTAAGGGTTCCCACATCATGGCCAGAAGTGGGCAAAGAAGGTAATCTATAAAACTAAAATTAGGATAGGAACATGGAATATAGGTTCCCTTATAGGTAAATTAATGGAATTAATATATATTATGATTCATAGAAAAATAAATATTTTAAGCATTCAGAAAACAAAAAGGGTTGGAAAGAAGGCTAAGGAGATTGAAAGTTTAGGATTTAAACTTTGGTATTTTGGTAAGAATCATAGTAGAAATGGTGTAGGTGTAATTATAGGTTAGAATTTAAAGGATAATATTGTAAAAACTCATTGAATTAAAGATAAAATTATAGCTTTAAAGATTATTATTGATGCTAAGATTATTAATATTATAAGTTCTTATGCTCCTCAATTAGGTTTGAATATGAGTTTAAAATTAAAATTTTGGAATAAATTAGAAGAATTAATACAAATGATTCCTCTTAAATTTTTTTTTTTTTGGAGGAGATATAAATGAACATGTTGGTAGAGAGGTAGATGATTTTAAAAGCATTCATGATGGCTATGAGTTTGAAGTGACTTACGAAGGTGGTAAGACTATATTAAAATTTTCTTTAGCTTTTAATTTTGTAATTACAAATATATTTTTTAAGAAAAGAGATGAGCATCTCATCACCTATAAGAATGTAAATGGTAAAACTTGGATTGATTATTTTCTTATAAGAAAAATATATCATTTAGATTAAAAAGATTGTAAAGTTATTCAAAGTGAAAGTTTATCTATCCAACATAACTTATTAGTTTTGGACTTTAAAATGAAGGGGCGACAAATAACAAATAAAGTAAAATGTTATTCTAAGATTAGATAGGGGGATTTAAAGAATATTAACAAAAATATTTTTGAGAGTAAGATACTAGATCTTATGATTTTGTCTATGCATGAGGAAGCTAATGTTATGTGCAAAAAAGTAGCTAGTAATATTAAGAATGATTCAAAAGATGTGCTTGGCTTATCAAAGGAAAAAGATCCTAATAGTAAAAATAGTTGGTGGTGTAATCATAATATTAAAAAAAAGATAAAAATATGAAGATTTGTTTTAAAAATTACTTTAGTTGTTAAAATTATGATAACTGTGAATTATATAAAGTGGCCCATAAGAAGTCTAAGAAAGCAATATGCGATACAAAGATTTTAGCTTTTAATGATTAATTATATAATTAAATAGATTTTAAGGAGGGCGAAAGATAAATGTATAAGTTAGCCAAACTAAGATAAGATTAGTAAGGATTTAGTTCAAGTGAAGTGTATTAAGAATGAAGATCAAAAAGTTTTTTATTAGAAGAAAATATTCAAGAAAAATGGATGAGATTTTTTTTTAACTCTTTAATGAAGATTATGAGAAAGCGATTGAGCGATTGACTTTAGTGACCTTAGCACCATAACTGAAAATATAGATTTTTGTTTTTATCGGCGTATTAGTAAAATCGAGGTTAGAGAGGCTTTAAAGAAAATGAAGTATGGAAAAGCTGTTGGACCTATTGTTATCCCAATAGAGGTGTGGAAAGACTTTGGAGAAGAAAGAATTTCTTGTCTTACTAAACTTTTTAATATTATTTTGAACACTAAAAAGATGTCAGATGAGTGGAGTGTGTTGATTCCTATTTTTAAGAATAAAGGTGATGAACAAGATTGCGTGAATTATAAAGGAATTAAAATAATGTGTCATACCTTAAAATTATGGGAGAGAGTTTTGAATCATAGGTTGCGGCATGATACTAACATTTCTCAAAATTAATCTGGATTCATGCCAGGTAGGTCTACATTGGAAGCTATACATTTATTGAGATATTTGATAGAGAATTATAGAGAGAATAAGGAGGATATACATATGATATTTATTGAATTAGAGAAAGCATATGATAAAGTTCCAAGAGAAGTTCTATAAAGAATTCTAGAAAAGAAAAGGGTTAATAATGCTTATATTCAATTCATTAAGGACATGTATGCAAGAGCTATTACTTGTGTTCAGACACAAGGTGGTTTGACCAAGTAATTTCATATTTTAGTTGGATTATATCAAGGATCAGCCTTAAGCCCGTATCTTTTTGCTTTAGTCATGGATGTTCTCAATGGACATTTGTAAGATGTGGTACCCTAGTGTATGCTTTTGCTGATGATATTATTCTTATTGATAAGACTAGATAGGTATTTGAAAGTAAAGTAGAATTATGTAGGTAAACCTTAGAGTCTAAAAATGTTCTTTTGAGTAGATCTAGAACTTAATATATAGAATGTAATTTTAGTAATAATAGTTCTAGTGAGGGGATTATGACTTTGGGTGATCAAGTCATTAATAAGAGTACACATTTTAGATAACTTGGTTCTATTGTTCAGAGTGATGGTGAAATAGATGGGCATATTATTAGTAGAATTCAAGTTGGATGGTTAAAGTGAAGGAATGCATTGAGTTTATTGCGTGATAGAAATGTGCCCCTCAAACTTATTGGAAAATTCTATAAGATGATGGTTAGACCTACAATGCTTTATGGTCTAGAATGTTGGCCATTAAAAGAGAAGCATAATATTAAATTAAGTGTTGCATAGATGAGGATGCTTTGGTGGATAAGTGGCTTTACTCTTAGAGATAGGATACGAAATGAGTATATACATGAAAAGGTTGGAGTAGCTCCAGTGGAAGAAAATATTAGAGAAAGTCTCCTTAAATGGTTTGGTCACATAAAACGGCGGCCTTCCGATGACCCCGTGAGGAAAGTAGATGTATTAGATTTGACTTATGTTAAGAAGGGTAGAGGTAGACCTAAAAAGGCTTGGTTAGAAAATATTATAAATGACATTTCTTAATTAAATTTAAATAATAATTGAACTTTTAACTGGGCACAATGGAGAAAAAGGATTCATGTAGCCGATACCCACTTAGTGGGATAAAGGGCTGTTGTTGTTGTTGTTATACAATTTATTATAAGTGTTGATTCAATTTTAGTTCTTAATTAATTATATTTTTTATTAAAATTTTAAAGGTTTCAGGATTTTTTTTATTATTATAAGATTTTAGTAATACTTTAATTACATAACATGCAACTTGTGGTATACCTTGCCATTTAGAAGGTTGCTTCAGTTGAGGATGATTAAATCGCTTGGGTCATCGAGCATAGGTTGTTAGGGCTTGGTTTTCTAATATTCATAAGGCTAGTTGAGGGAGGGAGATGGCTATGTGAGGGAGGGAGATGGCTATGAACACTTGGAAACTCAATAAAGTTGCTGTGGGAGCTCTTATCATAGACCACAATCAGCCCAAGTTCGACCTACTTAAAGGAAAATCAAGGATGCATATGTATGAAATTTCAGTGACACCAACACTACTACATATTAAGGATATTAGGGATGACTTATGGAAGTGGGGAAAGCATCCTTGGCCACGCTCACGGTTAAGAGTGGCCTAACAAATTGTTAGAGGTAATAGATTATTTTATACGAATTTTCACCCATACACATGAGCCAATGCTAATTAAAATTTTATTGAGCAATCATCTAGAAGGTAAAAGGAGCCCATTTGAAGTATTGGGCATAAGTTTGGCTTAAAAGTTTGAATTTAGTTTGGATAAAGATGATTCAATTGGTTTGACCCCCATTTGATAACCCAACTAGGTTGGGTCACATAGGTGTCTTTTTTAAGGTCATGGGAAGGTTTATTCATGGTCCGAAAAGGTTTTGAGTTGATTTGCTTAGAGGGCCTCAAATGTAACCAATGTGGGTTATTTAGGATTTTTGGTCAAACACAGGTTATCCTTGGTTAAGTTTCAAGCATGAGTCATGGTGCACCTATAATGGCTTAATTCCACTTAGACTCAATGTTAAGGCTATAGGGTTTGAATTGGTTGCCTAAGTTCATATCCAGACATTTTATGTTAAGGGATGACTTTGGTTAAATTCCCTTTGACCATGGGTCATATGGATTGACTAAGGCTGCTCAATTCTTGGGGTGGGCCCAAGAGCAAATCAAGGTTTGGGCTCCCTAGGATAGGTCATAGTACTTTGGGAAATTTTATTTAATTTTAAAATTTTCTTGTGTTATGTTTTATGTTTATAATTGACTTAAGGATGATCTATTGGGATCAACTACCTATTTAAGGTGACTAAATTTCTCCTAGGGTTCTTATTTGGATTCTTAATGAGTTTAGGTATAACTAGACCATGATTAGCCTAATTAAATTTGTTTATCTATCATTTTATGATTTATCTTCAACCCATTAAAAATGGGTTTACAAAGGTTGAGAAGGTTTTAAATTTATTTTCAGTGTCCAAAGTAGAATTATAAGGGTCCTAGATATAATAATCCAAATATTTGAAATAAATTTATTTGAAAAATATGAAATTATTAAGTAGAGAATTTTAGCATGGATTTTGTGAGCGCTGCAATGCTAGCCACTGAACAGTATATATATACATACATACATATGTCATAGTGCTTTGGGCAAATTTTATTTTATTTTAGAATTTTCTTGTGTTGGATTTTTTGTTTATAATTGACTTAAGTATGATCTATTGGGATCAACTACCTATTTAAGGTGAATAAATTTTACCTAGGGCCCTTACGTGGATTCTTAATGAGTTTAGGTTTAACTAGACCATGGTTAGTCTAATTAAATTTATTTATCTATCAATTCAGGATTTATCTTCAACCCATTAAAAATGGGGTTGCAAAGTTTGAGAATATTTTAAATTATTTTTGGTGTCCAACGTAGAATAATAAGGGTCCTAGATATAATAATCCAAATATTTGAAATAAATTTATTTGAAAAACATGAAAATTCTTAAGTAGAGCATTTTGACACTGATTTGTTGAGTGCTGCAATGCTAGCCAGTGAACAGTACACACACATACACACACACACACACACACACACACACACACACACACACACACACACACACACACACACATATATATATATATATATATATATATATATATATATATATATATATATATATACGCCTTGCCTCACACCACCGACTTTCTCACTTGATTATTATTGTAATAACTCAAATATTTGAAATAAATTTATTTTATTTCAAATATTTGAGTTACTTCAATAACTCAAATATTTCAAATATTACAATAGATACCTCCTAAGACAAACTACATTTAACATGGTGTAAGAGTCTCTAGAGTCCGATCTTGGGTATGGGGTGATTTATGGTATAAGATTTTCTTTTGCTAGTCAATTCTAAGTCCATGACAATACACCTATAAAGTTTCTATGAGGAAAGCCTACAATAAGAAAGGAATCCTAATAAGTAAAACTAAGTACATGAAGATTTTCTTAACCTCATTAAAACATGAGGTCAACATGTGGCAAGTTAATTTAGCCATAATAAAATAAAATTATAGAATTTTCATAAACATTTAAAAACATCTTGTTGGATCATCCATAATAACCTCAATCTATGTTTTACACTACTACCACTGATATGACAAGAAAAGCTTCAAGATTTTCCTATAATTAGTTGAGCCTCAAATAGAAATTGCACATTTTAACTACTCTCCATACCTGGAGCTCCAACTTCCATCTCCAATCAATGTCAACCACAAACCTTGGCACTAACTAAAAAAACTTCTAAGGTTCTACTAGTCCTTGAGGATGAAATTTCTTCTATCCATTTAGCTACCTGTAATCATACCAGACTCCAACTAAGTTAGAAATCATAATTTGACAAATATCCAATAGCAATTTTATTTGATTCAAGCCACTTTGGAGTAAAAGGCACTTTTTTTTTTGTCCCAACCCAATATTTAATTGGAAGAATTATACTTAAATTTAACTAGATCTATAAATACACTATATTCCAAAGCTAACAAAAAATTCCAAGTATAGGAAATATAAAAAGGTATTATCATAATTTCATATTGAAATATAAGTTATAAAACAATCTAATATAGTGTTCCCTTTTTCCAACATTAGCGAAGATAAATAATTAGATTGCCAAAGCAATATATATTCATAATGTAAAATACCAAACTCTTGAGCTTCATCTATTTATTCTGCTAGGGCTTTTTCTTTTCGTAAAAAAATATAAGCAATATAGGGTGAGCACATATTGCTTAATAGGCTCCATAGGATCCACTAGAAAATTAAATGTTCAACATCTAAATATAATTACTTAAAGGTCAATTTGTATTCAATTAAGGATTTCATAAAGTTTCATTAAATAGAAATGTAATGGTAATATAGGGTTCTATTCTTTTCCTTACATCACAGTGCAACTATAAATATTAGCACATATAATGTTAATAGTATAAATATGTTAATAATATGAGTGTATGTATAATATTTACATGCATTTCATATAAACTTGAGCGAAGCCTCGAAACAAGTGGCTCAATACATTGCTTGATTTAAAAAGTGTTGTTTTGAAAAGGATTAATATTCTTTGAGAAAAGTTTATTGTTAGAATTTAGTTTTGAAATCGAACGCTTCATTATGAATGACATATCAACTCGGGAGGTGAAACCATTATTACTTAATGGGTTCAAAGTAAAAAACTTTAAGTTTATCCTGATTATCGCAGTAAAACTTAAGGGAACACAACATATGATCCTAGAGGATCAAAATGATGTTTATCAAATATTTGACTATAATAATCTAGATAAAAGATCATCAATTTCATAATCAAAATCATAATAATATAATGACATTTCTATCCAGAGAAAGAAGACACTGCTTACTATTAATCATTTGAAAATGACGATAAGGATTGTCGGGTTTAATTTTCCCAAAGAAGATTAATTAAAGTTTTAAAAAGTTTAATTTTTAAAATTTGATCTGGGCTCTAAATCGCCTACAAGCACAAGACATTGATCGTTGTTAATTACATCGTAAGAAAACCAGAGTTTTCTATAAATACTCTCGATTAAAATAGCGGTATAATTTTTATTTTGAGATTTCAAAGTTCGATATTAAAGGAGGTAAGGGTTCGAAATTTCAAATGGGATTGGATCAAAGTTGTGTGGACCTCCGAAAGAGCACCGCACAAATGGGCCAAGTGAAAGCGACAGAATGGAGCATACATACGATTAACCATAGGGGATAGCGGCTCTCGACTACGCACCTCGATGGGTAATAATATATATGGCCTAATCACAATCAAGAATTTCCCCCATCTGATGCATTAGCTTGAGTGGGGTTTATGAGATGGTGGAATTCATTTTCCCACAGGCGCAAGCCCCCTGTGGTTAATTACATCCCAGGCCAGAGCCTGAGAAGACTCTCGATTAAGGATCATATATTATCCCTTCCAAAGTAGGATTCACATATAGGGATAAGACTACGAAGTCCTATCCAAAGAGAAGAAAGGTCTGATTTGGCTCAATCAGCATGCGTGGTTCACACCAGCATTCAAGAGAAACTGGGAAAAAAAAAAATCAAGCATCCAATCATATACATGAGAGAAGGATGGAGGTGGCGTCATCCATGGGATTCGGATAAGTAGGATTTATAGTTCCTGAAGAGAAGGGACCTACCTACTATTTTAGGCATACTATGAGACTGAATGTAGTAGCCTTGAATCCTAAATCTGGATTGGGCTTAGTGTTCTACAAATAACACTAAAACCCGTGTCATAACTGATGCAGTGCAAAACCTGGACTTACCCCAGCCTGGATTGGAGAGTCAGCTAACCACCTAATCGCTTTAAAACCATGCTATCAAGTTATTTATGAAAGATGGGTGGGTGGTAAAGTTTTTTGAAATTAGGACCGACATCTAGAGAGTTTTTTAATTGGTCCTGGACTTATGTTGGGTAAATGCCCTTAACTAATGCAATTAAAATTTTATTTTAATTAGTTTCTAATGCAATGCATGCTAGTTGAATCTTCCAAATAAGATATGCTTGAGATTTTAAAAATAGGATTATAGAAAATAATTTTTAGAAAAGACTGGGCCTCCCCAGGTCCGGCACTTCATACTCATAGGCCAGATTATCCGGACTCTACCCGTAGGCGGGGAGGTATCTTATTATAAGGAGAAAGAGAGATGCAACATTATGCATGCGACCCTAGATGGTTATGGTAATTTCCTAGGTTCGTCAGATTTCTATTTTATTTAAACCATAAAATTTTAAGTATTATTTACGAGTAGAAAAATTTTATAAACCTTAAAGAGCCTAACAAATATCCAGGCTAAAATAAAATGGCATGCAAGTCGCCAATAAACTAAGAAAAACAAGCAACCCTAAAGGCACACAGCATAAAATAAAACACATCATAAATATTTAAACTAATCAAATAATTGTCTATAGGACAACTTCCCTTTAATTACAAACCATGGTCTACAGAAAAGTAAAGTGGTCAAGCACCACTACCAACAACTCGAATTTCTAAGTCTATGACTGACACAAATGACTTTGAGTGGGATATTTGGGCTTCAAGTCTTCAATCTTCTTAGATTTCTTCTCCTTGGACTCCTTGGATCTCCCCTCCTTGGATCTCTCCTCCTTGGACTCCTTGGATTTGTCGTGGCTTGAATATCCAAATGAAGAGGCAATTCCTCCCTGAAAGGGGGTATTGCCTTTTCTCTTTGGATATCTAAAGCCATCCAAACCCAATATTCCAAATAGAAGAAGACTCTCCCCTTTGATAATGCCTTCTTCTTTTGGGATTCAAGTTGGAAAAGAATATCCCAACTCAGAGACATTTTCACAACTCTCATCAATATCACAAATAATTTACATTAATTGAAAAATGTAAATTCTAAACTCCCTGCAAGGTTATCCTAATAAAAATCCCAAGTATTTATAATCATTCCCAAGTAGTTTATCTGTAAATAAAAAGTACACATCATAGCCACATTCTTGGCCATGCTCTTAATTATTGAGGGCTAAGCAGTTCACCTGTAGTAGTAATTATTTTTATAATTTTAGCCCTCATATATCTAGGGGGTTGAGCAAGCACCTGCATAAAACATCATTAGAAATCATGACAGTTGCCCCCCCCCCCCTTAGCTTTGCATGAGCTTGGCCACATACAAGAAAAGCAATATATATATATACGTATCGTTCCTAACCTAGGGGTAAATCTAACGCTCGTCATATCCATCCACAGAGTGCAAGAAAGATAAGCAAACACAACAATTTCATCACAACATGTAGTGAAAATATCAAAAATCCTGTCACACAGCATAAAAAGTAAACACTGGCCTAGCCTAAGTCTAGAAGTGGTGCCATAGCAAAAAATTATATGTGTGTGTAAGGCTCGTGTGGCTTTGGATAGGTCCTATATATGATAGTTAGTTAAAGTTGCCTAGTGTTCAGATTTGTTGAAGGTCAAAAAAGGAAACTTTAATTGAAGTTTGGATATTAGTGAATTAGGATCTATTTTAGTTAATTTAGTTTGTTGATCAATTTTAAATGCCTAGCATAGTGAGAATTAAAGTTTAAATTATATTAGCCAATTTTGGAAAGTCCCAAGTCCTCCTATGTACTAAGTTGAGGGGGTCCAAAACGTCACTATGCAAAATAGGCTAGGTTTAGGTCTCCTAATAATTTAGGTAAATACTAGAGCTTAATATGAGTAGTTGGACAGGTATTTTGCTGGATTTGGAGTTTCCTATGCAAAGTTATGAATTTTCTAAGTTTCGGCCTTAGATTGTAGGCTGAGGTTGGCCAAAAAGTTGACTTTTAATTTAAGTGGGTTTCTAGAATCTTAATATTTTTAATAAATACTAGACTCTAATTGAATTTGAATGCAATTGAGTTTACCTAATTTAGAAGTTTCTACAATTAGTTATGAATTTCTGAAGTTTGGGTATTTATTGAATTATATAAATTATCTAATTAAAGGGTGATTTTGAAGTTTTGATCCAAATCAGTTCCAAACTAATTGGAATCAGTCCCAAAGGTCTGAAATGACATAAGGAGGTGTTTCCAAGTGTTTGGAGAAATTTTTTGATTTTTAATAATTTATTAGGTGCAAAAAGGTAATTTTAATTAAAGTTGAAATTAAGGGTCTGATTTAGGTCCAACTAAAGAACTCTATTTATCTCAGGTTACAGACCTAATTATAAAACTTTTGGCATATTATGGGTATTTTTGAGTTAAAAATGGATTTATTGTAATTTTTAGAAATTATTAGGCCCTATTTATCTAGTAAATTTGGGTTGGTTAATTAAGGGGTCTAAAAGCTCCTAAAAACTTTTAGAAAATTCTAATATGTTTATGAAGTCACTAATTTTAAATGCTAAAGTTTTCATATCAATCAAGGATCTATCCTAACTCCTAAAATTTTTTTAAGTTCACTGGATGGGTCCTTAATTATTGTTCTTAAGGTGTCACTATGTTGTAGGGATTTAAAATGAAGTTTTATGCTAACTCTCAAGGTAACAATGCATGGGGTACACAAAAGCAGTACACACGCCATGTCCTTAGATCTAGGAGAGCTTAAACTAAGTGCTCGTGCATCCTACGCATGCAAGGTACAATAAAAGAAAAGTAAGTACACTAAACGAGGTGATTATATAGTGAATGATTAGGACTCAATCTAACACTAATCCATTTTCCCGCATGATTTTCTCTTCATATTAATAACCTAAGTTTAAAATTTCATGAAGTTAATCTCCCAAAATTATGAATTATTAATATAAGTAAATTAAAAATAATTTAAGATACTTATAAATATATAAATTTTGGAAAATAGGATAATTAAAAATAGAGTAGTTTGTAATAAATACACATATAGGGGAGATCCACTGGTCACCCGAACAAAGTTTCAAAAAAATTTGAAAATAATTTTTAATTTCAAAATAATTATTATATTAATTAAAAAAATAATATTTAAATAATCAAAATATTAAATAGTATAGAAATTATTATAGAAAAATAATTTTTGACATCTAAAAATATTTTTAAATAAAAATACATATTTTCTAAAAAAATTTAAGGTATTGCGTGTCAAAAATGTATTTAAAATGAATTAGTTATGATTTATTGAATTTTAAATGATTAAAAGCTATTTTAAAATAATTTTAAAGTAAATAATATTTTAAAAAAAGTTAATAATAATTATGAAAGAAAATTAACTTAAAACAATAAAGCTTCCAAAATTTAATGTTAATTATTAAAGTAATAATGATAATAATATTTTTTTAAAATAATACTAATAATAATAATGATAATGATAATGATAATGATAATAGTTTTAAAATAACACTAACAACAACAACAACAACAACAACAACAACAATAATAATAATAATAATAATAATAATAATAAATCTCTGATATGTTAACATAATTAAAAAATATATTTTTAATTTTTTTTCAAAATAATTAGATTTTAAATTAACTAATTATTCATTAGGCAATTTAACTATTTAATTAATTAAAATAATTTATAATAAATATATAATTATTAATTCATATTAATTCAAATTAAATAATAAAAATAATAATAATTTTCAGATTTCAAAAACGGATTAATAAGAAAATAGTTTTTTATAAATTTAGAAAGCATTTAAATTTTAAATTAATTAATTACTAGTTAGAAAAAATTAGGTAATTAATAAAATTGGAATAATTTAAAATATAAAAGTGATTTTTAATTTAAGTTTAGGTAACTAACCTAATTTCTCTGATATTTTAAAATAATTAATGAAAATAGATTTTTTAAAATTTTAGAAAGTATTTAAATTAATAATTTAAATATTTAATTACTTACCTAATTAAGAATTACTTAAAATAGTAATAATATTAAACATAATTAATATTTTTTAAATAAATAATTAAAATAATAATACTAAAATATTTTCCGATTTTAAAAAAACATGACATAAAAATATTTTTTTATTATTATATAAAAGTAATTAATAAATATTATTATCAAATGAATATTTAAAGGTTAAATAATATAAATTATTTAAATAACATATAATATACTATAAATAAAATTAATTTTAAATTAATATTTTCAAATAATTATTTAAAACATATTAATTAAAAAATATTTTATTTTTATAAAAATATTTAATATAATATTAATTTTAATTTTAATTAAATACTTAAATTAGGTTTAATTAAATAACTTAAAATATATGTGATATTTAAGAGTAATTTTAGTTTTAAAATAAAAAAAGATAAAATCATGAAGGAATTAATATATTATATGTATTTTTTTATAGATTTGAAAATAATTTTAAATTTATTTTTAATCTTTTAAGAAATAAAATAAATAAAATAAGAAGATTCATTCTCTTGATCGACACAACAAAACATGATGAATTTTTAAACCCAAGTAAAATGAATGAAGAGCATTCGTGGGGGAGTGATTTCGCATTCTAAAATGAGGTATATGAAAAATTATTTAGATATATGTGTTGTGACCTAGATTTAATGTTTTTTGGGAAATTCTTACCATTAGATCTTCGAGGTCTTCAAACGGTTGAGCTTGTAGATTGTCCTAGTTTGTTTCTCTAGTTGATACCACAAACAAACGAACTCTAGATCAATCGGATCTAGCCTTAATCTAGCACATCAGAGAATCGCCACCGGCGGAGTTTGACTGGTGGATTTGAGTGGAAGAAGGTAGGGAAAAGTTGGAAGAGCTTTCACACCAAGAAGTTAAGGTTGAGAGCGGCTAGGGAGAGAATCAAAGCAAAAGCCCTTTTCATGAAGCCCTAAAAGAGTATTTAAATGATCAAGGCCTTAGATCTACGGCTAGGATTCATCCTAAGGATAATTAAGAGGGAATTGAGGTGATTCAGCTGCGAATTTGTTTGTTTGATTTAGGAATAAATTTAGGCTCATAAAAAAATAAATTAAATTATTAAATTAAAATCAAGCTCAAAATTAGATCCAATTTGGGTCAATTTGGAATTTAATTTGATTTTCTCAAATTAATCAAATTAAATTTAAATAAAATGTCGAGTCGAATCATAACAAACTCGATGTGACTAAAGAGGACTAATCGAGCTTGATCGAGCCTAATTCGACTAAATTCGAGCTGATTCAAGCTCGAATTGGATTTGACGGGGCTTAATTAAATCGGTCAAAGGCTCTCAAGGGAACTCAAACGAAAATTGAGGTCAATAAGTTGAACACTTATTTTAGGAGTCAAAGGAAGAAAACGTAAGATGTTCTTTGAGATTCTAAAACATTTCAGAAGCACCTTAGTCTATCCTAATTGTTGGGCTTGAATTTGATTGAAAAGAATTAATATTCAAGTTGTCAATTTTATTACAATTTTATTACTGCGCCCTAATAGGTTAGGTGGCTCTCAATTTTATGGTTAATCACATCCTAGTATAATTAAATCTCTAAGAATGTTCTCGATTAAGGTAGTGACAAATATTTTCTTTAAATTTTAATGATTAAGAAAAATCATAAGAGGTGAAGAATTTATAATGGAAATTGGGTCAATTTTGAGTATTTCTTTCTATAAGTCAAAGAAATGAAGAGTTTAGAACACTTTAAGATTATGGGACCTCCTAGAAAAGTCCAATCTATTCTATGTTGGGCTTTAATATTTTAGAGAGAAGATTTTATATTTGACTTAACATTTTATCAGATATTTATGATTACATTTCAGAAAGATGAGGACTTGTCATTTGAGATCTACCTTAGAATTTGGATCTAAGTTGGGCACTACATAGTAGTAATGTGAACCTATTCTAAGAATAGTGTATGGATATTTGGCATTAGAAGTGCTTCGAGTGATAAGCTAGCTAAACCACCTAATCATCTCAAAATTATGCAATTTGATCTTTATAAAAGATGGATAGGTTGTTGTTTAAGTTTTTAAATTTAGGTTCAATATCTAGAGAAAATATTAAATGGCTTTATTTTTAGAAGTATGCTTCTAGAATTGATGAGTGGTAGTATTCTTCTAAAACTAATGTAATTAAATTTTAATTTTATTTTATTTCTAATTTAATGCACACTAGTTAAAATACCATAAATCATTAGTGCTTGAAAATTTTAAAAATAACTTAAGAAATATTTTCTAAAAAAAACTAGGCTTCCCGAGGTTTAACACTTCATCCTTATAAGTCAAAATTTTTTAACTCTATTCTCGTGGGGAAAGTGTCTCAAATAAGGATAGAAATATGAAAAATATTTATATGACCCTAGAAAGTCTTCAGTTTACTTAAAGTGATTATCTTTCTATGATATTGATTCCTAAAATTTTACTTTTAAATTACAAGTAAAAAATTCTCATTCCTAAGAGCCTAGAGAAATTTCAGGAATAGCACATGCAAGAAAGAAACCTATGAAATTTCTGTAATTTTTATTATGCAAATAATGTAAACACATCAATTTAAAAGAAATTTGACTATCCAAAATTCATGTAGCAAGTGCAACTTAATATACAACCTAGTGTCAGTTAAAAGTAAAGGTGGCCAAACTCCACCAACAAAAACTAGATTCTAAACCTATGAAATGACGCAAGTCTTTTAAAATAAGTCATTTTAAATTTACTCTTAATTTCTTCATCTTTAACTTATTTATTTTCCTCGGGCACTTTGTGTTCAACCCTTAGAATTTTTAAATGAAAAGAACTCTTCATTAGAGGATATTATTTTTTCTCTTTTGACCTCTAATTTTTTTGAGAAAATGCCTTTTTCATATACTTCCATAACTCTTATTTTAATGAATGATATTTTTTTTAAAAATTAAAATAACTCAAACTCCCTACATGTTAATAAATTATTTGAAAATTTGAATAATCAAAAGATATAACCAAGGTCACAATCACTTTACTAATTTTTTGAGAAAAATGTAGCTTGGCAATACTTTTAACGATTAGGGAACTAAGCAGCAAAAATAACCCAAAACAAAACTCATTATTTTCTAATCATATTTAATTATAGTCCCCTTTTATATCCTTGTATGAGCACCACTTGCAATAAAATTGATTAACACTAAACAATTAAATCATTCTTAACCTTGGAAAATTTAAATACATATCACAAATCACATTAAAAGATACATAACATAAATATCATAATATAAGCATAATAAACCACATTAACCATAATTATCAGCTCTCATTTAAATACAAATCCACTTTATAGAGAAAAGTACATGAAAGAAATAAAAGCCTAGCCTAAAATTTGTGTTGGTTGTCATAATAAGCAATCTATAGTGTATGTATACGGTGAGGGACTCTAAAAGGACTCCGCTCAGCGGGGATAGAATGTAAAGGGTATGGTCACACTTGTCCATAGAAAAAAATGGTTGTAGGCCTTTATAATCTTCATATGTGGGTCAATGGGAGGGCAAATGATATCATACATACGATTAAATATTGAAGATAACAACTTTCACCTACGCACCTCGATGGGTAATGATATGTATATCCCGATCAAAGTCATAAAATTTAACCCATCCAATACATCAGCTTGGGTGGGGATTATTTGATGTGGGATTCAGTTTCTCACGGGCTCAAGCTCCTATGGTAATTACAACTCAAGCCGGGGCCTAAGAAGTCTCTCGATTAAGAACTATATATTATTTTCTCAAATGGGATTGACATATAGGGAGGAGTTTAGGAGTTTCCTATTTAGAGGAAAGAAAATGCTCAACTTTGCTTAGTCAACATGCACATCTCTTATCATCATTCAGAAGGAATAAGGTGAGAAAAAGAATTTGAAGAAAGATAATGTTGCACTTTAAGCATATAAGAGAGAAAGATAGAGGTGTCGTCATTCATGTGACATAGATACGTTAGATTTATAACCTCTAAAGAATTGTGGACTTACCTGCCAATGCGGCATAATATAGGATATTGATAGTAGTAGTCATGAACCCTAAATATATAGTGGGTATAGTATTCTACACACAATACTAGCACCCATATCCTAGCTAATGTATTCTAGACTTATATCCTACCTAAAAAAGGAAAGACAACTAATCATCTAATGGTATAAAATCCATGTTGTCCGGTCTTTATGAAACATGAAGGGTGACTGCGTCTTTCAAAATTAAGGCCAACATCTAGAGAGTTTCCTAAGTGGCCTTGTACTTATGAATGATATTATGCTCCTAAAACTAATGCAATTAAAATTTGATTTTAGTTAGTTTCTAATGCAATGCATACTAGTCAAAATTTCTAAATAAAAAATACATGAAATTTAATAAAGGCTTACAATATAATTTTTAGAGACAAGACTTCCCTAGGTTCAGCACCTCGTCATTATAAGTCGGATAATTTGAACTCTTCCCGTGGGCAGAGAAGTGTCTAAACAAGGAAAGAGATGAATGCAATAATATGCATGCAACCCCAGATGACCTTCAGCTCATTTTTTCTAGATCCTTATCTTTCTATGTTATTTAATTTCAAAAACTTTAAAATTTAATTACTAGTTGAAGAATTTTATCCTTAAAATCCTAGAGAAATTAGACACATACACATGCAAGAAAGAAGTGTATAAAAATATACCATTTGTACAGTGCAAAGAAAGTAAACACGTCATCAAAATAAAACCTCAACTATAGCAAAAAGTATCCAAAAGTTCATGGTAAGTGCCATATAATATATAACCTAGGGTTTATAGAAAAGTAATAGTGGCTATGCTCCACTAGCAACAACCTGAATTATAATCCTACAGAATGATGCGAATCTTAAAAATAAGGCATTTTTATTTTGATCTTCATCTCTTGGGTCCTCTATTGGTCTCCTTTCTTCAACTTCCTCATGGTATGTCCTATAGAAGGATATCCAAATAAAAAAAAACCCTGTAATGGGCTTTCTTTTCTCTTTAAATCCCTTATATTTTAAAAAAAATTCCTTACTTTTAGATTTTTCACAACTTTATACTTTGAATAAAGTTACATCATAAATACAAAAGAAAAAAAAAAAAAACATTCTAAACTCTCTTGCAAGGTTATCCTAAACAGTTATAATAAAATATCGCAAGCATTTATATATGAGAATGAAAATACTCAAGCCAGCCACACTTGGCCAAGCTCTTATTTATTTGGGGGCTAAGTAGCAGAAGTACTTGTCGCAATAATCTATAATTTATTTATATTTAGTCTCCTTTTTTAACACTGTATGAGCATGGCAACCTGCAAAAAATATCATAAGTATCAAAATCACTCCTAATATATGGATAATCTATCACACATCATATCAGATAGATAAAACAGTAATTAAAATCATCATCATAGCAATCATCACATAAAGCTAAAACAACCAGCACATTTGCAACATATAAATTTCCACATCATAGAAACAAAAGGAAAGAAAATATTGACCTAACCTAAAGCAAGAAGTCATGTCCTAATAAATAGTTCTTTGTGTGTGTCGTAGGCTATATGATCTTGGGTATGTCCTATGCTGGATAATTAGTTCAAGTTGTTTTGTGATTTGATTTGTTAAAGGCCAAAGGGAAATTTTTAATTAAAGTTTAAATATTAGTATCTTGATGTTAATTTTAATTAATTTAATTGGTTGGTCAATTTTAATATTTAGAATAATATTTTCTAAAATTTAAATTGAATCAGTGGATTTCGGAATGTCTGGGGCTATCCTATCCACTAAATCAAAAGGGGTTAAAGTTGACTTTTAAAGCTACCTAAGTTCTGGAGACCTACTATTTTTATTAAACCTTTGATCCTTTGGAAAATAATTAAATTCTGAGTTTGTTAGATTTGAAGTTTTCTACACAATGTTATTATTTTTAGAGGATCAATCATAGTTATTGAACTATGGTTGACCAATAAGTTAACTTTTTATTTAGGCTAATTTCTAGAATGTTCTTACTTTTAATAAATACTATTTTTTTATTAGAGTTGAATGCATTTTAGTTTACCTAATTTGGATTTTTTGCATGTAGTCATAATTTTTCAAAGTTTGGGTATTTGAGAAATTATTAAAATTGCTTAATTAAGGATATTTTATGGATTTTCATTTAAAGGAACAAACCTCTTGGGATTACCTCCAAAGATTAGGAATGACCTGAAAATGTGTTTCCAAGAGTTTAAGAAATTTTTTGAATTTTTAATAATTTAATTAAAGGATGATTTTTTAATCAAAATTAAATTAATATTTGAATTAACATCAAATTAAGGGGCTTCTAATTTTTTTAGATTAAGAATTTAAATTTGAATAATTTGTTATATTTTGAAGGGGTAGATTAGGGTTAATTAATTAAGTGACTTAAAAGGGTCCTAAGAATTCCTAAAAAATTCTGGGGGAAATGAAATGTCGCTAGCTTAAATGGTTTAAGTTTTATATCATTTAGTGGAGTATCCTAATCCCTATAATATCTCTAAGTTTTCTAGCCTGGTTCTTAGTTATTATCCTTAAGATGTCACTTGGTTGAATAGGTTCAAATTAGGTGTCATGACTAACCCTTTGGTGAATGAAACACATAATTACAAGCCACGTCCTTAGAACTAGGAGAAATCTAGGCTATGTGCTCGTACATCCTAAACATGCAAAGATTAAATAGTAATTAATAAGATTAATGATTTTATTAGTGAATAATTGGAGTACAATTATTCACTAATCTTCTACTACGGATTCTATTCACATGCTCAATCTTTGTTTAAAATTTCAAAGAGATCTCTCAATATTAATTAAGTGACTTACATGTACATAAAAATATTAGTTTTAAAAGAAAATAATTAAAATATCATTAAAATAATTTAAGATATTTACTTTGAGAGATCTTGTGAACATTTAAAATAATTTTAAAAAATAAAATTTAAATTTTAAAATATTTAATTAAATATTAATAAAATATTAAAGTAAATAAATTAAGTTTTAATTTTAGAGATTCATTTTAAATAAAGGAACTTAATTTTCTAAAAAATTTAAAGGTTTATAAAATTTTTACAATTTAATTTAAATTTCTTATTAATTTTCAAATTTTAAGATAATAAAATATTTTGAAAATAATTAATATTAAAAAATTATTAAACTAGATTAAATTAAATCTTAAATGTTTAGGAAATTTTAAAATATCAAAATAATTTTACTTGAAATTTTAAAATTATTTTACTTAATTATTTAAATATTTAAATAACATAAATGATTTAACTTATCTTGATTTTTTTTTCAAATATTAAAAAATAAGTTTTATAACTAAATTAAATATTTAAAATAAATTTAAAATTTTAAAATATTTAATTAAATATTTAAAAAATGAAGGGTTTTAAAATAATTTAAAATATATAATATATTTTGAAATAATTTTAATTTTAAATGAAAGGTCTTAAAATTTTAAATATATTGATATATTATACATAAATTTTAGATTTAAAATTTTTTTTGCATAATTTTTAAAACATATTCTGAATAAAAAAAGATTTAAAAATAATTAAAAGTTACTAAAACAGTAGCGGCTGCGGTCAGACATGCGACGGGCTCAGATTCACGGACAGAACCATAGAGCAATCAAAGCTCGATGCGTGATGATTACGGTACTAGTAATGATTAAGACATGATCAAATCATGAACACAATTTCATTAACCATATCAGAGACTCATTTATGGCATCTGATATTATGTTGAAACGAATCAACAGCTTAGATTAAGCCATATAGAACAAATGGCTGTAGGATCAAATCTGCGGTTGCACAATGACGCAAAACGGACAGATCTGAACCATTGATCGTGCGATCAATGATCTAGAAAACATAAGTCACTGAAGAACCCTACGTTATATTTTTTGGCTCATTCTCTCGATCAGATCCATCAATATACATGAAATTTTAAATGTAGATATAATGCATGAAGAATATTAATGGGGGACCAATTTTACGGTCTAAAACACACTTAATGAAAAGCTAATTAACCGAGGGTGTCCTATACTACGGTTAGAGATTTTACCCAAAAAAACATGATGGATTCAGGAGATCTTTGGCTTATTGTACTTTTAGAATGTCCATGCTCCTATTTGCAGAAGAAATTATTGTGTGAAAAGCTATAGATTAATGGAAAATCATCTTGGTAGCAATTAGGCCTTGGTTCGCTAGAGATCTCATCATCGTGAGGCTTTAATGATGAGTTTGAGTAGGGAGAGGTGGGAAAGTATTTGGAGAGCTCAATCAAATGAAGATTTGGGCCTTAGGAGGCATAGGGCAGTAATTCTCCAAAGGTCCTCTCTAGTGAGGCCCTAAGCATCTATTTATAGCCTCAACCCCAGGATGGATGGCCAAGATGGCTCCTAGGATTAATTAAGAGAACTCTAAGCTCCCTTGGCCGTATTTTGGGTTAAGGGGAGGTTTGGGGGTGTTTAAATGCCATATGGGTTAAGTATTTGACCTGAATAGGTCAATTTTGACCAAATCAAGGTTGGGTTGACCAATTCAAAAGTTAACTAGGTCAACATGATCAATAAAGCCCCAATTGATTAGGAATTGGGCTCAAGGGGATTTGAAATTAATTTAAATTCAAATAAGGGTGATTAGGACTAGTCTGGTCAACCTAATTGGCTTGGTCAACTAGGTTGACCTAGGGCCAATGTATGGGCTCAACAAATTCGGTTTAACTCACTAAACCCAATGGAAGTGGTCTTAGGGTCTGACTTGGTCAATTTGACCAAGTCAACCCTCACGACCCTAGTCTGGTGGAAAGCAAGGTGCCAAAGTCAACATACAGTTGTGTGGCTTAGATATATCCTGAGTCTGTTATTATTTGAATTTTTTTTAGGTTTGACTTTTTGTTGAAAACTAAGGGAATTTTAGTTTAAGTTGAAGTTTTAATATTTTTGATATTTTGAGATTTATTTTAGGATAGATTTTAACTGTTGAAGTTGTTTGTTGATTGATTGTTTAAGGTATTCTGATTAGTCATTTATAGCTTCCAATCAAATACACAATTGCTTTCCTAAAAGGAGACAAGCAAGGTGTACGATGGCTTCAAATGTCTAGATATTTTATTACCAAATCAATGGTTATTTAAGTTGAATAGTAATTGCATTTGTTAAACCAAAGCTATGAGGCTTATTACACCCTCATTAAGGCTAATTTAATACCTTCGTAAGCACGTGTTACACCACAATTACCTATTTATTTAAATTTGATGGTTGGTTCATGATTTTTAAATAATTTAGTTTTTAGATTATTAATTTAAGTTTTGTATTTTAATAACTACATTCGATCAATTCATTCATGGCATTATCATAATAGGCATGAGGATCAAGGCCTCCTGATGACACGTAACCTTGTAGCTCGAAATGATACAGCCTAAAAACTTCATTAATAGAGGGAGTAGAATTTATGTTTAGTTATTACTAATTTTTAATGTCTATAATTTAACAATTATGTTGCGACAACTCATTCATGGCATTGCCATAATGTTCATGAGAACCAAGGCCTCTTTAGGACACATAGACCCTGCAGCTCGAGGTAGTACAACCTAAAATTTCATTGTTGGAGTATGATGAGTTTTCACTGAGTTAATGGTTTATTAAATTTTTAATGATTTATTAATTTTTAATATGTTCTGGATTATATAATTATTTAAGTTTAATCTAAATTTGACTTTTTAATTTAGTTTGAATTTTTAAAGTTTATATATTTTTTAAAATACTAGACCCAAAGATGCGTCCAATGTCTTTGAGTTTGTGTCATTTAAAATTTTCTATAATTAGTTATGCTTTTTATAGGTATAGTAAATTTTAATGAACTAAATTTGACCCAATATTAAATTTTTTATTTACAAAAACTTCTAGGAGTTTTATAATTTTCATAAGTAGATTCAAAGATGAGTCTAATGCCATTGAGTTTGAGTAATTTTGAGTTTTAGTCAATTAGTTATTGTTTTTAGAAATTTGTCCATTTCAATGAATTATTTAGTTCTTTATTAAGCTCTTTAAATGTATCTATACCTTTGGTGATTTAATTTGGGCATTGGTGTGAAATCATATACATTCTAACCCCTACACTAATGCACACAAATCATAGAAAAATCAAGACCTAATTGCGAGTGGTGTGTTAGTTATAAATTTCTAAAGTTTTTGGTCAAAATCTTACCCAGAACTTTGAAAATTTAATTCACCAAAATTGAGTGTTCATCAGGGGCTGGAAAATTTATGGTATGTAGCAAATATACCCTTGTCAAGTAATTGTACCAGTGCTTTGTGAGTAATTTAGGAAAATCAATTTGCAAACAAACTCAAATTACTCACTAACCACTAGTCAAAATGTACTGAAATTAATTTTAAAATAAAATTGGGCTCAAGTTGATTCCAATGCGCCCAAGAACAACAAATTTACTAATTTAGGTGAGAAATAAATTTATGGCTAATTTTTTTTAAAAGTTTATGAGCATTTTTTATATTATTTAATGTTTTTTTTATTATTATTTCACTAGCGCAATGATTGCCAATCATTGAACAGAGGCAACGACAGTGCCAGGAAAAATTATTGCGTCCTCCCACCTAACATAGAGATACGTCCTCCCACCGCCAAAAACCTCGATTTTTGTTTGGTATTCCTAGGTATTATTTGGAAATAACGATGAATATCATCATGTGAAGACCAATACCGAGTTATACCGAGCTATACCGAGCAATACCGAGCAATACAAAAAAATACCGAGTTTTTTCTAGTAAAAACTAGGTATTTTTTTGTATTGCTCGGTATTGCTCGGTATAGCTCGGTATAACTCGGTATTGGTCTTCACATGATGATATTCCTTGTTAATGTTTGGTATTGCTCGGTATTTCTCATTTTTTTAGAGCGATTTTAGCTCTGGGAGGACGTATCTCTACGCCAGGTGAGAGGACGCAATAATTTTTCCAGTGCCAGACATTCTTCAAGCCATCGGAACATTCACAAATTTAACTAACTAATTTAAGAACTAATATATATTTAATTAATTTAATTAAATTAACAAAATAAAAATTTAAATTAAATAGTTTACTAATTGAGTAATTTAACATAAATAATTAATTAATTTAAATTAACAAAAATTTACATTTTATAAATGAATTATAATACAAGCCCACAGTTAAATTAAAAATAATTTTAAATTCATTCATTATATTAACTTTAAATTAACTAAATAATTAAATTGAATTAACTAATTAATTAATTAAGAATTTCAGATTAAATAATTATATTACAATCTCACTGTTAAATTAATTATATTTAGTTTAAATTAGTATGCTAAATTGCTAACAAATTGTCACTTTCACTATTTCTTTAGTTAGGAGTACTATAATTAATTAGCATTCTAAAAGACATGATTTCAAAATTACTCATAATGCTCCGATTTCATTGAAATGGGATCATTGCATTTATAATGAAACTATCTCTGAACACCTGGGGGGTTCCTCTCTGGATGATTGTCCGGATATTTTTCTGAAAGACATGATTTCTGGAACCAGATGGGCTCTTCCTGATAATATCCCTATGTATCTGAGGAACTTGGTTGCTGGCTTTAATACTATTGGGGATGTTGGACCTTGTCTACTATGGAAAAATCGTAGTGTTTTTAAGTTCAAAAGCTATATAGAGGAATTCTATTCTGATTATCAAACTTGTTCTTGGCACAAAATGGTGTGGGCTAAAAAAAACATCTTAAAGCATTCGGTATTCGTTTGGTTGGCACTTGTTGATGGATTAAAGACAGCTGATGCACTTCATTTGAGAAATATTTATGTTCCTGGCACTTGCAGCTTGTGCCATCAACATAATGAATCCATATCTCATCTGTTCTTTGAGTGCTCTTATACCTTTTCTATTCTTACTGCTTTATTACCGGGAACGGATTATTTTCTCTTCAGGCCATCTATCATGCAGGTTTTTCATTGGGTTAAAGTACAACATAAAGCAAACAATAGAGTTAAAAATTTCTGCTATGTGATTGTTTGCTGTGCCATTTACCATATTTGGAAAGAGAGGAATGGTAGGAGATTTGGTAACTCCTTTAGCAGCAGCACCTCTCTGTTGGTTAATATTAAGAGAAATTTATGTGAGAAAGCTATAAAATGGGGGAAGTCTATAGATTTACTGGAGTTAATATAGTTTGGCAGGTCCTCTTTGTGCCTGATACTATTCATGTTTTCATGGACTCGTCGCCGCTACTTTGCCAAATCGTTTCAAGAAGCCCCCTGGACGATGATGATGCTCCCAATTTTTATGATTTTCCCTTGGAGGGCCTACGGGCAACCAGGGAAAAGAAATATGCTTCAAATCGAGAACTTTATATCTGAGTCCAGGACTTTGCTGACTTGGGAGCTCTACTTTTTGACGGATATCTGCAGGTCATATTTAGCAAAGTTTTGTCACAGGATAAACAGGATTCATTGTTTTTCATGAATTTTGGATGGATTGGCTTTGTCTAAAATTTACTGTTTATCTTTATTTTGTATTTCAGCAGTAATGCTGATAGGTTATTAAGGTGTTTTTATTTTGTTTAGCAGCTTTTTGTATGCTGATAGTTTTTGTTAACACTACTGGTAGGTTGTGGTAGTGTTAACTTCATTGCTGTATTATTTTTGCTGAACATTTTCCTGGAATAAAATGGGCCTTGGCCCCAAAATTTCCCAAAAAAAAAAAAATTAGCATTCTAATTTTTTTTGGAAAGCAGGTATATGATCTAGAAAGCGACCAATAATTTTATTCTCATTAATTGCTTAATCTCTTTTATATTCTTCTTTATACTTTCTTATTTCATTAATACAATCGTTCCTTTCTTCTCTTTTATTTTCTTTTTATAATCGTTCCTTTCTTCTTTATTTTTCTTTATACATCCTTATTTCACTACAAACACGATGATAAGTCTAGGAATGTGTAATACTAATTTACTATTCGCACTTAGAATTTTTCTTTTTAATTTTCATGAATCATAATGTACAAAAAAAAAAAAAACAAATGTTTGAATAAAAAATAAAATAAGATAATTAAACACAAATTAATCAAATTTATCAAGCTTTGATAAATAAAAGCTATTATTGGATTTGAATTAAATAAATTAATAATAAAACCTAATTAAATTAAAATTAGAAATATAAAATTAAAATCAATTTGAATTAAATAAAAATAAAAAATAAAAAATAAACTCCAAATAAAATATAATAATTAAATTTAAAAAATCAAATAAAGTAGAATAATTAAACTTAAACAATTAGAGCTTTTTGATATGACAACTTCACATAATTGGAATGGCTATTTTCTCTTAAATTCTGTTACCATTGGCCTTGTACTATTCTTATCTAAACAAAATAGTCAAACTGCTAGACTGTGACACGGGGTCACCTAGTTGTTCGGGCTAGATGCTTGCAAGAAGCAGGGCCATGGTTTCGCGACAGGATTGTTTGTGGAGTTAGTGCATGTTTTACGTTAAGTTGTTCCTAAATGGGTCATACTAGTGTAAATTCCTATAAATATACATTGTGTGTTCATTGTAAAACACCCCCTTGTAATAACCTGCAATTAATAAAATGAAAATCTGATTTCCTATTATCTCATCCCCCCTCTTCTCTCTCTCATCTAAGATCGAGCTGAAGAACAAGTTCTTCTTCCTCTTACAAGTTTTGTTCTAACATAAACTCTATTTGTTGGGAGGCATGCGAGTCAGAGTTTTTTGAACTCTCTCTATTGGGTGGCATAAGGGTCAGAATTTTTTGAATTATGTATGATAGTTTGTTGTAATATATTAAGTGATTGGGTGCTTACTTTTTTAGTACTCTTATTTAAAGTTATGATAACTACGAATACTTTTCTACTTAGCATAGCAATTTATTGTATGACATTTAAATATTTGTTTAAATGCTTAATAAATGAATTATTTAAATGTTTAGATTGATAAATGTGACATGATGATTTTTTTAAAAAACCACAAAGGGGCCTACATGTTGAAAAAAAAGGAAAAGGGATACAAGGTCCTTATGGATAAAACCAGCTCACTATTGCTCGAAAGAGCAACAAAACAAATCAAAATAAAACCTAAGAGCCAATTATCATCAACACCAAAAAGAACAAAAATAACTAGTAACATTCTAAAGATGCTATAGGCAAGCATCCAAAAAAGACAAAAAAAAAAAAAAGATTATAGTTAAGCTCCATCCATCTGAAAAAAATCTGAATAGCCTGGAAATAAAGCCTCACCTGCGAAATATTAAAACAGGAGAAGGACAAACTACACCAACAAATAATATTATAAACAAAAGGAAAATAGTAATGGTATGTAAAAAAGATAAAAGCCAAAAAAGACCAAATTTTTCCAAGTAAAGCAGGTCATTAGAATTAGACTATTAGAGCTCAGGATATAATCACATAATCTAGCATCATTAACAAAGTCCACAAGCCACTCAATCCTACAGGGGGGCAAGCCCAAGTAATCACAGGAAACAACCTCCAACTAAAAATCCAAAGAATAAAGGAAAAGACAATCAGACCATAAGCCACAGAGAATAGCAAAGGAACACCACAACTAGTCCCGTTCACCACAAAACACCACAGACCAGGACAAGAACACACCCAACAGTAGCATAGCAAAAAAGAAGAAAGTAGATCAAAAACAACCAAGGATAAGAGATCCGAACAGAGTAATGAAGAGGCACCACCTGGAGCAACAGTGGTACAAAGTTTTAGTCACAACCCTCAATAATGAAAAGCCTACCATGAAATTGCTCTGATACCAATTGAAATTACTAGAAGCGCCAAGAGGGGGGTGAATTGGATGATTAAAAACTTCTTTAATGAAAAGAAATATCTTTTTATGACTTTATGCGGAAGCGAATTTCATTCACAATAAAAAGATAGATAATCAATTTCATCCACGCAATTAATCACAATAAAAATAAATGTGGAAATAAAGTGCAGAAAAATAAAGGAAAGAACACACCAATTTATAGTGGTTCGGTCAAACCATGACCTACGTCCACTCCCCGGAGGCACCCTCTGAGTATTACACTAAACCTTTAGTGATTCTCCTTTAGCCCCCACAGCTAGGCGGAGAAGCCCTTACACAATCACTTCCACCTTCCCCGGTGCGGCAGAGGAGCCGGGTCCTTTGACACCAACGAGATCTTCTTCTTCCCAAAACTTCCTTAAAGACGAACCTTGAATCCGATGGTACTGAGGTGCAAGCTTGCCGGAGCAACCGTGTGAACTCTCCTTCACACTCCCTTGAAACCCCCTCCAAGGTTCTTCTCCCTCTCTCAAACTCCACCATTTCCTCTCTCCCTTTCAAGTCCTCTCTTCAAGTTTTCTCTAGAAAAACAAAGCTACAATGGTTGCCAAAAGACTCTTACAAAGTCTTATGAAAGTGCTTAAATAGAGGGCTCAAAAAACCCTAAAAATACTCAATTCATCCGTCAAATATTGTACCGTACGATCGCAATATCGTCCAATAGGATGTGCAGAAATTGACCTGTTAGTACTGTATGATGTCCAGTTAGTACTGTACGAACAGTTCAGTTGAAGTTCGTACTGTACGATATCCTGTACGAGAGTGCTGTACGAACAGTTCAATAAACTGACAGTTTTCCAAAATTGTCTCTGTTGATCGTATAGTATGATACAGTTCGTACAGTACGATCAACACATCAAAATTAAGCCGTTTTGATTGAATAATCACAAGATTAAATGAGGCAACGTTTTAAACATCGTACAGTACGATTAGGATCATACAGTACGATTATAACAACTTTTCAAATTCAAATCTTTGTCTAATTTAATGGACGGCGGGCTTTCTAATTATAACAGATCGTACAATACGATATATTGATCGTACAGTATGATTAGTTATATTCAAAAATAAATTTTTCAGAAAAATTAAAATATTTTAATTTATTTCTGTTACACAAGATCGTACAGTACAAAATAAATTCGTACAGTACGATGAACAGAAAAGTTAAAATATTTATAATCATTTTTTGCTCCCTCGGTGTGTGTGTGCATGATCAACAAACTAACATACATCATTATAAGAGTTGAGTCAATAAAAAAAAATTACAGACTCATTTAATACGACCAATTCTACGCAATCTTGAGCCTTGAATCTTCAAAGAACGGTGTATGATGTACCTGAAATATTAGTTAACATAGAAAGAAATATGCATTACAAATACCAGGAGAAATAAAAGATTAATAAATATTATTTGTTATCATCAAAATCATAAACTCGGAAGCCCGAGTTGTAACATACCACCCACAAGCCAACCAAAACCCCCAACCACGATAGGAGAGCAACAGTGGGACTTAATCTCATCATACAAACCCACAACATCATAGCTCCAGTCCGAGAACTTCATGACAACATCTAAACACAAAAAAACTGGACAATTACAGCCAACTAAATCCCAATTAAGAAATAAACAACAACTGCTACTCCCACCATGTAAAAAATGATAAAATAAATACAAACCGAGCATAATAACGGTCGGCACAGCTACCAGATAATAAGTATCCATCCATAAAATTATACCAACAGCCAAAATAAGATTAATAGTTCTCACAGTAAGACCAAGACCAACACTAACAAAGGGCCAAAAAGAACCAAAACCACCACCAGCAACCAGACTAAAAGCTAATGTAAGGGGTACTTTTTTCATCCAGATAAAGCAAGCCTTTAAGATAGATGGAAATTTTAGTAGGAATAAAATCATTAAAACAGTTCAAATTACAACCCTAAGAAGCAAGCCAAGCAGCACAAGAGTTACCCACCCTATTAACCTGAGAAAGATGAAAATTAGTATGAAACAAAAGCCTTTTAATTTCCCTAACAGGATAAAAGTTATTAGACGAGCCCATTTCCTCCACATCTTGCAAAGGGGAAATATTGACGCCAGAGTTAACTTCAATGTACAAGTTCATTAAGTTAAGAGAAAGGCAAAGCTGCACACCATAGATAATAGCTTTTAAAATTCTAGTTTGATCATTACCTTGTTGAATTGGACCCGCAAATGCAACCAAAAGATGGCCAAAAGAGTCTCTTATAAGGCCACCACAACCATTCACTACAATCGAATTAACAACAGCAACATTCAATTTAACAAAATTAGGCAGAGGTTTAAACCAATAAACAACATTAATAGCATTGGGAATCTGATCCAAAGTGATCCCTAACAAATTGCTAGCATTATAGGAATTCTTAAAACTCTTAATGGTTATTAAATTAACAACCACCAAAGCTAGAATTTTATCCTTCACCCTTTGAATAACATTAAGGTGGTTCATCTTCACACCATTAAAAATAGAATTATTTCTCTCCAACAAAGAAACCAAAGAATGAGGGAAGGATTAATGTTGCGAATGTGCCCTTTAGTACCTATAAATCACAACTTGAGTAAAGAGTAAAGAGAAATATGAGCATTAAAGCAATTAAGTTGTAACAAATCATCAAAATAGACCCAAGTTCTAATGGCCACAGGACTAGAAACAAAAACATGGTGCATATTCTCCCTATGATAACAACATTAGCATTTAAAAGCTAAATTGAAACCCTTGTTGATTAGGTTATCCTCCGTAGGAATAAATCTATGTAAAATTCTCCAAATAAAAATAGAAACCATAGTAGGAATGCTCTTATGACATAGCATATTAAAGATCTTGTCACTGATGCCTTTATCTCTAAAATTATGCCAAGCCTTAATCAGATATAAACCCCCATCCAAAGATAAATTACACAAAATAATGTCTTTAGCCGAAGTATTAATAGGAAGTTTAAAATACGATTAGTCAGGCAGTCGGGTAGGATACTAGAAAGCTTATCAAAATCCCAACAATTATTATTAAAGAAATAATTAACTGTCACAGTGTCGGAAGATGCAGAATTCAATAAGGAATCAATAGAATCATGACCAAGCCATTTATCTTGCCAGAAAAAAATGTTTCCTTCCCCAGGAAAAAAAGAGTTCCACCTCCCATTTAACTTTGCAAATCCTTTTCCACACTTTGGAATCTCCGATCTTAGGTGAAATATTAGTAGGATGCCGACTAACGCAATACTTAGAATGCATGAAAGTAGCCCATAGATTCTTCTTAGAGCGCAAAGTAAACCAAAGTTTAAAAGAGAAGGCCTTTGCAAGGTCATGAAAGTTCTTGCAACCAAGACCACCTTCCTTTAAGACACCACAACATTTATCCCAAGCAGCCCAAGTAATTTTAGAAGTAGAGGAAGTACCTTTACAAAAGAGTTTTTGCTCATAGATGATTTATGTTTGCTCATAGATATTTTGCTTTCTATATCCAGGGTCTAAAAAAGGGAAACAACCAATTGAATAGTAATTTCAAGATATGATAAAAAATGAGTATCTATAGATATTTTCTCTTTTGATTTATGTATAATCATTGGTTGTTATTGTTATGAATTGTGTTGTAATCTAGTTTGTAGTCATGTACTATAGAATAGTCATTATATATACATTTTGATAATGAGATGAAAAGAAATTTTATGGATGAGTTTTAACATTTAATAGGAAGCATAATTTTGAATAAGTTTTAAAACCAGATTTTAGAGTTTTGCTTGTTGCAAGTCAGTACGATAGGACCTATCCAATATGTTGGTCTTATCGAGTTTGGATATAACACTATTAGTCCTTTATGATTTTCTTTTTTGTTAAAACCCATAAAAGGCATATGTGTTAATTACCAAAAAATGATCCAAGTCCTTAAAGGCATCTCCCACTCCCTAAATGCTCAAAGAGCAACAAGCAAAAAGTGAAAAAGCCCTACGAGTAGGTGATACCAACTATGATACAAAAAATAAAAGGAAATGGTAGGCAAATAGCCATACCAAAAAAAGCCATAGCTTGGATATTCTTTAAGCACCAAGTACGAACCAAATACCTGCAAAAATGAATCATCAACTAAAGAAAACCACCAAACCAGAAGCAATTATACCAATGTAAACCATAATTGAAAAACATATGCAAAATGATTCAAGCCAAAGGATACGAAGGTCTAGCCAGCTTAAGGTGAGCAGGAGAATCCTAAGGTAAGAGAGAAAACCAGAAAAGCATTAAAGAAAATTGCATAACAAAACATTAACGAAGAAACCAAATATTTCCAAAGTAATCTCCTTGGTACAAAATCCAAAGCTACAGCCCATCATGAAGATAACTAGACAAAGACACAACAATAAAATATGAAGAAAACTAATCTAACAACCTCCCCACAAAATAGGTCAAAGACACCCAATTGAGACCACAACAAAATAGTAATAGCAGCCATCTAAAACCTCACAAATTAGGCCATTAAAAGGGAATAAAACAAGCCTACAATCAAGGCATTTGAGCAGATAAGGCAACATAATGAGCAAAACAATAAAGGAGGGCATACGGCTGCAATACGCCAAAGAAGAAAAAATAGAGCACTTCCCAATAGATTCCACGACCATCCCTCCCATAAACCCACTCAACCCAAAGAAATCAAAGAGGTCAGTTGCTAGTAGCCAGTCAAGTTTTTAGAGCCAGTTGTAAGCATTGCCAATACAAACCAATGTTGAGCAAAAGAAGGGATATATGTTAGATTCATGACATAATAAAGAAAAGAAGAAAAAATTAAACATATTGACCAACACAAAAACTAACACCCAATAGCCACATCCAAAAATAAAAGGCAAAAGACAAAACACAAGACAAACCGTTGAGGGGGATAGCAACCAAACAACCACCAAATAAGAAAAAAAAACCCTTAAAGTCTCAAATAAGGCAAACCAATTTTGTCCAAAATGTCATCCCTCCCAATACTAAGGTAAATTCAATGCAAAAACTTTATGAAAATCATCTAACTGACACCTCAATTTGTCTAACCAATTAGTGCAACAAATAACTTCATGTTAAAATTACAAAAACTCTCTTTCTCCTCTATAATAATATAAAAAATTCTTATGTTTACCAGAAGTGGTACCATTAATACAATGAAAAAGAAGCATAACATCAAATTCCAGTCATATATATGTAATCTCCAAAGCATAACACAAATGGAGGCAATAAGAAAGATCCTTAAGCTCCACAATAAAAGTTGTTTAAGGGTGTAAAGGACCAGCAAAAGCAAAATAAATATTACAAAGCTAATATCTGATAATCCCACCACAACCAGCATATAAATTATTAATAGAATGATCCGTGTTCATTTTAAACAAAGGAAAGGAAGGCTTAAGCCACCTTACAATCCTCTCCTTCTTATCAATGTCTTGCATGCCTAAGGAAATACCAAAATTTTGAACCATATATTTACAATTCTTAAAATTCATATCAGTGAGAAGGTTTAGACAAAATAATTGAAGCACTTTGTCTTTCACTTTAGAAATAATATGTCTGAAATCCACCCAAATGTTTTCACGTTTAGAATCATTATATTCCATCCACAAAAACCTCATAATAAGAACATGAATAAGGTTCTTGATGTGACCTTTAATCAGAGAGAACCAGGAGTGCAGGATAGAGGGGATAGCACTAAAATAGCTCACATTATAATTGTTTAATTTATCATAAAAATGTCTCCACAATTTAATGCAATAGTACCATTAACAAAAACATGATCCAAAGACTCCAATCTGATAGAGACAATGACATTTGAAGGGAATACAAAATCTTTTTTTTTTTTTTTTTCATCAAATGAGAATAATAGGAAGCTTCCTATGTAACACTCTACAAACTAAAATAGAATAATACATATAAATGTTTTTATGCTAAATAGCAATAAATAAAGAAGTCTTATAATTAATATTACTAACATAATTCCATACATTTTTAAGGGCAAAATTACTAGAGATGGAGAGATTAAACAAAATGTTATTGTTAGCATTCATTTAAAAGGAATCTGAATGATTCTATCAACTAAGTTGTTTGGCACACAATCTAATAATTTGTTATCATTCACATTCCCATTATCCATGAAACTATAAACCGTAATAGAATCAATGGTATGAGAACATAAATAGTTGTTATTACATACGAGCCAATCCAATTGTCTTTCCAAAAGAGTGAGACCCTTTATAATGACATAAAAGAGGATGTTTACCATGACATTACTTGTGCATCATAAAATTGTCCCATAAGCTTTTATTGGATTTAAAGAAAAACCATAATTTATGATAGAAAGCATGAGCCATGTCAATAATACTTTTACAACCAAGGCTACCTTCATCAAAGACCACACAAATATTTTTCCAAGAAGGCCAAAGACTATAGGAGCTATTATTCTTAGAGCTCCAGAAGAATTTATTGATAATTCTCTCCATATGCAATCAAATAGATAAAGGAGGTTGAATAATATGGAAAATATAAAGCGGTAAAGAACAAAGAACACTTTAAATTAAAACTAACCTCCAACAAAAAAAATAGGAAATTAAAAGCACAGGTAGAGCGTTTTCTTTTAATAGCAGCAAAAATGTCCTCAAATAAGTGAGATAATTTTTCACATTTAAAGAGGGGGTCCCCAAGTACTTAATAGGGAAAGTGTTTGAAATATAACAACACTTATGATGGATAGCATTAATCCTTTACTGAGTCAAGGTCCTAGCACAAGTAAAATAACTCTTATCTTTATTAATGGTAAAGCCACTATTGTTTTGAAATTGTAACAAGAATTCAAAGAGAATCTTAAGATTATTTAAAGAGCCATTAGAGAAGATTATAAATTATCAGCAAAGCTAAGATGCGTAATATGAAAACCACCAATATTACTGCAATAAAGCTGACAAAAAAGGTCCTCCAAATCTCTAGATAAAAATTCAACCAAAATAATAAACAAAACAAGAGATATGGGATCCCCTTCTCTTAAGCCTTGAGACAATTTAAAAAAATAATAATGTCTTTTCCCATTAATGATTATAATAAAAATTGAATTTTTTTCTTAATAAGCCTAATGAAAGAAGAATTAAAAACAAAAAGAGCTAAAATCTTATACAAAAAAATTCCAGTTCAAGTTTTCATAAGCTTTAGTAATGTTCAGTTTAAAAACCACATTATCCCCTTTCACTTTAGCATTAATATCACGAGTAATTTCTTGAGCAATAAGCACATTATCAAAAATTCCATGACCTTTAACAGAATTAATTTGCTCAGGAGAAATAATTCTAGGAAGCAATAGAGCCAATCTCCCCATAAGCATAATAGAAATAAGCTTATTAAATAAATAATAAAGACTTATAGGTCTAAAATCCACCCAATAGTTAGAAATCTCTTCTATACAAATTAATAAAATGCTTGAATAAGTGAAAAACTTAGGATAAGGGGACCCATTAAAAAAATCTCTTAATGCATCAATCACATCCATTTTGATAATTTTCCAAGCTTTATGAAAGAACTTGGTAGTGAAACTATTAGGACCAAAAATAGAGTTAGAATTCATACCTCTAATGGTATCCAGGATCTCTTTTTCAGAAGGGCATTGAACAATAAAGCTATTATCATCATCATTAATTAGTTAAAAAATAATATGATGATTAGTAATGGGGTTAGGCATAACATTATTATAAAAATGCCTTTGAAATATTCAACCCCTGAGGAAGCAATCAAATCATTTCTAAAAAGATAAATGCCCTCATGTGTAGAAATTTTGTGAATGTTATTCATAACTCTTTTTTTATTGGCAATAGCATGAAAAAAGTTAGTGTTCATTTCACCATCCAATATAAATTTAGATGTTCTTTTCTACATCCAAAATACCTCTTCTTTTTCCTAAAATATATTGATACAAATCACTTTTAGCTTTATTGAGATTTGGCAAATTCACACTAGTAGGATCATTCATCTAAATAGCATCCAAAATATGAACAGTATTTTCAACCTCTCTAACATTAGAGAAAATATTTTTAAAGATGCATTTATTCCACCATCTCAAATTCTATTTCAACCTGTACAGTTTAGACCACAATCTATTCATACCACATATGTTATTATTAGAGAAAATAGAAGCATTCCAATTATTTTCAATAATCTTAAAAAATGAACCATCTTGAAGCCATATGTTTTGGAATCTAACAGCAAACTACATAAAAGGTTTACGTAAATATATTAAGTAATAGAGGAGAATGGTCAGACAGTGCTCAACTTTGATGTTATACATGAGATAAGGGATAATCATTAATCCAATAGTTGTTAAACAGGAAACGATCAAGCCTTTGCCAAATGGTGGCTCAGTTCCAAGTGAAAGATCTCCTTGAGAAGCATATGTATGTCATGCAAGTTGCAATCCATTATCGTGGTTTTAAATTAATCCATAGATTGAGAATTAGGTAAGTTGCCCCCAGTCCTCTCAGAAGCTTTTGAAATAGTATTAAAATCCCCACCACCAGGCCAAGCTAGGGCAATTGGTGCTTATAGAGAAATCAAATTATTCCTCCCAAAGGCCAAGCCTACCAATACAAGTACATGAAGCATAAATAACAAATGTCAAACATTTAGATGGGTAAAATTCAATTTGAGTGTGAAGCACTTGAGGATAATCAGAAATGATGTACACACAAATAGGATTACTCCATAAAATACAAATATTATTAGTGCAATTGATAAAGCTCATGTTAAAAATAAGATGGGAGGCCATAGAGACTAACTTAAAAGCAGAAATAAGAAGCTCAATTAAAACCAAAATAATTACATTATGCATCCTACACAAGTTTATAACTCTACATATAGAATTAGAACTCTACTCCCCTCATGTTCCAAATAAGAGCATTAACTTTCATAGACATTTGATCTTTGGTAGGATGAGGAGTGGGGAAGAGGAGCATTCTTTTATTTTTTTTTCTTGCCCACTTTAGAAAAACCTTTATCATCATTCATGCTAACACCACTACCATCAGGAGAAGACATTGAGGAAGCAATGTCAGCATAAGATTCCTTATTTTTCAAGGCAACTGAGAGATTACTTAAATTAGGTATGATTTCCCCCTCTTCATAAGTGTCCTCTCTCATCAACCGAGATACATTAAATGAATAATCCTTTGATTCCTTTTTTAGTTTCTTTACTAATTAAAGGAGGAGAAGAAATGATTGGAGAAAAATATTCCTGTATAGGTTATTTTGCATCATAGAGTTAATAGGAATAATAAGCACATGTTCCTCCACATCATCAATAATATCATCTAACTTTTCAACGTTAGACACTTCCTTCTGAGTAATCTTATTATCCACACCATTAGGATCATTCACATTGCATAAGAAAGCACATTTAGCTCCTCCTCCTTCCTAAGTACATCCATGGAGTAAGGAACCACATGAACGAGATTTGGAAAGGCATCAACATTCTCATGACTCACCTGTACCCTAGTTTTGGGTCCATCATCCACAATAGAAGGGGGCAGGGGATTTTTAAAGGCTATATGTAACACAAAACATTTGCTTAAAGCATGAGCATACATCTTTTAATAATTACAAAATTTTGTTACTTTCTCAAAATCCACTTTCTATAAGTAACCTAGTGATTTGGAGCCTACCCAAATTTCTTTGGAATGCTTTTTCATGATACCCACTTCACTAAGTATCCTAGCCATGGAAGGCCTCGTCCTAGAGGTCCCCGCATAATCTGTTTGAAGTGGCCTACCAAAAATGGAACTGGGGGCATGTAAAATATGATTGTTGAAATGGACCCTACTCTTTATGGAAAGTTGATAATATATTAATATTCTCATATCATCAAGGGATGCAAATCCATCTCTAGACACATCTCACATCTTCTTATCTTCTTTTATATAAGTTGGAGTCTTTCTTGATAGAAGTTGAAGGATTGTATACACAAACTAAATATTTAACCTATTATGAAGTAATTTTATTTCTCTTCATATATTGGAAAAAGAGTATGTGCTCCAATTTCTTTCACAACAAGAGGATGAAACTTGACCCAAAGAACTTTTATGGTGATTATTTGAAGTAGAGGTGTTAAAGCTCCATGAAGTAACTAGCACATCTTTAGATCAGTTCTCCTTATATCACACAGACTCTTGGTCACCAAAGTTCTCTAAATGACCAAAAAAATTATCAAGCACCATATTGACAATTCTTCTCTTCTCCTCATTTGGAAAATAGTGCTTCAAATATGTCTTCCTCATATTTAAAATTTCTAAATCTTTTTGTGGAGAAATTCATTGAGGATCTTCTTGAAGAAATTCTTTACTTAAATATCTTCAAATTATAGTAAAATCAAATATAATTATATAATTATGAATCAACTAATTATGAATTAGTAATGAAAGAAATGTTAAAATTTACCTTGGATATAATAAGTGAGCCAAGTAATGAAGAGGGGTATTACTTTTGCTTCACATATCTTCTAGAATACATAAATAATATGTCAAAAATTTTAGACTTCATGAAGTGCCTTTCTCTTATGTGTATATATGATTTCTTTCTCCTTGGATAACATTGAATCTTGCATCTCATAAATGAGATATAAACAAAACTTATGTATCTGTCACTCTTAACATCTCATAAATTTGATTAGTGAAATTTAAGATGAATTTAATATCATCAATTTATAAATCATCTAAAAAATACTATCGTTGTCAGGTCTCAAGCCCTCGATAAGAAAAGTGGAGGGTTGTGTTAGGTAGTTGACAAACAGCATAAAATTTATCAAATAATCATGACATGAATCCTTTAATATATTGTGTTAATATTAGGGCTTCCCCTAGATGAGATGTGCTATATAGCCTAAATATAATGACAAGTGTGCAAGGGTCACTACATCAGCATCCAGTAACATTATTAAATAAGAAAGAGTTCCGACATTATGGATAGATGTGGGCAAATAAGCTAGTCCATGAATCTAAAATTAGGATAGGAGCTTAAAATATATGTATCCTTACATATAAATTAATGAAATTAATAGATATTATAATTCCTAGGAAAATAAATATTCTCTATATTCAAGAAACTAAATGGGTTAGACATAAGGCTAATGAGAATGATAGTTTAGGTTTTAAACTTTGGTATTCTTGTAAGAGTCATACTAGAAATGATGTAGGTGTGATTATAGATAAGAGTTTATTGGACAATGATATAAAAATTAATATAATTGGATATAAAATTATAATTTTAAATATTGTTAATGATACTCAGATTATTAATATTATAAGTGCTTATGCTCCTAAAGTAGAATTGGATATAGATCAAAATTAAATTTTTTTATTGAATTAGAAGAATTAATACAAAATATACCACTTGAAGAAAAAATTTTATTGGAGGAGATTTATTTGATATATAGGTAGAGAGGTAAACAATTTTAAAAGCATTAATGGTGGCTTTGGGTTTGGAAAGATTAATGAAGTTGATAAGACCATATTAGATTTTTCTTTAGCCTATGATTTTGTAATCACTAAAAGCTTTACTAAAACAAAAGATGAGTATCTCATCATTATAAGAATAGATATAGTAAAACTCATATTAATTATTTTCTTAGAAGAAAAATAGATAGTTTAAATTGCAAATATAATATAGTTATTCCAAGTGAAATTTTATGTACCCAACATCAATTAGTAGTTTTGGACTTTAAGATGTAGGGTAGAAAATAATAAATAAAGTAAAATATTGTTTTAGGATTAGATGAGGGTATTTAAAGAATATCAACAAAAATATTTTTGAGAGTAAGATACTAGATCTTAAGATTTTGTCTATGCTTGAGTAAGCTAATGGTATGTGAAAAACAAATAGCTAATGATATCAAGAATGTTGTAAAATATATGCTTGGTTTATTAAAGAGAAAAGCCCCTAAGAGTACAAATAGTTGGTGGTAGAATGAAAATATTTATGAAAAGATAAAAAAGAAGAAGATTTGTTATAAAAATTGGTTAAGACGAAAAATTTTTGATAATTGGGAAAGATATGAAGAGGCTCGTAAGGAGTCTAAGAAAGCAATATATAATACAAAGACTTTAGATTTTAATGATTTATATAATATATTAGATACTAATGAAGGAAAAAAATATATGTATAAGTTAGCCAAATAAATAGAGAAGAATAGTAAGGATTTAGTTCAAGTGAAGTTTCCAAATCCTCAGGCAGCCCATCCTCGGAACAATCTACCTCCTGTAACCGTGAGATTTCTGCCTCCAATTCCGTTTTCTGAGTAGCCAACTCCCTAACTTTGTTCCTACTCCAGAAGAAAAGTGCACGAAGCACTCTTTTACATTTACTCATGAGCTTCCCACACTCGTTTCCCTCATCAGCAACCCGCCATTTACTCCAAACTATCTTCCAAGCAGATAGCCAAACATCCTCAAACCGCAGCCAATCATGCCCAGATCTCCACTCCACTTTATTACAAACACATAAAAGAGGACAGAGATCCTTACTCCCACTTGATTTTGAATGTCATCATTTCCTCTAGTCTTTATAGAAACTTCATTTCGGGAAGAAAACTCCCAACTCAGAAACAGAGAGAAAGTCTCAACTGTACCCCCGGAAGAAATTGACTATCTCTGAGCTGGCAAAAGCGATCTCTAATGTTGAAACTTATGGAAGAAATGGAAAGATCGCCTTCGATTATGGTGCGGTAGACGCAAGATTCAAAATGCTCAGCGACGGCCAACAACGGTGGTGGACGGCGGCGATACGTCGAAGATACATCAATCTTAGTAGTGGCGAAGGACCGGCGGAGCTTTCTTATTTGATTGAAAGATAGGAGGCCCCGCTACGCACCTTGGGTTCGGTTGACCTATGGTTGGTTTCTGGTGGAGAGAAAGGCTGCATTTAGAAGTTGTCTTTCTAGGTCTTTCGTGGGGTAGAAGGAGCCCTCATACCCGCTCTCCTCCTCCACCCCATACCTGAATAGGTATAGGGTGGCCTCGCCTTAGAAGGCTACAGAAGAGAAAAAGGTGAAGCCCACCTTTCCTCAAACCTCTGTCCGGCCAAAGGACCGTCTCTAGGCTGGAGCTCCTGTCTCCTCCCTTAGAGAGCCGACCAATCCTCTTGTGTTAATGGGCAGAGGACTAGCCCTCCCTCGCTATTCTAGTGATTTCTTGTGTTGATAACACTCGAAAGTTAGGGAGGTTCGGTAGGATCTCTTTGAAAAAAGGACTCTGAGATCCATGGGTCTCACAGACTAAGCGAGATCCGACAAAGCCCATGGATCTCTTTTCACACCTCGGTCAGTCTTTAGTCTTTCCGCCTCACTTTAAGAAGGCGGAGAGATCCCGAGTTCGAATGTGTTCCGAAATGAGAATGACATTGGAAACAGGGTTTCATAAGAAGATGGATATTGCTCGATACCGCCAGTCTCAGTCCCGACCTACTATAAGAAAGGAAAGATTGGAAAAAGGAAAGTGGTTTGGTTGTTATGCTGGGACGAACTGGTCGAGATGTGGTGTTCAGTTACTCACATCGGGGAGGTCCGCGCAATGCCACCTTCCCTAGCCCTGGGAGTCCATAAGTCTTTCAAAGACACTCGAGGGAGTCGAACTAACCACCTCATGTTTGGGCTTGGCTGGTACTAAAAAGTCTTTTGTTTGAAAAGTGAGACTTTTTATAATCAAAAGTTTATTACTTGGATATGGTTGAGGTATCATCCGAAGTTGTTGAACCCGACCTCTTTATCTATCTATGGATTCCATCAGTGTTCATTCATGGGGAGAAGCGAGTCAGTCCCAATGCTTGATAAAGTGATCTTTTTACTTAATGGGTTAGCGGGAGCATGTGCCTATACGAGCTCAGGGAACGTGATTACTTATACTACATCTATTTGTAGGTCATTTTGGTAGAATCCAATCGTTCGCTTTGGGAGGCGTGTCCAAGCCCTGTGAACTCGATTTTCTCTCTTTAGTGAAGAAGAAGATGCTGTGAGGAAGGGAATGATTGCACTAGTTCCCTAACGACAAACGAACAACGGGGCGGGGCATTTTCGGGGAGTAGCCCACTCGTGTTGAGAATCAAAATAGTAGAGACATAGATGATATTGACGATATAGGAACATGGCCTCTTTTTCCAAGCCAGCCTACGTACCCTTTCTTATGTTCAGGGATCAAGTCGCACTTTTTTCAGAAACGAAAAACTAATTAGGATACGAACTGGGAAGAAATTGTCATTACTTGTATTAAGGATGGAGATCAAAATGTGTTTTTATTAGAAGAATATATTCAACAAAGGTGGATGAGATTTTTTTATAAACTCTTGAATGAAGATTATGAGAATGTGATTGACTTTAGTGACCTAAGAACACTAAATGAAAATAAAGATTTTTGCTTTTATTGGCATATTAGTAAAATCAAAGTTATAGAGGCTATAGAAAATGAAGTGTGGAAAAGTTGTTGGACTTGATGATATCCCAATAGAGGTGTGGAAATGCTTAGGAGAAGAAGGAATTTCTTGGCTTACTAAAATTTTTAATATTATTTTGAAGACTAAAAAGATGTCAGATGAGTGGAGAATGAGTGTGTTGATTCCTATTTTTAAGAATAAAGGTGATGTACAAGATTGTGCAAATTATAGAGGAATTAAGTTGATGTGTCATACTTTAAAACTATGGGAAAGAGTTATGAAGCATATGTTGCGACGTGATACTAACATTTCTCAAAATCAATTTTGATTCATGCCGGGTAGGTCTACTATGGAAGCTATACATTTATTGAGAGGTTTGATGGAGAAGTATAGATAGAGGGAAAGATGAGCATCACCAAAGTGGCGTACCAAAATTAGAGAGAATAGAGCAACTTCCAGGAAATCACCCGAGGTTGAGAAAGAGTGCATAATAGCCAGTGAAAAAACAATGAATAAAAAGTTCAATTGATTATTGAGTTGTAAGATAATTCCAAAATTTCCAATTCACAACCTTTCTATCCACTGGCAGATTAATAAGCGAGCATAAAATAAAAACACTCCTAAATTTAGAATTCAATTTCCTTTCATTTCTTTCCCTCCAAAGAAAATAAGTGGTGTAACAGATAATAAGGAGATTATTTTTTTCTGATCTTTCAGTAGGTAGCTCTTATCCCCCAAATATTCTAACACTTGTGTAAGTCTCAATCACAGCAAGAAATCAGCCAAAGTAGGGATCAACTTCTTCAGTACAAAGAAGGCATAATCACATCCAAACAAAATATGCAAAGTGGATTCAGGATGAGTAAAATAGAAAGGGAAAGATGGTTCTATAATAATGTTCCTTTTAAAAAGCTCATCAGCTATTTTAACCCTCTATTCAAAGCAAGCCAAACATAAATTGAGTATTTCAAGGCATGTCATTTATGCCAAATATATTTAGACTAGAAAAAGTAACATCATTTTTATAGAATTCTCTAATAAAGGTAGAGAAGATGGTTTCTTTATTATCCTTCCAGGAGATAGTTTTAGCATCAATATTAGCTATAGGGAAAGAGTCCAAAAATGAATAAGTGCCCTCCTCGTATTATCAGGAAAAATCCAAGAGCCATCCATAATAAAACTAGTGACCTTAGCATTCAGCGGGAGGAGAGAATTTACAATTAGGAGTGATTGTTAATTGAAGTATGGGAGAGATAGAGTCTACTAACTTCTTCATTTCATTCAAAAGCCTAGAAGCACTAATTCTCATAGGTGTCCAAGGTGTGTCATATTTAGCATTCAAATAAGAGAAAATAGTATAGCTAGAGTTATAAAAATTGATGTTAAGGGAGTGAAAATTAACAAATTGAATAGCTTGAAAGTTAGGAATTCCCAAAACTCTAATGATCTTCGGCTTACACATTTTGTGACAAATAATGAGATGCAGTTTTTTTTTGCTTTGGTGTCCCCAAGATATAAGAATTTTGCACACATTCTACTATGTTTTTTCATACAAGCTTTAGGTATGATAGAGCCTCTACTCTAGTATACTATCATATTCTAGATAGTGTATTTTAGGAATTGAAGCCGCCCAGCCAGAGAAAACAGTCTTGCCTTCCAAACAGCCAACCGATTGGAGATAGAGAGAATAAGAGGTTAAAATTTTGCAGGGCATAGCTTCCTAATAGAAATGGGGATACTAAGATAAAACATCTTAGAATAATGATTTTGAATATTAAGGGCAGCACAGACATCCATAGAGGAGTGATAAAATTAGAGATAATAAGATTGCTCTTGTCATGATTGATCTTTAAGACTAAAAGATTAGAAAAAGCATTCAAAATATTTAAAATACGATCACAATTATGAGGGGTGGCTTCTCCAAAGATTAGGAGATCATCCATATAGAGGAGGTGAGTGATGTGCAAATCTTCAGTATAAATACTACCAAATCTGTCCTGAGTAATATGGTTGTCAATCATGCAAGTGAAGGCATCCATGACAATATAAAAAAGGTAAGGACTTAATGGGCGGCCCTACCTAAGGCTAGAGGTGGAATTGAAATATCCCTCCAAATCTCCATCAATGCAAACTAAAAAATGAACTTCAGAGATTCATGCTTTAACCCAAGAGATAAAGAAAGGAGGAAAAGCCCTTTGTCTCATTCTGGCAAGGAGAAAATCCCTAGAAATTGAATCAAATGCTTTACAAAAATCAAATTTAGCACAAAATAATTTTTTCTTAGCCAACTTTTTAAAATTCTATGATAGATTAGAAGCAAATAGAACATTGTCTATAATAATATGGCCTTTGATGAATCCAAATTGGTTTTCTTTAATAATTAATGTCATAATATCCTTAATTCTCATTGTAAGGATTTTGGAGATAATCTTATAAAACACATTATACAAGTAAATATGTCTAAAATCAAACACATTATAGGCATGAGATGTTTTGGGTATAAGAGCCATAATAGTGGCTATGACTTTCCTGGGAAGATATCCTTTAGAAAAGAATGATTTCGCCACTTTACAAATAGAAGGTCCAGTAATAAGCCATCTAGATTTATAAAATTCAAATTTGAATCCATCCAGTCCTGGAGTGGAGTTGGAATCTCCACTAAAAATTATTTCTTTAATTTCCTCATCAGAGACCAACCTAGTTAACAGGGCATAAAAATGATCTATAATGATCCTACCATTTGGGATAGAAGAGATGTCAATTTGAGAGAGAGAGAGAGAGAGAGAGAGAGAGAGAGAGAGAGAGAGAGAGAGAGAGAGAGAGAGAGAGAGAGAGAGAGTGGGCGGGGGGAAGCATTATAGATCTTTTAGAAGTGTTGGATAATCGAATAAATCTTCTCTTGTCTAATCTGATGATCATCACTTGTAACTAGAGGAGAGCAACTATGGTTTTTCCTATTTCTTATCCTAACATAAGGAAATTTTAAGTCATCTTCACCTTGAGAGAGCCATTTCAGCTTAGCTCTTTGAGAAGAGAAACATTAAAAAATTTTGTTAATACTTTTGAGAGATTTGCTCAGAGAAATGTTAAGAGGGTATTGGTTGATCAAGTTAAGATAATAAGCTTGCTATTCCTTCAGGTTGATTGAGGAGGAGAGGTACAAGGCTTTTTTGATTGCTTGCTCCTATAAGCTTTTTGTTGAGAAGGTGGAGGGTTTGAAGTACCCAATTCTGGTTGGAAAAAGGTTGATGGGGGATGTTAGTTTTTGGTGTGGCTATCTTGTAAAATGTCAAATTTATTTGGTGATAAGTTTTTTTTTTTTTTTTAGGAGGGGTATTGTTGGTGGAGGGAGTATTTACATGGGTTAATTAAGGTTTGGGATGGAGGTAGATATATGGTCTGAGGGGGGGGGGGGGGGGGGGGGGGGGGTGGCAATAACTGCCACATGATGTTGTAGATTGGCAGCAAAGTTAGGGATTATAATTAATGATGTTGAGGTAGGTAGAGTATTGGTTGAGCTGAGGTACAAAGAGGCCTGTTGGGGTTGATTTGTAGCAGAGCGGGTGAAGGGTGGTGGGGTTTCCTGCTTGTGCTTCTCCCACGAGAAGGAGGCTAAGAGGAGAATGGATGAGGATGTAGTTTGGATTGACAAAGGTCAACAAAATGAATAATTAAGCCACAATGTTCATAGGGAGAGGGTTTCCATCAATTTTAAGCTCAAAGGGATCTTTATGAATTATTATAGGGATACTTTCCGGATAAACACATTCCTTAGAGACTTGAACACACACCCTCACATAAGTTAGTCTTGTTTTATCAGCCATCAAATTGTCTATCGCCAAGGGAATCCTGATCTTGCTAGCGATGCGGGAAATCCCTTCCGAAGTCCAACAAGGCAGAGGGAGATCTATGATTTTAAATAATATAGGAATGGTGGAAAACTCTTCTCTTTTTGGTTTAAAATTAGGAACCCGTTTCTGAAACACAAAAAAGTTTCCTCAAGAAGAACAAAACTCCCCCATATAACATGATATCAAAGTCTTCAAAAGAGGTAAATTTTAGCATGAAGAAACCATCGCTAAAAGATAAGAACTGTATCATATCTTTCAGCTTTCGAGACTTAATAATAGTTGAGAGTAGGGATTCAAAGTATGATCACCTTCCAACAAAGCATCTGACCATCGACAATCCCCATTCTTCCATCGTAGCTTTCACATGAGCTTCGGTAAAGTTGAGGGGTCATCCGGAGAAGGAGAGGGGGAAAGCGAGAAGGCATTCCCATTGTTCCTAGGGACTGCTACAATGCTGGTGCAGTTGAGAGCCGGAGAAGAAGTAGATGGGGTAGCTTTGTTTGAGAGGGGAGAAATCAGAGGGGGTGAGGTTAGCCATGAGGAGAGGAGGGCCATCTAGTGGGGCCGACGAAGGGCATGCGAGAGGAGGTCAGAAATAGAGCGGCTAGGGAAACAAAAACCTAGCAGTGACTCAATTATATTAAATTCTTAATCACCTATTTATAAAATCTACCCTACATCTTATAAATATAAAAGTATGTGAATGAGATGACACAAGGAAATAAAATAAAATAAAAAATTCTTAGTCACCATGCACGACGGCTCTTTTTTTTATCAGTTAATAGAGAATTCAATCGTAACCATTTCTAAAATTTGTCCATTTGCTGCCTCTCCGCCAAATAAAAAAAAATTACATTAAAAATTTTCTCTATCCTCTCTCCTATTATTTTCACTAGATTTTTTTAAATATTGTTATCTTAATTTATTTTATAATCTTAACTACATTAAAAAGTTGTCTTTACCGGACAAATTTTAAAAAGAAGCATATTATTTATCAAAAATAGTATAAGAGCTTATTTAAGAAATAATTTAAAAAAGAGCAAAAACATCAAATGAATTGGTGCATCCTCAATGCCCCCATATAATTTGACATATTCATTTTAAAATAAATAATAATCAAATTGGGTTGAGAGAAAGAAATGGGGAGAGAGATAGAGAGAGAGAGAGGATTAGGAGGGAAACACTATAGGAAAAAATCACATTACCAGTGGCCCAAATCCACTGGAAAATGAGTAATTTTGCCAAAAAAAAATGCATTTCAAGTGGATTTATAGTGAAAATATGCATCGGCGATAAAATATGCATCAAAAACTTTGTTTCGACTGAATTTTTCCGCTGCAAATATTTCCGACAGATTTACCAATAGAAGTCTGGCAAAATTATACAGCAATATTGTTGTTTGCGAAGAACACGCTTCAGCGATTTTGTCCACCGGAAATGCCGGCATGAAAAATTCCGCAAGTAGCTCTGGTGGATAAACCATCAGAAATGTCTGTCGGATATGAACCGGTGGGATTTTTCAGAGGATAACCCGTCAGAAAGTCCGATGGAATTTTCTGCCAGAAAGACGAAACATTTTTGTTGTATCTCCATTTTCCAGCAGAAAATCCACCGGAAACCTGTACAAAAAAAAAAAAAAAAAACACTCCCTCGCATGTTTTATATATCACAACAAACTTGCATTACAGAGTGAAATGAGCAAGAATAGGAATGAGCTAGAGTGAAATGAGCAGGGAGATGATCTCGAAAGGATAATAGAGCCCTTTTCAACAGTAATACTGATGGACATTTCCAGCATTTCCACTTGAAACATTTTGTAAGGTTTAAATAAGTCGACGGATTTTCTGTCAGAAGTTCCTTAATTTGGTACATAATTTTTAGCTCATTTTTTGATGAAGTCACCACCGATTTTAGAAAAACTGGAGGCTTTGCCGCTAAAAATGTTTCAGAGGTTTTTATGTCTAAAAGCCAACTGCTAAGTTATCGACAGAATATTCATCGGTTGCACTGCTCTACTAGCGACGGATATATTTCCGCCAATATACTTATGTTTTTCTTGTGGTGAGAGAGATAGGGGTAAAGAGTTAGAGGTAGAGTAGGGAGAGAAATGTGAAGATAAGTAGAGAAAGAAAAGCGGTGAGAGAGCAAGATAGAGAGAGAGAGAGAGAGATAAGTTTAAATATTTTTTATATTATTTATATATATGAGTTTAAATTTTACTTAAATATAAAAAATCATAAAATTTTTAAATTATTTTTAAACACGAAAATTTATATAAAAGTATTAAATATTTAAAAAATAAATTTTAGAAAGAAAAATTGAAATAAAAATAATTAGTTAAGTATTAAAATTTTTTATATTATTTATATCAATTCATTTTAAATATTTAATTTCTTTTTAAATATTTAATGAATATTTTAACTATTTTTTAATAATATTATCTAAATTTTCTTCTTTAAATATAATTTAAAATTTTTGTATGTTTTTATATTTCAAATAATATTTAAACTCATTTTTAATCTATATAATAATATATAAAACATTTAAACACATATCCAACATTAAAATTTGTCCAATGGAAAATAACTTAAATTTATTTGTGATAGATGACTAGTGGCGGAGCTAAAATTATTTATCTGTAGGGACACAAATTTCTAATTTTAAAAATATCGTCAAACGTTTTCATTCTTGCTTAAAATTGACATTAAGGTTGAAATTTTTTCTTATAGTTGTTATAAAAAGATAAATTTTATAATAATGAAAAACTTATTATTATGCTCATCTAAATTAATTTTAATTCATTTATTTAAACTATGCATTATCATGCCCATTTATTTCAACTATTCTTTTATCGTAAATTTCATAGATGAGTAAAAAATCCAACGTTAATTAGATTTAGATCCAGCGATATAGCATTTAGGCAGTATTACCACTTTTTTTTTTTGGTTAAAACTCGCAGAGGGGCCTACGTGTTAATTTCAAAAAAGAGGTTACACAGTCTTTAAAAGGATCCACTAGCTCGCTAATGCTCGAATGAGCTACAAGGAAAAAGTAAAAAAGCCCTATGAGCCTGTGGTTCCTTAATCTAAAAATACAATAAGCGTAAAGAAAATGCACAAGGGCTGAGATCTCTCAGCACCCAAAAATTGAAGCTCAATAGATAATCGTTCAGAATAGGCTTCCTGCAAAAAAGGAGAAACAAAAAGGAATGCAGCACAGAAAGAAACCAAAAAAGAAATACCTTAAGGTCTAAGCAGGTCATGAAGATAAGATTGAAATTACACCTGCAAGGAACCCTCCAAAAAATCAAATTAGAAGAGAAAAAGTTTAACGCGTCAGTGAGGAAAATAAGACAATAGACAGCAGAGGGTTTGATGCGATTACAGTAAAAACTGTTGCACACAGAAACAGAAAATTTCCACTGGCTGCACAGATCCAGAATAATACACAGATTACCCAGCTGCAGCAAACAAAATTTGTAATTCACACAGGTAAACTGCAAAGGATTCAAGGTTAGACGCATCTGGATACAGAATCCGTACTTCACAAAATTAACTTGCAAATGATTCAAGCAAAATCGTAACTGGATAGATAGAAAAACAGGACCAGATAAATGGATAGCATGATAAGGAAAAATTTTAGTCCATAAAATCAAAGGAATCCAGCAAATCAAAGTGTAAAAGGTTAACAGGGAAGTAAAATTAAGATCATAGAACAAATTGCAGCTGATAACAGAGCCCAGAAAACAGAGCATCAAAAAAATGAACAGCAGATTATCCATGTCTTATATAAGGTAAGCCAGTGTTATCTAATTTGATCAAAGATTGTAAAGTAGGATTCAAATCAGTAGGATTAAACTCAACATAATGAGAAATATTGCAACCGTTATCAGCTAACCAATTAGCACACGTATTAGCTTCATGAAAGATATGAGAGATATAATAATTGACAGTAGAAAGGAAAATCTTAATTTTCTTAATAAGATAAAAATAGTCCAGATTGTCAGGCACCATATTTTTAACAATCTGAATAAGGAGCATAGAATCAACCTCAATCCAAATGAAAGTAAAGCCCATTTTAGAACAGATTTTCAGATCAACAAAAAGAGCATAGAGCTCAGCATTAATAGCAGAATTGCAACAAATAGGTTCAGAAAAAGCAGCAAGAACGTTACCAATTGCATCACGAATAATACCACCGGCACCAGCACTTACAGGGCCAAAAGAACCATCAGTATTAAGCTTAACGTAAGGGGGCTTAGGTTTGATCCATCTAACAATTTTGTCAGCAGAATTAACATGAATATCAGAAAAGTTAAGCCCCAAGTTGTCAGCTAAATAACGGCAACCTTTAAAATTCTTTCTAGAGAAGAGTTTGTGAGCGTGCATTTGAATAATTTTGTGCTTAACATTAGAAATGATGATATCAACATCCATTTTAATACCATTGTGCTTGGCATTATTACGAGCATGCCAAATATACCACACAATAAGAATGGGAATCAGGTTTAAAATACGACCTTTATAATTATGAAACCAATTTTTGAAAAGGGAAACAAGGTTATCATACATAGTAATAGACGGTTTATTAGCAATGCTATTAAAGAAACACCAAATTTTTTCAGCAATGACACCAGAGACAAATAAATGATCAATGCTTTCAATATTCGAGCAGCATAGACATTTAGAAGAAAGTTGAAATCCTTTCTTTTGAAGCCTAACATCAACAAGAATGTAACCTTTGATACATCTCCAACTTAACACAGAATAGGATAATGTAAAATTAGCATTCCAAATGGCCGAATATAAAATAAAACTTTCCTTGTGAATTCTGAAAGCTTCCCAAGTATTTTTCAAAACAAATTTGCCAGAAGATGAAAGAGAAAATAAGATAACATCTTTGTCATTATGTTGAAGAGGGATCTCTAAAATTTTATCAACAATGCAAGGAGGAATCATCTCCAAAAGTTTAGTAATATCCCAACCTCCATTGTAAAAAAAATGAGCAACTTTAATACTACTTAAAGAACATGTATTGAGCAAAGTGTCAATAGACGCGCACCCAAGCCAATTATCTTGCTAGAAAAAAATGTCACCTTTCTCAAGACCTCATTGAATGTACTGCTCAGCATCCCATTTAATATTGCAAAGTCTCTTCCAAATGAAAGAGTCAGTGTTTCTATGAAAGCGTAAAGAAGGGTGAATGTTGGAGAAGTACTTAATATTCATGTAGCGAGCCCATAAGCTTAAATTCGATCTAAAAGAGAACCATAATTTAAAAGAGAAAGCTTTGGCAGAATCAGATAAGGATTTGCAACCAAGTCCACCTTCAGACAAAATACCACAATTCTTGTCCCAAGTAGACCAATGAATGCCCTTATTGTTAAATGTAGAGCCCCAAAAAAATTTGTTTAAAATCCTTTCAAGTTTAAAACAAGTGGAAATAGAGGGAAGTAAAGTATGAAAAAGATAAATAGGCATAGAGTTTAAAACAGACTTGATCAAAATGAGCCTACCACCATAAGATAAGAAATTAGAAGACCAATTATTAAGCTTCTTTTCAATTTTCTAGAAGATATTATCAAAAAGGAAATTCCTTTTTTTGCCTTTATAGATGGGAGTCCCAAGGTAGGTAATAGGAAGAGCTTTGTGTTGAAAACCACAAATTCTCTAAATAGCATTAGTCCTATTATGATTGACCGATTTACTAACAATAAAGGTGCTTTTCTCTTTGTTAATAGATAAACCACTTTGATTATAAAAGCTAACCAAGAAATTCAGCAATAAAGAAACATTGTTGATAAAACCATTAGTGAATAAAATGAAGCCATTAGCAAAGCTTAGATGTGAAATGGGAAAATCTCTAATAGTACGAAAATTTAACATCAAATTTCTCAAGTATAAATCGTTTAAACCTCTAGAAAGATATTCCATAGCAATAATAAAGAGAGCAGGAGACATCGTATCACCTTGTCTTAAATCTTTGGATGATTTGAAAAAACCATTGTGCTTGCCATTGATGATAACAGAGAAGTAACAGTTCGCAATGCTATTCTGGATCAGAGATATGAAAGAGTTATTTAATCCAAAAAGAGAAAGAACTTTGTAAAGGAAATTCCAATTGATATTATCATAGGCTTTATACACCTCAAGTTTAAAAATCACATTACCACCTTTAACTTTAACATTAATATCATGAGTAATTTCCTGAGCTAACAAAACATTATCAAAAATACTTCTACCTTTCACATAACCAGTCTGATTAAGAGAAATAATATTAGGCAGAATGTTAATTAATCTCTTAGCAATGATTTTAGAATTCAACTTATTAAGAAAAGTACATAAACTAATAGGTCTAAAGTCTTGCCATTGAGTGGGACCATCTTTTTTAGGAATAAGAATAATATAAGTAGAAGAGAAAAATTTAGGGTAAGAGTTACCAGCAAAAAAATCTTCTGCAGCATTAATAACATCATCCTTAATGATCTCCCAATTTTCTTGAAAAAATTTAGTAGTGAAACCATCCGGACCCGCAACAGCATAGCTATTAAGATCTTTAATAACATTGAAAATTTCATCTTCAGTTGGAGTTTTGGCAAAGCATAGCATTGTCAACCTCCGTAATAAGGATCAGAATTAAATGCGGGTTAGTGATAGGCAATCAATCAGTAGAGGAGTTAAAGATATACTGAAAATAATTCACACCAGAATTACAAATAAAATCGTCAGTGGTAAGAGCAGTACCATTCGTATCAATGATCTTGTGAATATGACTTCTAGTTTTCTTCTTGTTAGCTAAAGCATGAAAAAATTTAGTGTTTCTACCACCTTCTAAAAGGAATTTAGCATTGGACTTTTGATTCCAATAACATTCTTATTGACATTGAAGAAGAAGGAGAGAATCCTTGGCCTGATTAAGGGAAAACATATTGTCAGAATTCGGGTCTTGCTGGTAAATATTATCTAAAAAGGAAACATTAGACTCGGCCTCTTTAATATTAGAAAATAAGTTCTTGAAAATATTTTTGTTCCACCATTTTAAGCACTGTTTAAATCTAAAGAGCTTAGACCATAATCTTAACATACCAGTTATATTGTTATTAGGATAAACAGGGGCATTCCAATTAGAAGATAAAAGGGTAGGAAAATCAGCATGAAGCATCCACATATTTTGAAATCTAAAAGAATAAGCATTATGCTGTAAACACTTGTTAATATTGAGAAGGAGAGGGGAATGATCAGAGAGTGTTCTACTAAGATGCTCAATGTTAGATAAGGGTAATTCAGCAATCCAATCATCATTAAAGAGACATCTATCCAGTCTTTGCCACAAATTCGCTCTATGCCAAGTGAAAGGGCTACCAAAATAACCAATATCGTTTAACTTGCAATCACTAATCATAGAATTGAAATCATCCATAGCATTAGCATTGGGTGGATTGCCACCAATTCTTTCCAAGATTTTTGAAATAATGTTGAAATCACCACCAATACACCAAGGTCCATTGATAATAGAAGCAAATTGTCTCAATAGATTCCATAAAGGGATACGATTTGTTTTAGTACAAGTAGCATAAATAAAGGAAACATAACAGTTAATATTGAAAAGAGAAATGTAGCAATGACACACTTGAGACAAATCCTCAATAATATCAACAGATAAAGCAGTTTTCCAGAAAATCCAAATTTTGTTGGAGGAATTAGCATAAAAATTAGAAAAACCTAAGAACATAGCAGTAGAGGAAATCTTGAAATTATTAATTAAAGGTTCAATCAAAACAAGTATTTGAATATTATGAATTCTGCATAAATTCCGAACTCTAAGTTTAGAATCCTTACCACCAATACCTCTAACATTCTATATGAGAGCTTTAATCATTGCAAACCTTTTGAAGAAGCTTGAGATTTAGTAGATCTAGGAGCAACAGGTAAAACATGTTTAGATTGCTTACTTTTTTTCCTTGAAACAATTTGGAAATTGTCCTCTTGAGGACCTTTGTATTTCACTTTGCTAGTATCAGATATATCTTGTTTAGCATTTGAGCTTGAAGGAGCATTGCACGTAGAAGGAGGAATAAACTCCCCATCTTCACATTCCTCACTAACATTATTGTTTAACATAGAAACTTGTTTTTCTAACAAAGCATGTTGAGATCAATTTTCAGTAAAGTCACCATTATCAACTTCATTAAACATAGAAGCAATAGAAACAAAAAAGGAAGGCTCATTTAAAGTACTAACATCATTGTGAAGAGGATCATTGACCATAGTATCATTTAAAGAAGGTTTAGTAGTTAACTGTAAAGCATCGGCTGTGGAATTTTCATTGACTAATATAGTATCAGACGAATTTAAAACCGTATCATCTAAATTATGAATAATAGGTTGCGGTTCCACCAATTTCTCCAAATTCTCCACATTCTCGACAGATTTTTCACTAACAGGCACATAAATTTTTTGAGAATCGGCGGAGCCAAGCTTCCCATTAGACATAATTTTAGATTTTTTTAAGTTCAGGGTGTAGATTAAAACAATCATTTTGAACGTTACCATGCATTTTGCAATGGGAGCAGAAATCAGGAACATTATCAAAATCCACTTTTTGGAAGTAACCTAAGGTTTTCGATCCAACCCAGATTTCTTTAGGATGTTTTTTTGAAATATCAACCTCAACGAGGATACGAGCCACAGAGGGTCTAGTGCGGGATGCAGTGGCTTGATCCGTTTGCAACGGTCTTCCAAAAATAGAAACTAATGCATGCAGCACTTGCTGATTGAAAAAATGAAGACGAAGGTTAGGAAAAGAAATCCACACAGGCACGATGGGAGATTCTTCTTTGATATCAAAAAATGGTGTCCATTTCAAAATACGCATTTGACAATTGAAAATGAAATATGAGCGCCTGGCAAAAATCCGACTATGATCAAGATCGTTCGATAATTGGATCGCAACATGCCTAGAGTCAAGCAGATCACCCGAATAAAAGCCAGACAGTTTTAAAGAAGCAAAAAATTGACGAATAGCATCTAGATTGGGTCTGCGTAACCCAAATTTACCAACAAGAGTAAACTTGAAAGGAGATGCTAATTTCAGAACTTCTTCATCAGAGAGTAAAATCGCAGGAACTCCGTTAAAAGTAGTTTGCGTTAGAGATGGAAGTTCATCACCTGCTGAAGCCTTTCTGGAAAGTACCTATTTGAAGGATCTAGATCTAGAAGGAGATTTCGGAGTATCATCTTCAAGGTTGAAGAAACCTTTATTTTTTTGCAGCACAAGCTCTGAGGCTTTCCCCCAAGAGGAGGAAGGAGCAGCAGCAGCCATAAAACAGGGCCCAGAAGGGTCACAAAGCAACACTGAGTGCCAAAACAGAACAAACGCTCGGAGAAACGGTCGCAAGAAGGAGGAAAAAGGGATCAGAGACGAAGAGAAGAGGGGAAAACTAAATCGCCAGAGCGGCTAGGGCAAAAACACTTGAGCACATATGGCAGTATTACCATATATATATATATATATATATATATATATATATATATATATATATATATATATATATATATATATATATATATATATATATATATATATATATATATATATATGAAAATTAGAAGTATAACTCAATTATTAATGAAAATGAAGATAAAAAATAAATAAAATGTAAAATAAAAATTATTGTACTTCTAAGAAATTCGGAAGTATTAAAAGAATCCCATAAGTGAGGATAAAAATAGAATTACAATTGCGAAAAGGGGAAACAAAATTTTGGCCCACTCAGATGCAAAATGAAATTATATCTGGAAGACTCCAATGGAGTCACGTAAGAAACACTATACATTTTTAAACAAAAGGAAAAATAAAAAAAGAAAAAAATTACGTTACGACGTTAATTAGCTTCAGATTCAGTGATATAGCATTTAGACAGTATCACGGTCAGACTCCAACGTCACTATATATATAGAGAGAGAAAACTAGAAGCAGAGCCTATTCATTTATGAAAATGAAAATAAAAAAATAAATATAACTTAAAATAAAAATTGTTATACTTCTAAAAATACTAGGAAGCATTAAAAGAATCTCATAAGTCAGAGAAAATTAGAATTACAATTTAGAATTGCAAAAACAGGAAACAAAATTTTGGCCCACTCAGGTGCAAAATGATATATCTGGAAGACTCCAAGGGATCTTGGTCACGTCAGAAACACTATTCATTCTTAAACAAAAGGGGGAAAAAAGGACAAAAATAAAACGATCCCTACTTGCGAGGTTGCCATCAAATTTGCAGGAAATCTATATAAATAATCCGGCCCATTGTACTCTAGCTAGCTGCTTAACCCAAATAGAACCATCGGACATCTTTCTAGAATGCCAACCTCAGTCACCATCTTCTATCACACTATTTCACGCCTCATCATAAGCTCAATCCACCACCAGAAGCGGAAACAATCCAATCCATCTCCAACCCCAACACCACCACCACTTCTCTCCCTTCCCCATCCAACAATACCCAATCCGATCACCCCATCCTCTCCTTCAACTCCCCTAATGACCTAGAATCAGGCAACCAACCATCCTCAATCTCCATCCCGAATAACATCGATACTGACTTGCCAGAATGGAAACGGACCGGCAAGGTTGCCCAGACAGTGAGCTTTGGTGGCATTGGTGGCTTTATGACTCTTTTCGTTGATACTCCTAGCTCAGCCACCACCCATCCTGCCCTCTACGTGGCATATCTTATATTGGTATGTCTTGGCTTGGCTACCAGTATAAGCTTATCTGCCTATTCAATTATTAAGAAGGGCAGTCCAACAGTGGATTTGGTGCAAAAAAAAATTGATATATTTTACGCTCTTTTTTGTGGTGTTGTCCTGTTTTTTTCGCCTCCAAGTTGCACTGCCGCTCGTCGACCTCGGCATTGTGATCGTCCTAATGTTAATTGGCTTGCTGGTTATTGTGCTTTACTTGCTACTGAGCAGCAGGTGCCAGCGCCAGGCGCCAAATTAACGAAACAGGTATCTAGTTAGTATTTTTTTATTCCTTTCTATTTTTACTTATTTTTTTGTTCTCTCTCTCTCTGAAATTCAACAATTTTATTTTTTCTTTAAAATATATTAAAAAACTAAGATCTCATCTTCTAAAACTTGCCGTCTATTAATAATCAATCAGATGAGTCTTTATAAGCTAATTCGTGTGTATAAGCCTTTATTAGTTTAAACCAGTCGCTATACTCTCTCTCTCTCTCTCAGTATATGTATAACAGTGCAATAAGCAGTTATATTTTTATTATTTTTATTCTTATAACCCAAAAAAAATTGTAACGAAGCAGTTTTTAAGATTTGTGCTTTCATTAATTTATTCACATCAGAAATATATAAACAATGATATGTACACGCGATAAATTTATAAATATACTTGGCTCCCTGGCGGTGGTCTGAGGAAGGTCAGACTAAAATCTGGCAGTGGACGGTGGCTGGATGGAAGTCCGACGGTGGTCGGCAGCCTGGTGGTGGTAGTACGAAAGTATATTAGAAATGTTTTCGTACACAAGCTTTCAATCTAGTATTTTATTTGTTTAGTTGCGCTTTCTATTTTTAAATTAAAAATGGCTTTTTTAATTATCATTTGCATATTTGTTCTTATTTGTATTTGCTATTTATATTTTTTACAATTATTGTTCCATAAATGCATCAAGAATTAACTTGAAAATGCATTAATATTGTTCCCAGGGAGAAGCTTCGGGCTTTGAGCAAGTGGATATATAATTGTTGATGACTTGGTTGAATGGCTTCAGACATTAGTAGCACTCAACTGGCTTTATATATGAGTATAATGTATGTATGAGTTACTTTAACTGTCATATTAATTGTTCAGTCGTTACAGTCAGGCAATGGGCTACTACAATTCTGTATAAATTGTTTAGTGAAGCAATGCATGCAAAACTTGTTATGGATTTGTGGCAAAATTTAGCTTTTTTTTTTTTCTTAAATAGAAAATCTTTCCAGGTTTACGTACCTCTAAAGGGTTGTCTAAGCTCATTTGAGTATAGTTACCAAGAGAAAACAGTGGACAGGGTACGTAGCCAGAATATATTATCTAACCATATTCAAAAAGACAGTAACCAGCTGGAAAAGAAAAGGTATTGCTAGGGGCGGATCCAGCTTCTTTTTTCATGGTGGGCAAAATTTTTTTTTTTGGTGGGGGATGAGCAAAGATGGTTAGGATTGATAAAATTAGGGCAAAAAAATTTTTTGAGAGGGGGCAAAATATCCAAAATATACAAAATATTTCAAAATCCTCTCTAAAACTTAAAAAAAAATATATTTTGAGGGTGGGCATTTGCCCCCCCTCACCACCATGGGGATCCGCCCACCGTATTGCATAACGAATTGGATTTTATTAAAAATAGAATTATTTAAAGCATTCTGGAAGCTCATTAGTCAATGACCATTTTTTGCTTTATAGTCTTGATATATCATAAAAAAAAAATATTTTGATCGAGCACGACTCTTAAAACAAAATCAAGTTGGAAACTTCAAAAATTAAATCGGAGATTAACTTAACTCTAATTTAGGCAAATTTATAGTCAAACTGAACATCTCGGAAATACGAACCCAACGACACCAAATTTGACACAATCCGAGCTTAAATGAGTCCAAATCAAAGATCCCAACCGCATGTGGAAGGTTCATTAATCCATAATTTGGATTACCAGCAAGCCAATTAACTGGCACCGTCACAAAGCCGAGGTCGACGAGCAACTGTTCAATTTGGAGGCGAAATAAGCATGCCAATACCACAAAAAAGAGAGTAAAATATATTAACTTTTTTTGCACCAAGCCCACTGTTGGGCTCCCTTTCTTAACAATCGAAAAGACTGATACGAAAATACTAGAAGCCAACCCAAGACATACGAACGTAAGATATGCCATGTAGAGGGCAGGATGGGTGGTGGTTGAGGTAGGATTATTCACCAAAAGAGTTATAAGCACACCAAAGCCCACCGTTTGCACAACCTTACCGATTCGTTTCCATTATGGCAACTCAATATCGATGTTATTCGGGATGGGGATTGGAAATGGTTGTTGCCTGATTCAAGGTCCTGAGAGGGGTTGAAGGAGTGGATTGGGCAGTCAGAATGGGTTGGCGAGATGAGATTGTTGGGTGGGGAAAGGAGACAAGTGGTGGTGGTGGTGGTGGTAGTGTTGGGGTTGGAGATGGACTAGATTGTTGTTGCTTCTGGTGGTGGATTGAAGCTTATGACGATGCGGGAAATAGTGTAGTAGAAAAAGGTGCTTGAGGTTGGCATTCTAGAAAGATCTCTGATGGCTTTTTTGGGTTAAGCAACTAGCTAGAGGAGTTGAATGGGCCGGAGTTTTTATACAGATTTATTGCAAATATAATGGCAACCTTGCAAGTAGGGATTGTTTTATTATTGTCCTTTTTTCCCCTTTTGTTTAAAAATGGATAGTGTCTCTGACGTTGATCCTTCTAGGAGTGTTTCTAGCGTGACCAGTTTCCTTGGAATCTGTGAAATCTTTCAGATATTTCATTTTGCACCTGAGTGGGCCAAAATTTTGTTTCCTCTTTTAGCAATTCTAAATTGTAATTCTAATTTTCTCCTCACTTATGAGATTCTTTTAATGCTTCCTAGTATTTTTAGAAGTATAAAATTTTTTATTTAAAGTTATATTTAGTTTTTTATTTTCATTTCATAAATGAATAGGCTCTGCTTCTAATTTTTTCATATATATATATATATATATATATATATATATATATATATATATATATATATATATATATATATATATATAATACCGTTGGAGTCTAACGGTGATACTTCCTAAATGTTATATCGCTATTTTTCTAAGTATGGATCATACTGTACGAACCCAGTTCGTACATGCTTTCACAAGTATGAACGTCTCAGGTTCCAAGTAGCTCAAAAATATTTTTTTCTAAATATGGATCGTACTGTACGAACCCAGTTCATACATGCCTTCATGAGTACGAACATCTCATGTTCCAGGTCACATAAAAATAACTTTTATAAGTATAGATCGTACTATACGAACCCAGTTCATACATTCTTTCACAAGTACGAATGTCTCAAGTTCCAGGTCTCGTAAAAATAATTTTTTTAAGTATGGTTCATATTGTACGAACCTAGTTCGTACGTGCCTTCCAAGGTACGAACGTGTCGAGTCCATTCTCTCTCATTTCATCCTGACGGTTCATACAGACGAATTTTGAAATTTTCTACTATTCGTCCAGGACGAACATGGTTCGTACCGGACGATGATTGGGTACAACATGTTTTCGTACCAATTCACAACACGTTCATACATAAAAGTATTTGAACTATTCATATATACAAAATCCAATCGTACTGTTTGATAGGTTATGCTCAAAATTGAAAATTTTAGTTTTCTGAACTGTTTTTCGTGTCTTTTGTATAAAATGTCCATTAAAACTGATGTGTTGAGTCTTTTCTTCATGATTTTTCAAGGGCAATTGAAGGAGAGAGTGTGAGAGAGTGTTTGAAAGAAATTTCTTGATAGTGGAGTGTGAAGGGTTCACATGGTTACTCAAAGGTAAGGATTTCTGTGTATGATTTGTGTTTTTCACTCTTCCTCTTGTTTCTAGATTGCTCGTGAGAAGATCTTTATAGAAAGATCCGGTTCTCTACTGACACTTGGAAAGTGTAAATACCTGACAGTTCTCTGTCGATACCTGGGGCGTGAAAGGGCGAAGGTACTCCACCTACACTTGGAGGATGTGAAAGGATGAAGGTACTCTTCCTACACTTTGAGGGTATAAAATGATGAAGGTTCTCTTCCTACACTTGGAGGGTATAAAAGGATGACAGTTCTCTATCACACCGGAGATTGGTGGAAGAGAGTTTTGTAACGGTTTCTCAGCCTTGCTGTGGTGTCAAAAGGAGAGTCACTTTGGTAATAGTGCAATACCTGAAGAGGGAGTCTTCAGGGAGTGGATGTAGGTCGTGTTTGACCGAACCACTATAAATCTTTGTGACATTTTAATTTCCGCTGCTTACTTACTTACTGCAAGTTTTAATTCCGTGGTTGAAAAGTTTTATTTTTTAAACTTTAATTAACTTGTTTTTTGAATCAATAAGTTTCAAATTTTAAAATCCAAGAGTAATTTTTAAAATTTCTAATTTACCCCCCTCCTGATTAGCCTTGGGACATAACCTATTCAAGATTCAACAAGTGGAATTGGAGCTTTGTTTCAAAACTATTAGTTTAGACTAACTTTTTGAAAAAATAGCATGACTGCTTTTGGAAACCAGAACACACCAGAATGTTACTCGATCACTAGACCTCCCTTGTTTGACAACATTCCTTTCAATTTTTGGAAAACACGCATGTCTACATTTTTACAATCACTAGATTATCATATATGGATCATAATTCAAGAATGGTATACAAAACCAACTAGATTAGTTGATGGTATAAGAGTTGAGACACCCTTTATAGATTGGACTATAGAAAAACGTAACTTAACACAACTTAATACAAAATATTTGAACAATTTCTTTTATGCACTTAAGTAAGAAGACTACATGCGAGTTTCCACTTACAAAAGTGAAAATGACATATGAGATAGACTTTGTATTACTTCATGAATGGACTAATGAAGTAAAATAATCTAGATTAAATATCTTGTTATATGACTATGAGTTATTTAGTATGAAACCCAATAAATTTAATAAATTTATTTCTGACAAGTACATAAGATTCACTCAGATAGTCACTTCTTTACATGCATTGGGTAGGGAACTAACGAATACTGAAATGATTGATAAAAAAAATCTTCGTTATTTTCCTACTATATATGATGCTAAAATAACTGCTATTATAGAATCTAAAGATTTGAATGTTTACTCTATTGATAATCTTCTTGGTTCACAAATTGCCTATGAGTAAGTAGTGAGTCAAAGAAAGATTTATGGAGGTGAACAGCGAAAGGAGAAGAACATTGCATTGAAAGTGGAGGAGTCGGAGAATGATCTTTCACAACCTGAGGATAAGGATGACATTGCCTTGATGACTAGGCATTAGGAGCTTTCTTAAAAAGAAGCAAAGGAGATGTCAATAGTGGAAATGAGGTAAATTAATAAGAATGTTAAGGTTTCTAATGATATAATTTGCTATGAATGTAGGAAACCTGAACACATAAAATCGAATTGCCCAAACCTAAATGCCACTCCTAATAAGGAGAAGGTAAAGAAGAAACCAAATGTGAAGAAGGGCAAGAAGAAATTCTAAATAGCTTTTTGGGTGGACTCGGCTTCGGATTCTTCAGAAACAGAAAAGGAGGAGGAAGTCACCAACTTGTGCTTAATGGCCAATAATCTTGATCAGTCAGATCAGGAAGAGGTATGTGACTTAACCTATGTTGAACTATTAAAAGTTTTTGAAAGGATTCATGACGCATATAAGAAGATTAAGAAAATGAATGCTTGTCTAAATTTAGGATTATAAAAATTAAAAAGAGAATATGAAATCTTTAGGAAAGATCATGCATTGATAGATAACAACCACATGAGCTTATTTGATGAATTTGATTACTTAAATAAGAAGAATAAAAATTTAAAATCATCTTATGCTCAATTGGAAAAAGACTTTAAAAATTGTAAGGATGAATCTGAAAATAGATAGCACTATTTGAATTTTGATAAGAAAATACTAAAAGATTTGAACACATTTTTTAAATTGAAAGTGTAAGCTCTCGAGGAAAATAGGAAACCACCAACACTTGAAGATTTTACTAATCCTATTTTGTATCCAAAATTTTTAAAACCTAGGAAGAGATAGAGTAATTATAGAAGATTGAGAAATCCATTTCCTGGTTAAAATATTTTTCTTATGGGATGATTGAACATATAACTCACACTTGTACCTTACATAGAAAAATTCATTTAGTGTGCAAACCTAAGATGCATAAACCTAGACATATCATACATGCATCTAGCTTTATTTTACCAAAAGGAGAACCCAAACTTGTTTGGGTTCCTAGATCTAATATTTAATAATTTTACAGGCACGCTCTCATACAAGGCCTCGTGAGAGCATTTGGTATATGAACAGTGGTTGCTCAAAATATATGACTGGAGACACTAAGCAATATATATCACTGGAAGCTAGAAGTGAGGCAGAGTTATACTTGGAGATAACACCACTAGGAAAGTAGTTAGATCAGGTATGATTGGAAATTTGCAAAAAAAATTCATTGAAAATGTGCTACTTGTAGAAGGCTTAAAGCATAATCTATTGAGTATTAATCAGCTATGTGATAAATGATACAATGTAAAATTTTTTCCTACTATCTGCATATTAAGCCTAAATGGTAATAATGTTTTACATGGAATAAGGGTAAATAATATTTATATGCTAGATTTAAATTATATTAAATCTCCTAATGCTTTTTGTTTGAAAACTATTTCTGATGAATCATGGTTATGTCATAGGAGATTTTGTCACTCTAGCATGAAAAATCTTAGGAAAATTACCCAAAATGAGTTGGTCAGAGGTATACAAAAACTAGACTTTACTAAGGATCACCTTTGCGATGCATGTCAATTAGGAAAACATGTGAAGGTATGGGACAATCTGGAACGTTATTTTCCCCAATGAACAGCCGAATGAACATAAATGAAAATTTTTCTAAGAATGGATCGTACAGAATGATTCTAGTTTGTACATGCTTTCACGAGTACGAACGACTCATGGCTTTCCTTGCTCAAAAATGTTTTTCTAAGTATGGATCGTACTGTACGAACCCAATTCATATATGCTTTCACAAGTAATAACATCTCAGGTTCCAGGTCGCTTAAAAATATTTTTTCTAGTATGGATTGTATTGTACGAATCCAGTTCATACATGTTTTCACTAGTATGAATGTCTATGGTTCCAGGCCGCATAAAAATAATTTTTCTAAGTATGAATCGTACTGTAGGAACCCAGTTTGTACATGCTTTCACGAGTATGAATGTATCAACTTCCAGGTCACGTAAAAATAATTTTTCTAAGTATATATGAATCGTACTGTACAAACCCAGTTTGTACATGCTTTTACGAGTACTACTGTCTTAGGTTCTAGGTCGCGTAAAAATATTTTTTCAAAGTATGGATCACACTGTACTAATATA